>CM066988.1:149371858-149959358 GCA_033977485.1 Hydrangea macrophylla
GCCGACCTAAAGCATATTATTTTAGGGTCCTTTTATGTTAACTCCCCAAGATGGTTATCTTCCGCCCAGCCAGCCTTCGTCAAGACTGTTGGGAGAAGAGCTTGACCATTTTGGTAGAGCTGACCTAAAGCATGTTGCTTTAGGGTCCTTTTTACTCCTCTATCGTGGGCCAACCTAAGAGGTTTTAGTCACCTCTATCGTCGGTTTGGACCTAAGTGGAATTATTGCCTCTGAGTATTGTAGGCACTCGGGTTGTCTAAGAATTTGACTTAGTTAACCCCAAGGCCTGTAAATAATCGGTGTGATTGCCTGTTTAGTTCATTGTGCCTTCTTGCCCCCCAAGCTTTTGCTAAGACGGGGGTCTGTAAAGGCTATGACTGTAGGTAACCGACCTAGAACATGGGTGGTTGCAGGGTCATTTGAAGCTTTCCATCATCATCCCCCTAGGGGGATTTTCCCCCATCGTCAGTTATGGACCTAAGCAAAGCCGGTGCCTTGGATGTGACCCTAAGGTCTTTTGTGCCTCAGGTGTGGTCCCAAGGTCTTTTATGCCTCGGGTGTCATCCCGAGGTCTTTTGTGCCTAAGGTGTGGCCCCGTGGTCTTTTGTCAACTATGTAACAGTGGTCTTTGGTTGCCTCGGGGTTGAGCTCGAGGTCTTTTTGGTGCCTCGGGAGTTGAACCCAAGGTCTTTTTGGTGTGCTCCGGGGATCGACGAGGAATTGATAGGCGATCCGAATCTTTGTAGGAGTTCTTTTGTAGTCTGAGCTTTGCTCTATGATCGGGAAAAAGTATCATTGTAGTTGATCTCGCAAGGACTGTTGGAGACAGGAGGTTAAGTCGTGATGGCCAGGCTCCTGGTTACTCAAAACTGGAGACAAGGTCGGAATCACTGGATCCTGACCACTGAAATTGGAAATCGGGTCGAGGCTATCGGACTCAGACCGATGCGAACTGGAGGTCTGGTTGGGGCCACCGGACCCTGACTGTTGTGAGTTG
Organism: Hydrangea macrophylla; assembly: GCA_033977485.1. NCBI lineage: Eukaryota > Viridiplantae > Streptophyta > Magnoliopsida > Cornales > Hydrangeaceae > Hydrangea > Hydrangea macrophylla. Next base: position 149,372,856 of record CM066988.1, read on the forward strand.
GAGGAACTGCTAGAACTACTGGGCTTTTCCATATTGTTCTTCTTGGGCTATTCTCACTTCCGCTTACTTCCGGAAGGCCCGTAGCTTTTTTGCCCAGGGTCTTTGGTTTTTAGAAACTCTTCAGTGTCAATGTATTTTCCAACCCTCTCTGCGAGTTCAACCAAGGTTGCCGATCGGTTTCTGTGAAACGATGTGGCACACTTGGTGTGCTGAACTCCTGAGTAAAAGGCTATAATAGCGATGGTTTCATCAAGATCATAGATTATGAGCTTCTCTTGATTAAATCGGTCGGTAAATTCCTTGAGGGTTTCATTATTTATTTGTCTGACTGTCAGTAGCTACATGTCAGGCTTTGGCCGTTTATGCATACCGATGAACTAGTCGATGAACTACTTGTTGAGTTGCTTGATACTGCGGACCGATCGGGACTTTAAGGAATAGAACCATTGGGTAGTTGGGCCTTTCAAAGTGTCGGGGAATGCCAGGCAATGTAGTTTGTCGGAGTTGGTGGCCAGGGCCATCCGGGCCTTGTAGGTCCAGACGTGGTCGATCGGGTTTCCCGAACCATTATAAGAATCTAGGCGGGGCTGTTTGAATTTGTGCGGGATGGCGAACCTCGTAATCTAGCTGGAGAACGGTGACTCTATCTCGATATTGGGGTGATTTTGAGTAGGGTTTGGACCTAGCTTTTTGGCCACTTCATCAGTCTATTTCTGCAAGTCCTTGATACGGGCCACTACTCCTTCTCGACCGGTATCCGGGGGGTTGGTCGGGTTAGTGGAAGAGGCTTCTTCTTCATGGCGGTGCACTGTCCTCTGGGATCGAGCTTGACTAAGACTCCGGCTGATCGTGTGCCCAAGGCCACCTCGGCTCTTGACCGAGTGACCTTGGACGGATTCCCGGCCTCTCCTCTCGAGCAGTATGCATACCGCTGATGTCTATGGCACCCTCAAAGCAGGACAGGTTGGCTCGGGCTCGTTGTCTGGTCAAGATTGGTTCCCAACTGTACGCAACGTTCCCGGACGGTTTCCCGGCCACTGGAGGGTTGCTTTGTTGGGCCAGCAGGGCTTCAATCTGCTGCTGGGTTTGACGCTGGATCTTTAAGAGTTGTGTGAGGGTTGCGCTGATCTGCTCCGGTGTCAGGACCGCCCGATCCGGCGGGATAGCCCGGCCAGCCCGCTGCGCAGCCTTTTTACCCTTCTTCCGAGGCATGATTATCAGTTATGAGATTTGTTCTTCGAGAAATCTGTCGATTCTCACAGACGGCGCCAAGCTGATGATGCCAAAATTTGGATATAGATAAATTGGAGCAATTTAAGGGGAGAGAGAGACTAGTTTTTGTATGTGGGTTGGCCCTATTAATGAAGGAACCTACGTCCACGTGTATGTCTGTGCACTTTCACTATGTGAAATAAAACTGCTGTAGGGACCTTGGTGATCCAACAATGGTGACTGGAACTACCAAGGGTCGGCCGTGCAGGGTGGCGCTTAAGATTTCTCGGGAGAGTGGCTAGACAATGTAATGTATTTCTCTTGGTGAGATTTTGATTGGGATCCCCTCTAATGGGGTGAGTGGTCTGTTTTATAGATGCAAGAGACCTACTCGTACAAGGATAAGGAAATACAATCTAATTAGGATTGATTGGCATTAATTGTGGGGGTTTCCTAATTGGATTAGGAAACAATGTGCTCTTTCCATTAGTCTTCTAACTTGATTAGGAAACAGCCTGGAATATTCTTGAGCGTGTCTCGCAGGCCTAGCTTGACTGTGCCTGTACAGACCGTGCTTGTGCGATTTTCCCGACATGTTGGTCGGGTCGTGGATGAACTGCTCAGGATGCCTTAGGTAGACCAAACCGCTCGGGCTGATGCTTATCCGAGGAACTGTGCATGATTTGGCTGAGATAGGGGTCGGCCTTCGAGTGGAACCGCTCAGTCATAGGATAGAGCTAATTTCGGGTATATCAATATGTATTATTTTTCTTATTTTGAATAAACTATAATTATTAGTTTAATTACAATAAATAGATATATGTCTTTATAAATGGTTTCCAATTTATTTTAAAATAGTGTATAGTATAATTCATTAGTTTTAAATATTCTGAAATATTATATTCTTATATTATGTTATTAGATTGTATTAATTATGTATAATACTTACTATTTAATTCGTCTAGATAAATAATAAGAAATTGTTTTAAAGGGGTAATAATTAGGTAATAAATACCTAATGGGCGTTTTTAAATGTAGAAAATTATATTAACTACCCTAAAGCCTAATACCTTTGTTTCATAAATGATTTATTTATAAAACTCAAACCTCAGTATTTTTAATAAATAATAAGGACATGTTTTGTCGTCTTTTAAGTATTTTAAATACCAAACCAATTCCGAAAATTACGAGAAAAATACCCCTAGCCTGTTTCAAGGTCTAGTATTCAATAAAAATACTTCTAAGCACCAAAATATATTTTGAAATTATAGGACTCCATAGACTATAATTACATAATTAAGACTTTAATAATTCGTAATAAATAAACCGTAGCTTAGAAAAATACGCGGTCAGTTCCTAAATTCCTAGAATGACGTGTAGACTTATTTTTCAAAGTTTAGTGAATTTCAGACTCAGTCAAAAATACAGCTTACTGTTAGGCCCCACACTGGTATAGAAAACCACCAAGCCTTTTATATGATAGACTCTGGTTTAAGTCTAGTCAATGGCGTTAGACTCAGAATGATGCCAAGATCATCATGTTGAGGTTTAGGAACCTATTCAGCACAATTATCATTATACCTTTGTGTATAAAATGACTGTTAATCGTCATTCTATAAATTGATAAGAATTGTAGGGATCAAAGCTATACTTGTATTAGCGAATTCGCATCGAGGTGAGGCGTCCTAACTCACTTGGTATATTATAGAAATACTCCATGTGTATTTTATAAATATTCAGTGTGTCTTGTATGGACATATGTGTGTAAGTTAAGATTAACTGCTATATGAAAACGCATGTCTACATAACTATACTCTATGCTTTAATTGATAATTGTTGTTATGATTCATGCTTGTTACGTTATATGTCATACACTCGCATGAACACTCATATGAATGTAGTCAAGTCATGATATCAAAGTTGATGTCTGTATGGTTAGTCAAGGAGACTAACCCAATTATATTGTCACACAGGTTTCCGTGGATCGCGGAGGTCCGAGTAGTACAGTCAAATCAATGGGAACAATTATAATGCTATTGGGCCCTGTTAGGCGACGATAGCTAAAGTACCCATTCGAATTAATGGAGTTAATCATGAGTTGGTAGTTTATATTCTATTGGGCACTGTTAGGTGACGATAGCAAAATACACATCCAAGTTTTGAAGACAATGGTTACCACTTATAATACTATTGGGCCCTGTTAGGCGATGATAGTGCTATAACTATTCTATTCTTCAGGCAAGGTCACGAGGACCTAAGAGTAAAGTAATTACAATTTTTCAAACCAAAACTGGTAATGGGCCCTGCTAGGCCACGATAGCAACGTGATCATTTCACTCTAAGCTAACGGCATTACACTAGTAATGTAACAAGTCACGTCAGTGATGGTGTCTGGGTAAGGTCGAATATATCGATACTGCATTATGTTGTCACTATCTCACTCATACTGTCATGTTATATATATACTTATCAAATGTTTAGTTCAAGATATTTATTGTACTTGTATATTATTGCATGTATTAGGAGTGGTCGGTTAGACAACTCACTTAGCCTCAAAAGTTAACGGCTCTACTGCCCTGGACATATCACGTCTAGGTTATAATGAAGAAGCCTATCCAGGCAAATATAGAGAAAAGTGTCCCGATCCTCAAGACGGGAACTATCAGGAAGATTACCATGAGGAAGACTATTCAGAAAAGTACGCTGATAAAGGGCATGGATATGCTAGCTGAAGAGAAGAATATAGTCTATTATCTAAATCGCCTAAACTTATATTTTATGGTTTTCATTTGGAACTATTGTAATAGCTTAGTAGCAAGCACTTAAAGTTACCCCATGAATACCATTAGACATTTTATGATTTCTTCTTATGTTATAACCATGTTAGAATACTTGCAAGGACATGTCAGTCTTATGTAACTAGTCATGGCTCACAGATCTGATAAGGAAAATTTTATTTCCCTCTAATTTTCGCTACTCTGGGGTGTGACACATGCTCACCTAGAACATGCTAATTTTCAATACATTTGTTTACTTTTTCCAGCATTAATAAAAGCTTATAAGACTCATAAATTTCATCGTGTGTTGTGTGAACTTTCTAAGCATACTTGTTCTACTTATATTCCTCTCATGTCTCATGCTCCTTGTGTTTTTTGTTATTGTACATTCGGATGTGTGGGGACCCCTGTTACTGCTTTGAACGGGTACTGATATTATGTTATGTTCATTGATGATTATTCACGTTGCACAAGGGTTTACCTCCTTAAGAAAAATCTGAGGTTTTTCCATTGTTTATTCAATTTTTACAAATGATCAAAACCCAGTTTCAAACTGTTGTTCGCACAATCCGACCTGATAATGGTCGTGAATACATCTCTATGAGTTTTGTTCTGAACTAAATAAATAGTGTACCCTCCAACAATTTAGTTGTACATATGCCCCAGAACAGAATGGTGTGGCAGAATGAAAAAATCGCCACATTATGTCTGTTGTCCGATGCCTCCTTCGAGGAATGGAGGTGCCTAAATACTTCTGGCACTTTGCTATCCTCACAACCACTTATCTCATAAATTGTACCCCGAGTTGTGTCTTAAATGGAAAGGCTCCGCTGCATATTCTTCAATCCGATTGTACTATTTTTCATGTTTTGCCCCGTGTTTTTGATTGTACATGTTTTGTTTAGGACCGCAGTCCTCTTCACACTAAACTAGATGATAAGGCTATTCACTATGTTTTCCTTGGGTATTGCCCCATGTCTAAAGGTTATCGATGCTATGATCCTGTTTCTCGTCGTTCTTATAATTCAATGGATGTTACTTTTTTCGAAGATGTTCCCTTTTTTGCAGGTCTTCGCCATTCCCCTGCCTCGGTCCCACAGGAAACTTCCCTTGTAACGGATGAACTTCCCTGTCCTATTCCTATTTTTGACTCTCCTACTCTTGAGGTTTCCCTCCCACCAGTTACCACATCTCCTCCTAAATTCCAATAATTACAACATATAGTAATTTGGATCAGATGAACAAAATTGCCAACTTTATAAGTAAAGCACTACAACTAAGCTCTACTTCTAACATATTGTCGAGATAAGCTCTACTTCTGCACTCAAGGTCCACTTAGTTTATATAGGAAAATTTCTTTTCCTACAACATTTACAATAATCTTACATAGATCAACCACTGCAACTAAAATTAAAGATTAAATGTTAATGAAGAGTAAAAGGAAAAAGTACTTATCAAGATCCTAGGAGCTCAAACAAATTTAAGAACTACGTAAACATATAAGTAGGCTCTAAAATGATTGTTCTTAATTACCACGACATGATAAAACTTTTTCAAAGACAATATCTAAAAGAAACAAAAAACAACTTTTTAAAATGTTTCCTTTTAACTCTTCAAAATTTCAAGACACTTTAAGTTCGAAAATCTTAGAATTCAACACAACTGCATTTAAAATTTTACACATTCAAATCAATCAAATTTTAAGGCACCTTACATACCATTTTTCAATACTTTATGATTTTAAGAGATATCTTATCTTATCTTTTCTGAGGGTCTCTAACTGTCCCATTGGAGGCCGACATTCATCACCATTCTTCATCAAACAACAACAAAGAAAGCAAAACTAAGATTACAGAAAGGGCACTCACCAAATAAAAAAGTATCCAAGAGTCTTTGCCTTTCATGCCCTCAAATTTGTAATAATCTCATCTTCTCACCAAGAGGAATATTGTCATTCTACCTACAAAAAAGATACTCACCAAAAATGTAACAAAGTGAAAGATGAACTAAAGAAAACAATACATAAAAAAAAAATTTAAAAAAAATTAAAAGATGAATATTCTGGAGGGAAGAGAGAAAGAGACAAGAAAAGGATCGAATTAATTTCAATTAAACACTTGAGCCAAAACTAAAGTAAGCTGCATTTTTTTTGTCTTGTACATTTGTACTAAGTGATGAACTACTTGAAACAAAATGCAATAACATATAAGAAAACTAAAAACGAATAAAAGGGAAAAGAACATAAAATTATCAAAGTGGAAAATTTGATATGTTTCAATGACTTCTAGATTTTAGAGTATAGAATCGTTGTTATAAATTATTTTTTTTCTCTTGCTATTTTTTCCCAAAAGAAAATATTATCGAATTGTTTTAAAAAAGGGGTCTTTTTTCTTTCTTTTTTTTTTCAGAGGCCTTTTTTTTTTTTTTTTTTTCCGAAAATGGGTCCTTTAAATTTTCAAAAGCTTTAAGTTTCCACTCCAGCCTTCCATGAATAGAAATTTTGGTTCTCCACGAAATTCAACTGATTCTGGGTCTTGAAATTTCTATTAACACCAATAATTTCCAATAGAAGTACTGAAAACAAAATGATCACAAACATACAAAGGTAGTGTTGGAGATAACATTTCTTTTCCCAAACTAAATATATAACCATATGATCCATGACATAATCAGAATCACTACTGCAAGAACAAAATTATGATGAAACCAAGCCAACTATATAATCTCCAATCAATCTAGCACATAAGTGATTACATATATAAATGAGTGCCTATATATAAATAAAACAACTATATAGGTAGTTTACCATGGATTGAATGCCATTAACCCAGCTACCAAGAATAAAACTGAAAAGAAAGATACCAAAAAAAAATATAGAGAAAATTTCGTTGAACTAGGTAAATACCATTTTTTTGTTGCGATCAAAACTCAGACATAGATTTGTATGTTTTGCGATTCTCAAAAGCTTGGGCAAAATCAAAATAAAATCAAAACTCTAAACAAATGCAACAAGACATAGATTTGTATATTTTGCAGTTGAAACTCACCAAAGGCTTCCAATCGGCGGTGTCGGTGGTCATGGCCGGCTGTGAAGAGAGAGTGTTAGAGAAGAGATAGTTGTTGAGGGAGAAGAAGAGAGAGAGAGAGAGAGAGAGAGAGAGAGACAGACAGAAGACTGACCGTGAGGGGACAGTAGGCAAGCAAAGGTTTGAAACATATGTGTTATGTAGAGGGAATTACGTGAGAGATGGAGGAGAGACTGTGATAAAGATTGGATATATATCACATATGTATATCATGTATTTATATCTATTGTCTATTATCTATTTCTATTATATTATATAAAGAGAAAGTCAGGGTACCACAAAAAAAACTTCTATCACTTAAATTATCATGAAAACCAACAAACTTTTTCATCCAAAAAATAGGCATAGAAGCCCTAAACTGTCATTAACCAAACAAACCAAAAAAAAATTGACTCTCTCTCATCACAACCGTCGCCCATCTCTCAAAATATGGCCTCTCATTCCCATCTCAACTGTCTCTGTTCAGTTTAATCTTCCACTCTCTCTCTCTCTCTCTCTCTCTCTCTCTCTCTCTCTCACACACACACACACACACACACACACACACTCAATTAAAAGCATACATACTAGGAGAATCGCCAACTGCTTGGGAAACATTGTAGTAGAGGAAGAGCATCAGGGACTGACTTAGTAACTTCATATGACATTCTATGGCTATATAATTATACTGATTTTCTGTTTTCTTTAAATCTTCACTTTTTGGGTATTTTATTTTTGGGACATCCTTTTTGTGGGTTGAGATCTTTGAATCCCACCCCAAGTGTTTGTGACTTTGTCTGATTGGATGTTCAATGGAGAATTTTTGGTCCAACAATTGGGTGTTCAATGGAGAATTTTCTTTTTCTTTTTTTTTTTGGTCCAAAAGTTGGGTGTTCAATGGAGAATTTCTTTCTTTTTTTTTTGTCCAAAAGTTGGGTGTTCAATGGAGAATTTTTTTGTTATTTGGGATTGGTTGAATGCTATAGTTCGCAAATTTGGTTTCCCCAAATGCTATGAGAGTGATACCACATGCAGTGATATGGCATATCACAAATATTTGCCACAATATTTGATACAACTGTCAAAGCATCTGAAAATCAAATTAAGGATTCACATTTGGATTACCCTTGGAATAAATGGCTTTTTTTAGTGTATGCTTAATTCAATTCAATTCTAAATATTTTCTTTATGTTGCTTTGGTAATTGGGAAATACTCCTTTACAACTCTTGGCTCTTGAAGTCTCATATTATCGAATGGGCAAATTACATTTTACTCCATTAAATTATAACATGTTTTCAATTGGGTCTATAAACTTTTTTTTTGCAATTGGGTCCTTGAACTTTAAAAATTCATTCAATTAGACCCAAATTCTGACACTGTTAGCTTAAACTATTAAAAATTGACACGTACGTTGCGCGTAGTGCTTACCTGTGTTAGGTTAAGACAAACACAGGAGATTGTGAACAGTGCAAAAAATTGCAGTCAATCATATCCGAAATCGTGTTCAATCAAATTCGAAAACACATTCGACTAGATCCAAAATTGCATTCAATTATACCCAAAATCACATAATTTTTTAGCCATTCACTGTCTCCCGTGTTTGTCTTAACCTAACATGTGACAGGTAAGCATTACGCGCAACGTACGTGACAATTTCTAATAATTTAAGCTAACAGTGTTAGAATTTGGGTTTGATTGAATGAAATTTTGAAGTTCATGGACCCAATTGCAAAAAAAAAAAAAAGTTTATGGACCCAATTGAAAACAAGTGTATAGTTTAATGGACTAGAGTGTAATTTGGCCTTATCGAATTAACAGACCAAATAATTGATACTACAGGTTTTGTATGGTAGGAATTTCTTAATACTGGATTAAGGTATGTAGATGACTCTTCTATAAAAAGAGACTTTTTTCTCTACTTCAACTCTGTAATATTGTATCTTTAGGAAACGAAACTGGCATGGTGCAACAAGGTATTCTTAAAGAAAATTTGACAAGGTGGCTCCTTGCAAACGTAGGCCAGTTTTATAATTTTGCAATTAAATTTCATTCTTTTCAAAACATTGCACATGCAACGCGTGTGCCCGTTGGCTAGTACATATATAAAAGAAAAGGTGTGGGTTCCACTCTAGTGTTTACAATTATCAATATTTACATAATTACCAATAAACTTTATTCAACTAAAATATTACTATGACTATACAAAAGTGTCATTACCAATATCGTCTGGAACTTCCTACCCCTCTCTCTAGTCTCTCCATTCAACTGCCTCCTACCCTCTACACGTTCACTCCCCAAAACTCTCTCACATTGTGGAAAAACTGCCTCCATGTTCCATGTCTTCCCCACTCCCTGTCTCTCTCTAAAAATTCACACTACATCAACAAAAAGTGAAAAACCATCAAGGATTTTGGTCGGTGCCAGTGGAATATTTGTCAAAGATGGAGTTGTCAAGGATGATCAAGCAGCAATCAGTCGGGCCTAAAGTTCCGTCAACCTTCAATTTGGCATTCTCCACACTCTCGGTGCAACATTATTTCCCTACTTTTTTACTGAAGCAAATTTGATGTCAAATTGGTTCTTTTTATTAAAATGTGATGATCCAATGTTATTTCTTTTGGGACTCTATATTGGATTCTTTCAATTGGTTCCAATTGTTTATATAATCATCCTAGAAGTATAATATTTCATTCTTTTATGTTGTTCCTCAAATAGGTAAGAATTCATATATCTAGATTATTTAACCGATAGATTTATGAAACACATAATAATACCATGAGTTGCACATGCAATGTGTGTATCCTCTAGTTCATCCAACAGAATGTAAAATATTTATATATATATATATTCAAAACTGAAATACAGTAATTAAAATAACTTTTCATATAGACTGCCACTTTGTAGAAAGGAAAGCTTTAGCTTTCATATATATATATATATATATATATGGCAAGGATCTTAAGTGAATTGAGTCGAGTGAACTTACCCAGTGAACTGGCTTTTAAGCCTAAAAACAACCAGCGGGCTGCTCCGCTGACCCACGCGCCCCGCAATTTTTGGCTTAAAAGCCAGTTCACTGAGTAAGTTCACTCGACCCAGTTCACTTAAAATCCTCTCCGTATATATATCTATTTATATATATATATATTAGATTAGATATATACTAGGGATAGATTGAGATTTACATGCTCTTTTTTCCCCCTTTTTTTCCCTATTAAAGAGCATTTGTTGTATGGAAACTGTGGTTATTAATGAAGAAGAATCGAGTTATACATATTGTAATTTTTCTCCCTCTTTCATTCTTTGTATTTATTTATGCCTCTCTATTCCCCCTCTCTCTCTCTGCTGCACTCCTTATTCTTCCTCTCTATTCTTCCTCACACACACACACACACACACACACACACACACTCTCTCTCTCTCTCTCTCTCTCTCTCTCTCTCTCTCTAATACCCTTGAAAATTAGAAAAATTTAGAAATAGACTTCTGAGTTTATTTCCGGTAATTAATTCAGTAGCATGTACTAATATACGTATTATATATTTGACGGTGTTCAAGATTTTAATATTAATAGAATTTGTATCGCTTGTTAATGTGATTTTAATTGCTCAGCCCGACCCCGTATATTAATGTCATATTTTAAATATTATTATCGTTAAATAAATTTAAATTATATTGAATATTCATTATCGCTAAATTTATAACTATAGATTGCTTTTAATAATTATTATCGCTTAAGTTATAATTATCGATCATTTAAATATCTATAATTTGCTAAGGTTATAACTATAGGTTAGATCGTATATTAATATTTTGTTAATATTATTCATCTTCACTTAACATTTTAATATTATAGGTTATACTATTATTCGGACCTGATAGTTGTGACCACAATTAGGATTTATATATTCGACGTTAATTAGCTCCATAATTATAAGTTGTAATTATATTATATTTCGGACTCGATAGTTCCGAGACTATAGTTGTGACTATTAGTGTAATCGAAGTTTGTAACGACCCACCTCCCCGTCTACCAACAATATTGTCCGCTTTGGGCCTAAACACAAAGAACTTCCCAGGGGGTCACCCATCCCTGGTACTGCTCTGGCAGCAGCACGCTTAACTGTGAAGTTCTTTCATGTTTAGCTCCCTCACGGTTTTAAAAGGCTTTGTTAAGGTATCAGAGCTTACGCAGCCTACCCCTCTCCAATATTGTCCTCTTTGGGTGCCTACCAGGTTTTGAACACTGGCGCCTACCTCAAGGTTGTTCCTTCACCACTCGGGCAAGGAGGCCTTGTTAAGGTATCAGAGCTTACGCAGCCTACCCCTCTCCAATATTGTCCTCTTTGGGTGCCTACCAGGTTTCGAACACTGGCGCCTGCCCTCAAGGTTTTGTTCCTTCACCACTCGGGCAAGGAGGCCTTGTTGCATATAGAGGGGCGATTAATCCTTATAAACTAGTCTTGGAACTTCATCCCAGGCGATGTGAGACAAGCCCCCACACCCGACCTTACCTCATCTATCTTGGCCATCCTGCCTCAGGAGTATTGGCTCTTAGTCATCACAATCCACCCTCCTTAAGGGCCACACGTCCTCGTGTAGGACCCGCCCCACACTTCCGGCTGGGTTTTCGCTCTGATACCATTTGTAACGACCCACCTCCCCATCTACCAACAATATTGTCCGCTTTGGGCCTAAACACAAAGAACTTCCCAGGGGGTCACCCATCCCTGGTACTGCTCTGGCAGCACCACGATTAACTGTGAAGTTCTTTTATGTTTAGCTCCCTCACGATTTTAAAAGGCATTGTTGCACATAGAGGGGCGATTAATCCTTATAAACTAGTCCAGGAACTTCACCCCAGGCGATGTGGGACAAGTCCCCACATCCGACCTCACCTCATCCGTCTTGGCCATCCTGCCTCAGGAGTATTGGCTCTTGGTCATCGCAATCAACCCTCTTTAAGGGCCACACGTCCTCGTGTGGGACCTGTCCCCACATTTCCGGCTGGGTTTCCGCTCTGATACCATTTGTAACGACCCACCTCCCCATCTAGCAACAATATTGTCCTCTTTGGGTGCCTACCAGGTTTCGAACACTGGCGCCTGCCCTCAAGGTTTTGTTCCTTCACCACTCGAGCAAGGAGGCCTTGTTGCATATAGAGGGGCGATTAATCCTTATAAACTAGTCCAGGAACTTCATCCCAGGCGATGTGAGACAAGCCCCCACACCGACCTCACCTCATCCATCTTGCCTCAGGAGTATTGGCTCTTGGGCCTAAACACAAAGAACTTCCCAGGGGGTCACCCATCCCTGGTACTGCTCTGGCAGCAGCATGCTTAACTATGAAGTTCTTTCATGTTTAGCTCCCTCATGGTTTTAAAAGGCCTTGTTGCATTTAGAGGGGCGATTAATCCTTATAAACTAGTCCAGGAACTTCACCCCAGGCGATGTGGGACAAGCCCCCACACCCAACCTCACCTCATCCATCTTGGCCATCTTGCCTCAGGAGTATTGGCTCTTGGTCGTCACAATCCACCCTCCTCAAGGGCCACACGTCCTCGTGTGGGACCCGCCCTACACTTTCGGCTGAATTTTCGCTCTGATACCATTTGTAACGACCCATCTCCCCATCTAGTAACAATATTGTCCGCTTTGGGCCTAAACACAAAGAACTTCCCAGGGGGTCACCCATCCCTGGTACTGCTCTGGCAGTAGCACGCTTAACTGTGAAGTTCTTTCATGTTTAGCTCCCTCACTGTTTTAAAAGGCCTTGTTGCACATAGAGGGGCGATTAATCCTTATAAACTAGTCCAGGAACTTCACCCAGGCGATGTGGGACAAGCCCCACACCCGACCTCACCTTATCCGTCTTGGCCATCCTGCCTCAGGAGTATTGGCTCTTGGTCATCACAATCCACCCTCCTTAAGGGCCACACGTCCTCGTGTGGGACCTGCGCCCACATTTCTGGCTGGGTTTCCGCTCTGATACCATTTGTAACGACCCACCTCCCCATCTAGCAACAATATTGTCCTCTTTGGGTGCCTACCAGGTTTCGAACACTGGCGCCTGCCCTCAAGGTTTTGTTCCTTCACCACTCGGGCAAGGAGGCCTTGTTGCATATAGAGGGGCGATTAATCCTTATAAACTAGTCCAGGAACTTCATCCCAGGCGATGTGAGACAAGCCCCCACACCCGATCTCACCTCATCCATCTTGGCCATCCTGCCTCAGGAGTATTGGCTCTTGGTCGTCACAAAGTTGTAATTTTAGGACCCGAATAGTCATATTAGACTCGAACTATGTTCGTAAACCCAAACTGACTTTGTTACGTAAACCTATAGAAACTATGTCAACTTGGACTGTGTGGCACAAGAACCCACGAAATTGGTAATGCAACTACAAGTTAGTACAACTTAGGATGATCATTACATCACCTAACTAGCCTATACCTATTGGGTATTAACACTTTCCCAAACATCCCCTTAACCTTCGAAAAAACACACCCCACCACCCCTGTGACCGCCGGATCATAACCACCCCCTGCGAACCGTCGACCTCCCTTGTTCCCCCAAGTACACACCATCTCAAATCACTCCCTATCAACCCTTCACTTAGACATAACAACAGATTTGCAAATCTGTGTGATTGTATGTGTGTATATATTATGTTGTACTATACATGTGTGTTGTATTATATATATAATGTGTGTTATTATATATATACAGATAGGCATATTAAGAGAGAAGGAGGAGGAAGACCCGAGAGAATGTAAGAGAGAGAGAGAGACCACGGTTTAGAGAGAGAAGAGAAAAAGAAACTGTTAGAAATAATGTGTTGTACCTAATTGTGTATTAACTACAATTAGTTGAGGAAGATTTAGTTGAACTTCTCTAATTATGTGGATGGTATTTGGTGGAGTTGTAATGCATTAAATGTTGCAGAATTTGTATAAATATCTGCACTAGTTGTTGGATTTAAGAAGTAGAGAAAAAAAAACTCTTCCTCTTTACTATCCTATAAGTTCCCTGTTTTCCTCTCTACTGCATTTTGTTATTATTTTTTTGTCCTCTATCTAAGGCTGAAACAGTAGCCCATATAAGCCTAAATAAAGGGGCAACATTTGGTATCAGAGCTAGTCTCAGAAGTGATCTTGGAAATTAGAAACAAAAAAAAGGAGAGGAATATTTTTGTGCAGAGATTATAATGGCCATCACAAGTTCTAGTGCCCAACATGTGCATGTTCCTATTTTTGATGGTGAGAATTATGATTTCTAGAGCATCAAGATGAAGACCATTTTTGTTTCACAAGACCTATGGGACCTAGTAGAATCTGGATTTTCGGAGCCTGCATCAACAACGGATTTGAATCCAGATGATTTGAAGATACTGAAGGAAAATATTAAAGGGGATGCTAGAGCTCTATCTCAAATTCAAAAGGCGGTATCCAACTCCATATTTCCCAAAATAATGAGAGCTTCAAGAGCAAAACAAGCTTGGGATATTCTTCAGTGAAGGTAAGATCTATGAAACTTCAATCTCTTAAAAGGGAGTTAGAAAATATGAAAATGAAGGAAAATGAAACTATGAATGAGTTCTCTTCTAGATTCATAGATCTAGTTAATCAAATGAAAACTTATGGTGAAGATATTGATGATAGGAGAATTGCTGAAAAAATTTTGATAAGCTTACCTGAAAAATTTAATCCTATTGTGGCTGTTATTGAACACACTACGAATATCTCTACATTGAGTATTCAAGAATTGATGGGGTCCTTAAAATCATATGAGCAAAGATTGAATAAGCAGTCTGTAAAGTAAGTTGAAAGTGCCTTTCAATCTAAGCTCAATCTTGACTCCAAAAATGTTGAGAGGAAGCCTGCAATCCAATACTAAAACAAAGGAGAGTCTTTTAGAGGGTGAAGACAAGAAAGAGGAAGGGGTAAAAATTCAAGAGGAAGAAGAAGAGGTAATTTTGAAGGAAGAAACAATTTTAACAAAAAACCATTTCAAGAAGGGTCTTTCAAAAGATGCAAAATTTGCAAAAGAAATGGCCATGAAGAGAAGGATTGCTGGTTCAAAGGGAAACCTCAATGTTACAAGTGTAAAATGTTTGGGCATGTGCAAAAGGATTGTACATACAATTGTAATCAACAAGCGGGTTCTGTGGAGGAAAAAGAAAGTGAAGGGAGTTTGTTTTATGCTTGTCAAAGTGTCTTGGAACAAAATAATGATCAATGGTTCGTGGACAGTGGGTGCTCAAATCATATGACAGCAAATAAGAGTATTTTTCTTGATATGGACACCTCTATTCATTCTCAAGTGAAGCTGGGTAATGGAGCACTGGTGCAAGTGAAAGGCAAAGGCACTGTTGGTGTTCAAACAAAGAAGGGGACTGAAATCATTCATGACATTCTTCTTGTACCAGAGTTGGATCAAAATTTGCTGAGTGTTGGACAGCTTATGGAGCATGGCTATTCAATTCACTTTGAAGGGGAAAACTGCACTATTTATGAAAAAAAAAACAAGAAGAGGCAGCTTTTGACTCAAATAAGAATGGTGAATAGAAGCTTTTCTTTCTCGTTAAAGTATGCAAACCGTGTTGCCTTGAAGACGGAGGTTATGAATGATTCATGGTTATGGCATAGAAGATTTGGTCACTTGAACTTTACGAGCCTCAAATTACTTTCTCAGCAGAATATGGTGCAAGGATTACCAAAAATTGAAGAACAAGATGGAACATGTGACGGATGTGCACTTGGAAAGATGCATCGTCATTCCTTTCCTAAAGGAGTTGCTGGGAGATCAAGACAGGTGCTGGAATTAGTACATATAGATATATGCGGCCCTATGGAAATGCTTTCTCATGCCCAAAACAGGTACTTCATTCTCTTTATTGACGATTATACTCGCATGACATGGGTTTACTTTATGAGATAAAAATCTGAAGTTTTTACCATTTTCAAAAAGTTCAAATGTCTTGTTGAAAAGAAAAGTGGGCATTACATAAAATGTCTAAGAAGTGATAATGGAAAAGAATATAACTCCAATCAGTTTGGCAAGTTTTGTGAAGATGAAGGTATTGAAAGACAGCTCACGGTTGGTTACACTCCACAGCAAAATGGAGTTTCCGAGAGGAAAAATCAAACTGTGGTTGAGATGGCCAAGACAATGCTTCATGAAAAATGGTTACCTAAAAGTTTCTGGGCTGAAGCTATAAATACAACAATATATTTGATTAACAGATGCTCTACAAAGGCCTTGAAACACAAAACTCCATTTGAAGCTTGGAGCGGGAGGAAGCCATCAGTGAGACACTTGAAGGTCTTTGGGTGTGTTTGTTATGCTCAAATTCCAAAAGAGAAGAGACAGAAGCTCAATGAAACAAGTGAGAAGTGTATTTTTATGGGGTATAGCTCAAAATCCAAAGGCTACAAACTGTTTAGCTTGAAGAGAAATCAAACTATCATTAGCCGAGATGTGTTGTTTGATGAAGATTCTACTTGGAATTTTGAATAAGGGAAAGCTGAAAAGAAAATCAATTTGAAATCACATTAAAATCAACCCATGAAGAAGAAAGTGAAGATAGTTTGTCTCAATTTCCTACAAGCTCAAGTTCGCAATCAGCTTCAAGCTCAAGTTCATCATCCCTAGTTCAACTCCAAAGAAAATGAAGAGTTTAAGTGACATTTATCAAAGCTGTAACTTTTGTATTGTTGAACCAGATAGTTTTGAAGAAGCCATGAAGGAGGAAGCTTGGAGAAAGGCTATGGAAGAAGAAATTGGAATGATTGAGAAGAACAAGACTTGGGAGTTGGTTAGCAAACCATTGGCCAAGAATCCAGTTTATCATAGTCGAACAAGACACATTGCAATCAAGCACCACTTCATTAGAGATGCACATGAAGAAGGAGAGGTGAAGCTGAATTTTTGCAAGTCAAATGAACAATTAGCTGACATATTTACAAAAGCTCTTCCTGGAGAAAAGTTTGAATATTTCAGAGAAGCTTTGGGACTTCAAGAACAGCACATTAGGGGAGAATGTTAGAAATAATGTGTTGTACCTAATTGAGTATTAACTACAATAAGTTGTGGAAGATTTAGTTGAACTTCTCTAATTATGTGGTTGGTATTTGGTGGAGTTGTAATGCATTAAATGTTGCAGAATTTGTATAAATATCTGCACTAGTTGTTGGATTTAAGAAGTAGAGAAAAAAAAACTCTTCCTCTTCACTGTCTTATAAGTTCTCTGTTTTTCTCTCTATTGCATTTTGTTATTGTTTTTTTGTCCTCTGTCTAAGGCTGAAATAGCATCCCATATAAGCCTAAATAAAGGGGCAACAGAAACAAAAGAAAACCCACACCACCCACACTCTCTGCCTCACCCTCACTATCAAAGACCCAACCCCTCTGTTACTCTCTGCCTACCATCCATACACACACACAACACACAGAACAAGCAGAGAGAGAAGAAGAGAGTGGAAGAAAAAGGAAGGAGAATCCATGGCCGGACCACCCCGAGACCGCCTCGGAACCCCGTCGCGCCACCACCGGACCAGCACAAGCCTAGGTGAGCCCACTAACTCACTCGGTGTTATTTTTAGAAGTATTTCAGCGTAGAATACAGTAGCATTGCACGTATACACATAGATATATTATCGGATTAACATATATAGGCGTAAAAGTCAACGTTCTGTCAACGTTAACGGAAACGCGTTCCGTGAATGAAATACGGTAGGTTAGGACCCCATTAAGTTCCAGTTCGAACCGTTCGCGACGACTATTTCGTATCGCGACGAACGAAGCGGTCAAAGTTTGAGTCCTCCCTCGATTTTTCCCATTTTTCATGCAAACTGTTAAGAGTTAGGACCTGAGACCCATACCATTAGATCGGGCTCGTCGAGACACTCAATTTTGACCTATGATTTGCTAATTTTTGTTGAAAAATGAGAGAGTTATGACCGTTTATATATTGTGTACAAATATGATATATATACATACATTCTGCGTGTATCAGTCACGCTTGAAGAAGAAGTCTCATACGAGATTTCTTAGGGTGTAGTATAGTAGTAAATATGTACGGTACATATAGTAAATGATTCGTTAATTAGTTTTAATTAGTGGTTTAAAATGGTTTGAATGTTATTATTAAGTTTTGATAAATTTTGAAATATTATTATATTATGAAATTATATTTTTTTATATTATATGCTTATTATTTATTTAGTCTTAGATAAATAATAATGTTAGTTTAATTAAAATAAAAGAGATGTGTAGTTGTTAAATGTTTTAAAAATGGGTTATAGTATATTAAGTAGTTTTTAACATTCCAGAATACTATATTAAATTCTGAAATTTATATTTTAATAATGATATATTGTACTTAATAATTATTGAGTTTAAATAAATAATAAAAATTGGTTTTAAATGATAATAATTAGGTAATAAATACCTAATGACCATTTTTAAATGTAGATAATTATGTTGTTGATTTCAAGGCCAAATGCCTATGTTTTATAAATTATTTATTATAAAACCCAAACTTTATTGTTTACATTTTACGGATATTATTTAGTTGGACTTCAATAGATAATAAATGTTAGTTTTAAATTATGATAAATAGATAATAGATATCTATTGGCCCATTTTAACATCTGAGAAATTGTATATTATGTTCTAAGGACATAAATTACTGTTTTATATTAATAAGGACACATTTGGTTGTATTTAAATTATTTAAATACCAAATGAACTTCGAAAATTATGATAAAAATACCACTAGCCTATTTTAAGGTCTAGTATTTAATAAAAATACTTTTAAGGACTGTTCGTCTTCCTAAATTGTATTTTATAATTATAGTACTCCCAAGACATATAATTATATAATTAGATCTTCATTAAATTGTAGTAAATAAACCGTAGCTCAGAAAAATACATGGTCAGTTCCCAGAGCCTTAGAATAATGTCTAGAGCATTCCTTTAAAGTTTGATGATCTTTTGATAGGGTCAAAAATACAGCTTATCTTTAGGGCCCACACTGGTATAGAAAACTCAGCATTTTATGCGACAGACTTCGATTTGAGTCTAGTCAATGGCGTTAGACTCAGAATGATGTCTAGATCATCATGTTGAGGTTTAGGAACCCATTCGATACAATTACCATTATGCCCCTGTTATTAGTATGCATGTTAATTGTCGTTTTGTGAATTTATATGAATTGTAGGCACCGAAGCTTCGCTTGTTCTTACGAACCCGCATCGAGGTGAGTCGTCCTAACTCACTTGGTATATCATAGAGTTGCTCTATGTGTAATATGTGAATATCCCGTGTGTCATGTGTGGACATGACTGATGAGTATTATATATATGTACGTTCAGATTTACTGTTTATATGATGAACGCATGTTTAATTATCCAAACTCTATGCTTAATTATTAATTGTCGTTATACATGCTTATTACGCTTCACAATTATACAATCACATGGACATTCATATGGGCGTAATCGAGTCATGATGTCAATGTTGACGTTTGCATGGTTAGTCAAGGGGACTAACCCAGTCATATTGTCATACATGTTGAGTGGATCGCGGAGGTCCGAATGGTACAGTCAAATCAATGGGAACATCGATGAAATGCTATAGGGTCATGCTAGGCGACGACAGCAAAGGTACCCATTGAAATCATTGGGGTGGAAGATGAGTTGATGGTCGATATGCTATAGGGCCATGCTAGGCGACGATAGCAAAGGTACCCATTGAAATCATTGGGGTGGAACATGAGTTGATGGTTGATACGCAATAGGGCCATGCAAGGTGACGATAGCAAAGTATTTATCTGAACATTGAATACAATAGCTACCTATTATAATGCTATAGGGCCATGCTAGGCGACGATAGCGATGTAACTATTCTATTCTCCAAGCAAGGTCACGAGGACCTAAGAGTATAATGATTACACTCTTTTTTTTAAAACCAAAAACTGCTATAGGGCCCTACTAGACGACGATATCAACGTAATCATTCTACTCTAAGCTAACGGTGTTACACTAGTAATGTAACAAATCACATGAGTCAGTTGTGGTGTCTGTGGTCGAGTAAAGTCAAATATATCGATGGTGCATCGTGTCGTATCTCATTCATATTACCATGTCATAAATCATACGTATTGAGATAATGCTTATCAAATGTTTAGATCGAGATATTTGTTGTACTTGTATACTATTGTTTGTATTAGGAATGATCGGTTGGGTCAACTCACTTAGCTTCAAAAGCTAGCAGCTCTTCTTCCTGCCCTGGATATATCACGTCTAGATTTCACAGGTAACGATTATCAAGATGAGGTCTACCCAAAAGGGACACAGCAGATGTACAAGTTGAAGCGAAGGACTCTGACATAGTTCTATGTAGAATTACTTAATTTGCTTTATTGTCCTCTATCTGAGGTAATACTTTAGATATGAATGGCGATCATAATAGATCGCCCTATCCTTTATAGATCTTTTATTTAGACTCATGATGTGATAACTAGATCCCAGACATTTGAGTTCTACTGAAGAATACCAATATATATTTTTATGCTTTCGCTTACTCTGTTAATCATGTGTAGAACGTAGAAAGGACAATCAGTTAATGTAACTTGTCATTCCCTATGGGTTCAGAAAGGAAATTTTAAATTTTCCCTATTTCTGGCAACTCCGGGGCGTGACACACACACTCTCTCTCTCTCTCTATTGCAAGGCTGATTTTTCGGATAAATTGGGCCGGATTGGTTTTTTTTTTTTTTTTTGTTTTTTATCATTTGGTGTAGTGTTATTGTGTGAAGACATAAGTATAGGGTCAGGTTCGAATCCTGATATGAGCGTAACATGAAGAGTTTTTTTTACCAACTAAGCTAAATCATTGTTGATGTCTTGATAAAATATTTTAAAATTTTCAGAATATAAAAACTTATACCTATTCCGAGATAACGGAATTTCAAAATGCCATTCTAAAAAGTTTTAGTTACAAAATTTTTTAGCATAGTTAGTAATTTCCAGCCTTTTTCATATTTTTCAAAAACAAAATTGGAATTTTTGGAATATTAATTGAAAATAATTTAAAGCATTTCATGTCATAAACGATGTATATAATTTATCTACACTTTTTATGGAAAAAAAATACAAATTTGGAATATTCTAGAATATTCAAATATTTTGAATATTCCAAAATATTTTGGAATGATTTTCATGTAAGTTATTTTGGAATTTCCAACACCATTCCGATTTTTTTTCTTTAGATTTTTTAGATTATTAAATTCAGAACTAATTTTACAGTTCTAAAATTGAAAACTTTTCATATCAGTTTCGATCGGAATTTTCGTTCCAACTTGCACCCCTAACTGCTTCTATATCCTTACCCTATCTTCAATCTCTGTCATTCTTTACCTCTATCAAATTGCTACCAAAATTGAAAGTTCTTTTAGGTTTCTCTTGCCAATCAAGATAGCTTTTATCATCTACAAGCACCGACAAAGTTTACATCATTTGACCCAAACCCAGATTGCGAATTGCGTCCACCACCATAAGCGCACGACCCTATCGCATTTGCACAAGCAACCAACATCGTTGCAAAGATCAGGGGCAGAACGTGGGAACCAGAAATTGATGGATCATATGTATAATTCTTGTAAGGGTGGTTATAACACACAACACGTCTGAGAATTCAAGATGAGCTCAAGCCTTTAGGAGTCTTATATTTATAGGCTTCCATAGATCACAATAACTACCTATATATGAACCGTTTGAATTAGACGATTATCTGTAGATACAAATTCAAACTGAAGAGATGTGTTGTGTGGGAAGAGCTATCACAATAGGAAATAATATGGTAGATGAGGGACTACCTTCTTATGATGTGATCACCCAATACCAACATCTCTCACTTGATCACATAGTGATTGTCAACTCTGATCTATGACATTGTCATAAATCGACGCCAGACTGTAACAGATCTATGCATTTTTTTCACCTTATCTGACCGAATCCTTCTCCATATACACACTCTTGATGACTTTATAAATTATATTTCAAATGAATGGCACCAATCATGGCAGGATGGATTTTGTCCACACCCTTACCGTATGGCGACTTCAGTCATACATAATCTTTTCTGTAGACCTGCGCTGAAGTTTTCATCAAGTACTCTCTCATAGACCCACACGGAAGACTTCCTTGATACACTTTATCAACGACTTTGCATTACTCCCAACATGCCGTTACTCTAATAAGAATATTCACAAGATATTCCGAGTCACTACATGTCACGCCCCGGAACGGCAAAAATAGAGAAAAATAAATTTCCTTTTCGGGTCCAAAGGCAGCGACGGGTGAAGTCACATGATTGTCCACACCACGCAGTACTAAGAAACAAGAGTAATAGTGTAACAAGAATGAAGTCTAGGTTCTGATCACAATGCATCATAAAGTCAACAGAAGTTACTAACTATTACACATCAGAGTCTCGAATCAAATATAAGACAGCGGAAGTACAAATGTCAAGGCAACATATGCCTGACTACAAAAAGGGTTCTAAAACGGTAAAGACAATTAGCTACAATTCTAGTCTAGTCTTCAGTTGGCATAAAGGTAGTCCTCGGCGTAGTAGTCTTCTTCAGTCTGACCTCCGTCGGGGAAATCCTCCACAGGGACTCCGTCACCGGAATAGTAGTCCTCTCCTGCAGGCCCTTCACCTGTATAGTCATAACCATGGTGCGCTGAAACGTGAAAATGTCCAGCGGCATAAACACCGTCAGCTTAATGAAAGCCGAGTGAGTTAAATACTAACAGGGTATCGACTATTGATATTATCACAAGTTATAAACCGTAACCAAATTAGAATTCAGTAAGGGTAACTCCTTTAATCAAACCAATGATCCGATTACTGACGTCCTATTCATTTTAAGATCGACAACGCGACATGATAGGGGAACAGACTCGACAGTAGTTCAACTCTATAACACACCATTGCTTATCCACCGCTTTTAAGAACATATGCACAGTTCATCGCATGTCATGGATACCACGTTAGTCCATCCCCCGCTTTTAAGAACATATGCACAGTCCACCGCATGTCAGGGATATAATGTTTTAAACAACAGTACATCATTCTATGCCATGACTTAGCGACGTCTACCAGTGATCACGGTCCACCGCATGTCATAGACACCTTCGTCTGTCTACCGCTTTTAAGAACATATGATTAGATCATCTGGCTATCTTAGGGCAAATGGTCCGGTTCACCGCATATCATAGACACCTTCGTCTGTCTACCGCTTTTAAGAACATATGATCGACCAAAGCCCGCCCACGCAAGGTTCCCGAATCTTAGCAAACCTACTTAAGTTCAACTCTATCACCGATACATGACGATCCCAATGTGGCCCGACTACTCTGAATGAAATGAACGTTAACTCCAAAGGATTCACGACTATTCCGTTATCTAACGTTATAAACATTATCCATTAATCTTGTTATTACTACGATCCTACGCCGCATTAACTTGTTATCATGTCTGTATTACAATAATAAAGCATGCTGGGAAATACTGAACAGTAAATAAACAACTAAACAGTTATTACATTAACTAAACAAGTAAAACAGTAAACTGTAACTGCCAATCGATTGGTATAGATGTCAATCGATTGGTATAAAAGTGGCATCAGTCGATTGGAAGAAGGTTCAATCGATTGGTATAAAAGTGGCATCAATCGATTGGAAGAAGGTTCAATCGATTGGTATAAAAGTGGCATCAATCGATTGATAAAAGATTCAATCGATTGGACCACAATCCATGTCAATCGATTGCATAAAGTGTCAATCGATTGGAACATAAAAGATGTCAATCGATTGGTATAAGTACCAATCGATTGATACTTCGTCTTCTTCACAGAGAAGACTGCCCAGCAACATATAAACGGGAATACATGGTTTCTTCTCCATTTCTTCATTCAAGCATGTTCTAACACCAATATAAAGCTACCAAGTGAGTTTAAAACTCACCTTAGACGTTAGGGGCATGTTTGGTTGTATGAAATGAAGCTTGGAGCTTCAATGGTGCCCTCTCTCTCTCTCTCTCTCTAGTTCTCTGTCTTCTCTCTTCTCCTTCTCCTTCTTTTCTTCTTCTTTCTGGTCTTCTTCTTCTTCTTCTTTCTCAGTCCATCTCTGAGTGTGTGTAGGAATATATGTATATATGTGTGTATATATATATATATGAGTGTTTATATATACATAACACACACAAATACTCCCTCTCACTCTCTCTGATTTCTGTAAACAGAAATCCGCCCAAAATGGGCTGGTATATATAAAGGGAAGGTGTTCACGTGGCCTCTCCCCAGCCAGAGCAAAAGAATCTGCCCAGCTACCTTCAATCGATTGGCATAAGTGTCAATCGATTGATACAATCAATCGATTGAGATAAAGTTCAATCGATTGGTATCCAAATTATACCAAGGGTAAGGCCAAGCTCATACAAGTATAAAAAAAAAACATACAGGGTCTAGTTTATATAATCACTTTACAAAAATACAGGGTATTACATCATCCACCACTCATAAAAGATTTCGTCCCCGAAATCCGAAATAAAGTGGGTTAAAACAAAAATGGAAACTTCTCTTACATCTCCGACTCCAATTCCCATGAAGCTTCTCCTTCGTCGTGGTGCTTCCACTGAACCTTCACTAGCGGAATATCCTTGTTTCTGAGCTTCTTCACTCCTCGGTCTAGAATACGCACTGGTCCTTCATTGTATGTCACGTTCTCGTTCACCTCGATATCTTCAAAACTGATCTCGTGCGTTGGGTTGTGGGCACATTTCCTCAACATGCTGATGTGGAAAACGTTGTGCACTCCTGACATCTTTGGCGGCAACGCCAGTCGATAAGCAACCTTCCCAACACGTTCTAGGATCTCGAACGGTCCGATGAATCGCGGCGACAACTTGCCTCTTTTCTGTCCGAATCTGACGATACCTCGAACTGGCGAGACTTTGAGTAGCACATGATCTCCAACTGTAAACTCTAGATCTTTCCGTCGCTTGTCGGCATAGCTCTTGTGTCTGGATTGCGCTGTCTTCATCTTCTCTCGTACAATCTGGATATTCTCGTTGGTTTCTCGAATCATCTCGGGCCCAAGTAGTTGAGTATCTCCGACTTCAGCCCAACATAGCGGCGATCGGCAAGGCCTTCCATACAAGGCTTTAAACGGCGCCATCCCTATGCTCGTGTGGTAGCTGTTGTTGTAGGCAAACTCGATCAAAGGTAGATGCGTCTCCCATGAATTCTCGAATTCAATGACACAGGCTCGCAACATATCCTCCATCACTTGATTGACTCGTTCTGTCTGACCGTCTGTCTGTGGATGAAAGGTTGAACTCAAATTCAATGAAGTTCTCATTGCTGTCTGAAGGCTCTTCCAGAATTCTACGGTAAAGCGTGAATCTCGATCTGAAACTATTGACACAGGTACACCGTGCAGTCGCACTACTTGCTGTAGATACATCCGGCTCAATCTTTCAACAGGGTGCGTCATGCTGTAGGCGATAAAATGTGCTGACTTGGTGAGTCGATCCACTATTACCCAAATAGCGTCGTGGTTTTGTTGAGACTTCGGCAATCCAACCACAAAATCCATGGTGATGTGCTCCCATTTCCATTGGGGAATCGGTAGCGGTTGTAGGAGTCCAGGTGGTTTCTGATGCTCCGCCTTCACTTGTTTGTAAATAAGACATTGCGATACATACTCGGCCACTTCTCGCTTCATTCCTTGCCACCAGAAGTTTCTCTTCAAGTCCTTATACATCTTGTTTCCTCCTGGGTGGATAGTCATCCTTGACTTGTGTGCTTCGTCCAGAATGTTCTTCCTGAGACCATCGTCATTTGGCACACAGAGTCTACCTTTGCATCTCAGTGCTCCGTCCGTACTAATACTCCATATCTCTGGTTCCTTTGCGGACATCTTGGTAAACTATAACTTGAAATCCTCGTTTGACTGTTGAGCTTCCAAGATGCGGCTGATGAGAGTCGATTGCACGACAAGACATCTAAAGTGTTGTCCTTCTCCTGATTCCACTGGTTGAAGGTCGAATTCGACTAATGTCTCCAATGCTCGCCATTCTCTAATCAAAATCGAAGCAACCAAAAGGCGTGGCCTCCGGCTCAGAGCGTCGGCTACAACATTTGCTTTACCCGGGTGGTATAGCAAAGAGAAGTCGTAGTCCTTGAGTAGTTCCATCCATCTCCGTTGTCGCATGTTCAACTCCTTTTGAGAGAACAGGTACCTTAAACTCTTATGATCTGAGAATAAGTCGAACTTTTTTCCATACAAATAGTGTCTCCAAATCTTCAGGGCGAACACGATTGCGGCTAGTTCTAAGTCGTGCGTCGGATAGTTCTTCTCATGCGGCTTCAATTATCTTGATCCGTATGCGATGACATTCCCCTCTTGCATTAGCACACAACCAAGTCCTTGGTGTGATGCATCACTATAGATTATGAATTTTTCACCACTCTTAGGTATCGCAAGCACGGGTGCTGAGGTTAGTCTCTCTTTCAATTCCCGAAATGCATCCTCATGTTTATCGGTCCATTCGTACTTCGTCTCCTTCCTAGTCAGGCTTGTCAACGGTCCTGCGATTCTAGAGAATCCTTCCACAAATCTCCGGTAATACCCAGCCAATCCTAGGAAACTCCTAACTTCGGTCGCGTTGGTTGGCCTATTCCAGCTCAAGACTGCATCGATCTTAGATGAGTCTACAGAAATCCCATCCTGTGATATCACATGTCCCAGGAATTTAACTTCCTGAAGCCAGAATTCACATTTGCTGAATTTCGCATACAGACTATTGTCTCTGAGAGTCTGTAGAGCAATTTGTAGATGCTTCTTATGTTCCTCTTCCGTCCTTGAATAAATTAGAATGTCATCAATGAATACTATAATGAATTGATCCAGATAGGGTCTGAATACTCTATTCATTAGGTCCATGAATACTGCCGGGGCATTAGTCAATCCAAAAGACATCACTAGAAACTCGTAGTGTCCATATCTCGTCCTGAAGGCAGTTTTCGGTATATCTTTCGGCCGAACTAGTAATTGATGGTATCCTGAACGCAAATCAATTTTTGAGAATATCCTTGA
Organism: Hydrangea macrophylla; assembly: GCA_033977485.1. Taxonomy (NCBI): domain Eukaryota; kingdom Viridiplantae; phylum Streptophyta; class Magnoliopsida; order Cornales; family Hydrangeaceae; genus Hydrangea; species Hydrangea macrophylla. The sequence continues at coordinate 149,400,081 of CM066988.1, forward strand.
TCCTTATAGTAGATCGAACTGGTCGTCTATCCGGGGAAGTGGATACCTATTCTTGATCGTGACCTTATTCAACTCCCTGTAGTCGATACAGAGTCGTAGCTCTCCGTCCTTCTTTTTCACAAATAGAATTGGTGCTCCCCAAGGCGATGTACTGGGGCGAACAAAACCTAAGTCTTCAAGTTCCTGAACTTGCTTCTTCAATTCCAACATTTCTGTTGGCGCCATCCGATACGGGGTCTTGGAAATCGACAACGTTTCGGGTGTTAACTCAATGCAGAAGTCTATCTCTCTCTTTGGCGGAAGTCCTGAGATACTTCGGAACACATCTTCAAAGTCTTGAATAATGGGGATCTGCTTGATAGTAAGCTCCGTGCTTGAAGTCTTAATCGTGGCTAGACAACTCGTGATAAACATGTCACTCAACGGTTGGCACTGAAATCTGATCTGCGGGCAACCAGGAGACGAAAAGACAATGGTCCGACTAACACAATCCAGGTTAGCGTCATACTTAGTAAGCCAATCCATTCCTAGGATCACGTCGAACTCAGACATTGACAAGACTATCAAGTCTGCCGGAAGATTTCTATCCTCTAGTGTCAAGGGACAATCCTTGCACACCTTACCTAACTCAACGGATACTCCCAAGGGCGAAACGGCATTAAGGGTCGGCTCGAGTGCTAGGGGTAGCAATCCCAAATCACGTACCATCTTAATAGCTATGAAAGAACGGGCAGCACCGGTATCAAATAAAGCTCTAACTTGACAGTGAAATAAAATGAGTGTACCTTCCAAGTTCTGCTGTTCCTCCGCATTATACCCTGCATTGTCAGGAATGATGGCATTCACCCTAACCTGTCCTTGCTGTCCTTGAGCAGGCGCTCCATAGTAGCCTCCACGTGGTGCTCGACAATCCTTGCTTATGTGACCAGGCTTGTTACAGTTGTGGCAGACGAGGTCATTACGGCGGTTGGTCTTGGGGGCTGTGCAATACCTTGCAATATGTCCGGGCACTCCACAGTTGAAACATCCATCAGTGTTCTGTCGCTGGGCGACGGGCTGTGCCTGAGGTGGTCCTCGCTGTTGATTCTGTTGTCGAGGAAAATTAGCTTGGGGCTTCCTTGTCCCATCCCATGTGCGCTTGGTTCCCTGGTAGTTGTTGGTCTGGGGTTTCCATCCTTGATTGTTCCTTGATGATTGCGCGGAGAAGTTCCTTGGTTGGAAGGTCCTGGGTGGAGGTCGATTCACTTGTGGTCCTTGTACAGGGTAAGCATCCTTTTCCAAACTTGAAGCAAGACGGACAATCCCTTCAAATGACTGGCCCAGATGGCCTATCATCATGTGCCGGAGGTGTGGGTTGAGTCCTTGGTGGAATCGCTTGACCTTCTTGACGGAGGTGTCTATCATATGCGGAGCGAAACGAGAAAGTCGCTCAAATTGTGTAGTATACTCTCTGACTGTCCAGTTTCCTTGGGTTACACTCAGGAAATTCCTCTCTTGTTGGTCTCTTTCGTCCTCAGGGAAATACTTCTCGAGAAATCGAGTCTTGAATGCTTCCCAAGGCATTCTCCTTGCAGTGTCAATCCCAATTGTGGCTCTCTCGGCCTCCCACCAGTCCGCGGCAGAGTAAGTTAGTTGAAATGCGGCTAGACGTCTCTTGTCAAGCTCACTGCACTCCAGGGCTTCAAAGATTAGCTCCAACTCTCGTATCCATTGCTCTGCTTTCCAGGACTCTGCCATGCCGTCGAACTTTTCGGGTCGCAGGCCACGAAATCGTTCCAACAGTTTATCGCCTGTCTACCTTAGAGGGACAAAGTGGTTGTTGCCATTGTCGTTGGTGGCATGATTGTAGGTATCGCCGATGTGTTCCATCCGTTGCATGAAAGCTTCGAAGACTCCAGTTGGGTCCATACCCTCGGGAATGGGTGCTCCTAGTCGTGCTTGGTTCCTTGTGGGTCCCACCATAGTGATCCGTGTGAGGTGTACCTATGAAGGATCTAACGATTAGCTGACAATCTCCTCGGGGAAATGATCATACTTAAGTAACAGAAAGCATAACATGAATCAAAATCACAACCATAACATAATAATGAGATGATAACAGAAATAACCAAGAGAAACGATCTGCCATATATATATACCCAAAAGATATACAGCGGAGTACACAATAGATCATCTGTGTACCGCGTAGTACATGATCCTATACAAGATCTAAACAAAAGAAAGATATACACAAAACCACTACTGGTGGCTATCTATACAAAAAGGCTACGGTCAATAGCTGTCTATGTAAGCGTCAAAAGTAAGTGGACAACATGTCCTAAAGTCAAACGTAAAAGTCTAAGTCCTAAAGGTACTGGACTCAAAAGTTGTCCACATCGGATCCATAGATGGAAGCCTCGTCCTCTGGGGCAACCTCAGACAAAACATCATCCTCATCCATATCATTGTCATCCATCATGTCCTCATCCTCTATCACAACATCCTCAATCATCTCGGGTCCATCATGCTCCACAACAGCTCCCAAATCTCCTGCATCAGCGGCCATGTCAGCCTGGGCTGCATCAAATGCGGCTGCAAGTGCCTCAGCCTGTACCATAGCCTGTGCCAACTCTGGTGCTCCAATCTCAAATCCATGGGGATGTGCAGCCATCTCTGCGGCCCACTCAGCTGTCAGCTGTGCTATAACTCCTCCTGGTAAGACTGGTACTACTGCATCATCACCTGCGTCATCATCTGCGGCTACCTCCTCTTCCTCTATCGGATAACCCTCTGCAACTACAATAACTACGCCAACTGGCACGTCCATACCGGCTGGGTCCACGGGGTCCTCCTCCTCTGGATCATACTCCTGCTCCTCGTCATCGGTGTCCTCGTCCTCCTCATCCTCCATCTCCTCATCTGCTGGGGGTGCATCAGCCATGTCTTCCTCCGGTGGGGGTGGAGGTGCTGCTCTAACCTGTGCAAGTAGAACCTGGTACGAAGAACGGTCTCGTAACATCAGTAGAGAATCCTCCTCGATGCGTTTGAAGGTCTCATTGCGGTAGATCATCTCTCGACGTATCACTTCTGGGTCCTGGGTCCCAAATCTCTACTGCTCGATCTGTATGTCTCGCTCTGTCTCTACAATAGCTCTCTGCCTAACCTTCCAGGCATAGTACTCTGGATCTGCTGGCGCAATACTCCTCTCATACACATAGTGTCCTCCAAACTTGTCTGGAACGAACAGCGGCGGTGCCATGCTACCTGAAAAGGGACTACCTTAAGTCAGAAACTACTCTTAATACTCATCTATCGAATCTCAAGGTTCTAGGACCAAATGGTGTGGGATAATCTATGAGCGAAAAGGTATAAAACCTAGGCTCTAATACCAAAAATCCTGTCACGCCCCGGAACGGCAAAAATAGAGAAAAATAAATTTCCTTTTTGGGTCCAAAGGCAGCGACGGGTAAAGTCACATGATTGTCCACACCACGCAGTACTAAGCAACAAGAGTAATAGTGTAACAAGAATGAAGTCTAGGTTCTGATCACAACGCATCATAAAGTCAACAGAAGTTACTAACTATTACACATCAGAGTCTCGAATCAAATATAAGATAGCGGAAGTACAAATGTCAAGGCAACATATGCCTGACTACAAAAAGGGTTCTAAAACGGTAAAGACAATTATCTACAATTCTAGTCTAGTCTTCAGTTGGCATAAAGGTAGTCCTCGGCGTAGTAGTCTTCTTCAGTCTGACCTCCGTCGGGGAAATCCTCCACAGGGACTCCGTCACCGGCATAGTAGTCCTCTCCTGCAGGCCCTTCACCTGTATAGTCATAACCAGGGTGCGCTGAAACGTAGAAATGTCCAGCGGCATAAACGCCGTCAGCTTAATGAAAGCCGAGTGAGTTAAATACTAACAGGGTATCGACTATTGATATTATCACAAGTTATAAACCGTAACCAAATTAGAATTCAGTAAGGGTAACTCCTTTAATCAAACCAATGATCCGATTACTGACGTCCTATTCATTTTAATATCGACAACGCGACATGATAGGGGAACAGACTCGACAGTAGTTCAACTCTATAACACACCATTGCTCATCCACCGCTTTTAAGAACATATGCACAGTTCACCGCATGTCATGGATACCACGTTAGTCCATCCCCCGCTTTTAAGAACATATGCACAGTCCACCGCATGTCAGGGATATAACGTTTTAAACAACAGTACATCATTCTATGCCACGACTTAGCGACGTCTACCAGTGATCACGATCCACCGCATATCATAGACACCTTCGTCTGTCTACCGCTTTTAAGAACATATGATTAGATCATCTGGCTATCTTAGGGCAAATGGTCCGGTTCACCGCATGTCATAGACACCTTCGTCTGTCTACCGCTTTTAAGAACATATGATCGACCAAAGCCCGCCCACGCAAGGTTCCCGAATCTTAGCAAACCTACTTAAGTTCAACTCTATCACCGATACATGACGATCCCAATGTGGCCCGACTACTCTGAATGAAATGAACGTTAACTCCAAAGGATTCACGACTATTCCGTTATCTAACGTTATAAACATTATCCATTAATCTTGTTATTACTACGATCCTACGCCACATTAACTCGTTATCATGTCTGTATTACAATAATAAAGCATGCTGGGAAATACTGAACAGTAAATAAACAACTAAACAGTTATTACATTAACTAAACAAGTAAAACAGTAAATTGTAACTGCCAATCGATTGGTATAGATGTCAATCGATTGGTATAAAAGTGGCATCAATCGATTGGAAGAAGGTTCAATCGATTGGTATAAAAGTGGCATCAATCGATTAAAAGAAGGTTCAATCGATTGGTATAAAAGTGGCATCAATCGATTGGAAGAAGGTTCAATCGATTGGTATAAAAGTGGCATCAATCGATTGATAAAAGATTCAATCGATTGGACCACAATCCATGTCAATCGATTGCATAAAGTGTCAATCGATTGGAACATGAAAGATGTCAATCGATTGGTATAAGTATCAATCGATTGACACTTCGTCTTCTTCACAGAGAAGACTGCCCAGCAACATATAAACGGGAATACATGGGTTCTTCTCCATTTCTTCATTCAAGCATGTTCTAACACCAATATAAAGCTACCAAGTGAGTTTAAAACTCACCTTAGACGTTAGGGGCGTGTTTGGTTGTGTGAAATGAAGCTTGGAGCTTCAATGGTGCCCTCCCTCTCTCTCTCTCTCTAGTTCTCTGTCTTCTCTCTTCTCCTTCTCCTTCTTTTCTTCTTCTTTCTGGTCTTCTTCTTCTTCTTCTTTCTCAGTCCATCTCTGAGTGTGTGTAGGAATATATGTATATATATGTGTGTATATATATATATGAGTGTTTATATATACATAACACACAAACACTCCCTCTCCCTCTCTCTGATTTCTGTAAACAGAAATCCGCCCAAAATGGGCTGGTATATATAAAGGGAAGGTGTTCACGTAGCCTCTCCCCAGCCAGAGCAAAAGAATCTGCCCAGCTGCCTTCAATCGATTGGCATAAGTGTCAATCGATTGAGATAAAGTTCAATCGATTGGTATCCAAAGCAAGGCAATCGATTGGAAAACTTATCAATCGATTGGTATCCAAATTATACCAAGGGTAAGGCCAAGCTCATACAAGTATAAAAAAAAACATACAGGGTCTAGTTTATATAATCACTTTACAAAAATACAGGGTATTACATCATCCACCACTCATAAAAGATTTCGTCCCCGAAATCCGAAATAAAGTGGGTTAAAACAAAAATGAAAACTTCTCTTGCATCTCCGACTCCAATTCCCATGAAGCTTCTCCTTCGTCGTGGTGCTTCCACTGAACCTTCACTAGCGGAATATCCTTGTTTCTGAGCTTCTTCACTCCTCGGTCTAGAATACGCACTGGTCCTTCATTGTATGTCACGTTCTCGTTCACCTCGATATCTTCAAAACTGATCTCGTGCGTTGGGTTGTGGGCACATTTCCTCAACATGCTGATATGGAAAACGTTGTGCACTCCTGACATCTTTGGCGGCAACGTCAGTCGATAAGCAACCTTCCCAGCACGTTCTAGGATCTCGAACGGTCCGATGAATCGCGGGGACAACTTGCCTCTTTTCTGTCCGAATCTGACGATACCTCGAACTGGCGAGACTTTGAGTAGCACATGATCTCCAACTGCAAACTCTAGATCTTTCCGTCGCTTGTCGGCATAGCTCTTGTGTCTGGATTGCGCTGTCTTCATCTTCTCTCGTACAATCTGGATTTCTCGTTGGTTTCTTGAATTATCTCGGGCCCAAGTAGTTGAGTATCTCCGACTTCAGCCCAACATAGCGGCGATCGGCAAGGTCTTCCATACAAGGCTTCAAACGGTGCCATCCCTATGCTCGTGTGGTAGCTGTTGTTGTAGGCAAACTCGAACAAAGGTAGATGCGTCTCCCATGAATTCTCGAATTGAATGACACAGGCTCGCAACATATCCTCCATCACTTGATTGACTCGTTCTGTCTGACCGTCTGTCTGTGGATGAAAAGCTTAACTCAAATTCAATGAAGTTCCCATTGCTGTCTGAAGGCTCTTCCAGAATTCTGCGGTAAAGCGTGAATCTCGATCTGAAACTATTGAGACAGGTACACCGTGCAGTCGCACTACTTGCTGTAGATACATCCGGCTCAATCTTTCAACAGGGTGCGTCATGCTGTAGGCGATAAAATGTGCTGACTTGGTGAGTCGATCCACTATTACCCAAATAGCGTCGTGGTTTTGTTGAGACTTCGGCAATCCAACCACAAAATCCATGGTGATGTGCTCCCATTTCCATTGGGGAATCGGTAGCGGTTGTAGGAGTCCAGGTGGTTTCTGATGCTCCGCCTTCACTTGTTTGCAAATAAGACATTGCGATACATACTCGGCCACTTCTCGCTTCATTCCTTGGCACCAGAAGTTTCTCTTCAAGTCCTTATACATCTTGTTTCCTCCTGGGTGGATAGTCATCCTTGACTTGTGTGCTTCGTCCAGAATGTTCTTCCTGAGACCATCGTCATTTGGCACACAGAGTCTACCTTTGCATCTCAGTGCTCCGTCCGTACTAATACTCCATATCTCTGGTTCCTTTGCGGACATCTTGGCAAACCATAACTTGAAATCCTCGTTTGACTGTTGAGCTTCCAAGATGCGGCTGATGAGAGTCGGTTGCACGACAAGACATCCAAAGTGTTGTCCTTCTCCTGATTCCACTGGTTGAAGGTCGAATTCGACTAATGTCTCCAATGCTCGCCATTCTCTAATCAAAATTGAAGCAACCAAAAGGCGTGGCCTCTGGCTCAGAGCGTCGGCTACAACATTTGCTTTACCCGGGTGGTATTGCAAAGAGAAGCCGTAGTCCTTGAGTAGTTCCATCCATCTCCGTTGTCGCATGTTCAACTCCTTTTGAGAGAACAGGTACCTTAAACTCTTATGATCTGAGAATAAGTCGAACTTTTTTCCATACAAATAGTGTCTCCAAATCTTCAGGGCGAACACGATTGCGGCTAGTTCTAAGTCGTGCGTCGGATAGTTCTTCTCATGCGGCTTCAATTGTCTTGATCCGTATGCGATGACATTCCCCTCTTGCATTAGCACACAACCAAGTCCTTGGTGTGATGCATCACTATAGATTATGAATTGTTCACCACTCTTAGGTATCGCAAGCACGGGTGCTGAGGTTAGTCTCTCTTTCAATTCCCGAAATGCATCCTCATGTTTATCGGTCCATTCGTACTTCGTCTCCTTCCTAGTCAGGCTTGTCAACGGTCCTGCGATTCTAGAGAATCCTTCCACAAATCTCCGGTAATACCCAGCCAATCCTAGGAAACTCCTAACTTCGGTCGCGTTGGTTGGCCTGTTCCAGCTCAAGACTGCATCGATCTTAGATGAGTCTACAGAAATCCCATCCTGTGATATCACATGTCCCAGGAATTTAACTTCCTGAAGCCAGAATTCACATTTGCTGAATTTCGCATACAGACTATTGTCTCTGAGAGTCTGTAGAGCAATTTGTAGATGCTTCTTATGTTCCTCTTCCGTCCTTGAATAAATTAGAATGTCGTCAATGAATACTATAATGAATTGATCCAGATAGGGTCTGAATACTCTATTCATTAGGTCCATGAATACTGCCGGGGCATTAGTCAATCCAAAAGACATCACTAGAAACTCGTAGTGTCCATATCTCGTCCTGAAGGCAGTTTTCGGTATATCTTTCGGCTGAACTAGTAATTGATGGTATCCTGAACGCAAATCAATTTTTGAGAATATCCTTGATCCTTGTAGTTGATCGAACAGGTCGTCTATCCGGGGAAGTGGATACCTATTCTTGATCGTGACCGTATTCAACTCCCTGTAGTCGATACACCGCATGTCATAGACACCTTCATATGTCTACCTCTTTTAAGAACATATGATCGACCAAAGCCCGCCCACGCAAGGTTCCCGAATCTTAGCAAACCTACTTAAGTTCAACTCTATCACCGATACATGACGATCCCAATGTGGCCCGACTACTCTGAATGAAATGAACGTTAACTCTAAAGGATTCACGACTATTCCGTTATCTAACATTATAAACATTATCCATTAATCTTGTTATTACTACGATCCTATGCCGCATTAACTCGTTATCATGTCTGTATTACAATAATAAAGCATGCTGGGAAATACTGAACAGTAAATAAACAACTAAACAGTTATTATATTAACTAAACAAGTAAAACAGTAAACTGTAACTTCCAATCGATTGGTATAGATGTCAATCGATTGGTATAAAAGTGGCATCAATCGATTGGAAGAAGGTTCAATCGATTGGTATAAAAGTGGCATCAATCGATTGGAAGAAGGTTCAATCGATTGGTATAAAAGTGGCATCAATCGATTGGAAGAAGGTTCAATCGATTGGTATAAAAGTGGCATCAATCGATTGATAAAAGATTCAATCGATTGGACCACAATCCATGTCAATCGATTGCATAAAGTGTCAATCGATTGGAACATGAAAGATGTCAATCGATTGGTATAAGTACCAATCGATTGACACTTCGTCTTCTTCACAGAGAAGACTGCCCAGCAACATATAAACGGGAATACATGGTTTCTTCTCCATTTCTTCATTCAAGCATGTTCTAACACCAATATAAAGCTACCAAGTGAGTTTAAAACTCACCTTAGACGTTAGGGGCGTGTTTGGTTGTGTGAAATGAAGCTTGGAGCTTCAATGGTGCCCTCCCTCTCTCTCTCTCTACTTCTCTGTCTTCTCTCTTCTCCTTCTCCTTCTTTTCTTCTTCTTTCTGGTCTTCTTCTTCTTCTTCTTTCTCAGTCCATCTCTGAGTGTCTGTAGGAATATATGTATATATGTGTGTATATATATATATGAGTGTTTATATATACATAACACACACAAACACTCCCTCTCACTCTCTCTGATTTCTGTAAACAGAAATCCGCCCAAAATGGGCTGGTATATATAAAGGGAAGGTGTTCACGTGGCCTCTCCCCAGCCAGAGCAAAAGAATCTACCCAGCTGCCTTCAATCGATTGGCATAAGTGTCAATCGATTGATACAATCAATCGATTGAGATAAAGTTCAATCGATTGGTGTCCAAAGCAAGGCAATCGATTGGAAAACTTATCAATCGATTGGTATCCAAATTATACCAAGGGTAAGGCCAAGCTCATACAAGTATAAAAAGAAACATACAGGGTCTAGTTTATATAATCACTTTACAAAAATACAGGGTATTACACTACACCAGAACAGTCAATTTGTCACCCTTTTTTTCGCTAACTTTGTCACTGTCCGTAGCAGTGACAAAATTGTCACTGTCCCTGGCAGTGACAAATTAGAATTGGTAACAAAAGTAACATGGTGTCACTGCCTATAGTAGTGACAACGTCTATGATACACTTATTACTGTCATTGACGGTGACAAATGTGGGCTAAATGAAATATTTTCAGCCCCCCCCCCCTCTCTCTCTCTACCCAACCCCTTCTTTTTCCTCTCTAAATCCTAGTAGATCTACCTCACCTCTTCTCCAAGGATTCGGCTCCCCTCTCTCTCTAGCATTTATCTATCTTCGTGTTTTAGGATTTGGATTTTCGTCCATTCACTGCCACATGGCGTATATACATATCTATATCTATATCCATTACCATCCCACCACACCACACCACCACACCTCGGCCCTGTTGACGAAAAATAAAAAGAAGAGAAAATGCCACTGGTCCTCACAAGGGAAGGAAGATAGATCGCCGTTGCCGCTATTGCCGCCGCCACCCTGCGCCTTGCCGACGCAAATGCTGATGCTATCAACGAAGTCCTCCAGGTACTTTCTCTTTGTATATGTGTGTGTGTGTGTGTGTGTGTGTGTGTGTGTCTGTGGTCAGAGCCTTCTCCCTCTTTCGATCTTCTTTTCTATTAGTATCTATGAATTACACACACACACACACACGCACACTCTCTCTCTCTCTCTCTATGCTTCTATAGTCTCTCTCTATCTCTCCTCGGAGTGTTTGTGTGTGTAATAGAACATCACAAACCCTAGATCTACCTACAATCTCCTAGGTCTACACACAATCTATAAGCCCTTATTCCCTTTGGATAGATCCACACAGCAAATTGTATATCTACACACAATCTCACTATCTTTGTATGCACAATCTCACACACACCCAGATTTATAGGAATTGTCGGAGGATGGGAGTTGACTTTGGTTTATGAGTGAATTTTATGTTTAAAAATGTTGGATGTCATTTATTTCATAGTTTGAATGTATTCACTGAAAAAAAAAATGTTAGCTACTTTGTATCTATCACTTTGATTTCTTTATATAAATATATCTTTTGTAATGGCTATTACTGATATTCCATTTTATTTGGTTGTTGGCTGATTCGTGAGTCTTTAATGATTTACCACAATAGTAGTGAAGAAAATATGGAATGTGTATAGTGCAAATTGGGCAATCTATTGTAGTGACAATTTTTCACGGTTCATAGTTTCATATTTTGTTACCACAATTGGTAATGTTCAGAGCAGTGACATATTCATATTTTGTCACCACCATTGTCACGGTTCGAGCAGTGACGAATTTGTCACGGTCCGGAGCGGTGACAAATTTCGTATTTTGTCACGGTCTGGAGCGATGACGAATTTCATATTTTATCATGGTCCAAACCCCTTTTAGGGGTACAAATTGTCACGGTCCAACCCACAATTCTCACGGATATGAATAGTGAGAAAAAAAATTTTGTCACCCCCAAAATTATCACGGGAGCAGTGACAAATGCCCTTGGTTTGAGGGCATAAACCCAATAAAAATGACCTAAGCGAAAGAAGCTATCATTGCCCAAGAAATAACCTAAGCGAAAGAAGGTATCGTTGATAGATTTAACTAATGAGGACTTGATTGAATAAGTTATAGCTCTCTTCAATCCAAAAATTAAGGCATGAGTTGTCCATGCATTAGAAAATGTTGCGCCGGATGGTCATTGTGGTTTTAGAGCTTGTACCGAACTATTGGGTTTGAGTAAGGAGGATGGATGGAAATATGTTAGGAAAGCTATGTTGCAAGAATTGAGGGAGCACATTGAACTATACACTTATCAATTGGGTGGTGAAAATAATTACAAGGAATTAAAGGATACGCTAAATTTTTGTAAGGACTATAGGTGTAAAACAAAGTATTGGATCGCCTACCGGATATGGGACCATTATTTTCCAACCCCTTCAATTGTGTGTTTTGTGTTCTTTCACCCTTACAGTCATTCACATATTTACCTTTGATGAATGGACCAATAAGTGACTTTCAAATTGTCCCTATTGTTTTGTTTGATGAGGTCCACTTCATGATGGTCTTCCTAAAACAAGATGCGCTGATTCCAAATGTTATGCCAGGGTAGGACAAAATTTGATATGGAGATGCAACAAGAGGATAACAGTTGGTAAAACCCAAGATTGAAGACTGGAAAGCTCATATTGGTTGTTCATAATGTACATTTTTTTGTCCTCTCATAGAATGCATATGATGTCATTTGTCTTCCCTTGTGAATTTTAATATTAATTTATTCTTGTTGTTTTGTTTTCTAGTGCCATGTATCATTTTTATCTTGTACTCTACATAGTTGAGAGAAGAAAATGGTAATAAGAAGGATCTGAATCTTTGCAAGCATGAAGCGATCGCCTCAATACTATACTTTTTAGCTCTCTATTAATTTTAATTTTTATTTTTATTCTATGTTCTATTCAGTCCTGATTTTTAAGTTAATTCAAGTTATTAATGTAGATAAAACATACGCACACATGCATACGAGTCGGGCTTAGGTCTTACCTAGTAGAATATAGCCCGGCGAATCAATATTCGGTGTTGTTACGAGGCTGACAAGAAACCCCACGAACTGCTATTCCTTCCTCGCTTTTGTGTACTCTCTTATGCTTGGTGTTGGTCATAGAAGACACTACTAGAGCAATTCTATTGAATTCACGTGCTAAATCCCAAGGCTCTTGGTGATGGCCTAGAGAGAGAAAACGTGAGAGAGAGGGGAGAGAGATAGAGGGTCGAACCCCCTTAGGTTTGGATTGTGTAACCCCTATATGTGTGTGCAATATACATATACATATATAGTTACCCTAGGACTCCCAAGCCTAATGCACTTAGGATTGCTTGGTACCTAAGCAAGGCACATTGGACTCGGTCTAATGTTATGTGGGTGCACCACTGACCCACAACATTTTCTATATCTCCCACTCACCCACATAGGCTTGTTGCAAAACAATCTCTTGAAACAAAACTTCTTATCTCCTCATATAGGGAAATAGAACGTGCAACCTTACGAAAAAAAAAGTACAACGACAAGAGTATAATGCCAAATCATCACCATAACCAGCAAGACACATCACTCGGAAAGCTTTTCGTGTATGCCCTAGACGGTTCAACCACACCGGACACAGCATTCTCAATCCCTCGGTGAAAAGAATTGCTGCACCACCTCAATGTAATGTACTCATGACATATCAGTAACAAAATACGATTATCACAGGCCTGCTAATGAGTAACAAAACATGGTGTATTATTGAATGGTCTTCCCTAAGCCCACATGTCAATCCGACTAACTTAACCGCTTGCCCAGACACATCCCATAGAACGGAATCTTCTCTTCGTCCTAGGATAGCATGCTAAAGTAACTGTCATCAAGCGTCCTCTTCATGACATATTCTCAAGCCGTGAAGGCAACCGGTTTGTAGGATAACCAATGTCTTGGATATGCTACGTGGCTCACACAGCAATGAAGAAGAATCCATTCACTGCTTTGCAGTTGATCGTAAAAGCACATACATTATGAAATGTATGCTATGGCGTTCTTCTATAAAAATGGGCATGTCACTCTGTGTTAGGAAAAACAAGTAACACCATACGAATCTTAGTTTAGACGTTACACAAAATGTCTAACCTGAGTTTTCCAGCACAATCGCCGCACTTGGCGCCCATCTGAAAACTCACATTCAGCTATAAACAGGCTACATAGAGTCGCGGGCTCTCTCTATGTTCGACCAAATATAAAGGTCTCATCTTAGTTCCATCTAAGGCGACATATAGATATAATAAGGGTTTATATCTAGCTTGCTGTTCTTACACTGCACAGATATAAGTGTTCTACACATGCCCTAGCTAGCTATCTAAGCGTCATGGACACACATGTTCTAGCTAGCTATCTAAGCGCCATGAACACAAATGTCTCATCTTGCTCACCATCTAAGCGCCATGGACACAAATATCCTAGTCCACTGTCTCGGCGCCAAGGTGAATCACCCCTGTGAGCAGGTCGATTCAAGTCCGGTGACATAATAGATATGTGCATTCATTCCATTCATATAACAAATGTATATGTATGGAAACCAAGTAGTTATTACTAACTGATAATAAAAAAAACTCAAATAATAATGTCAATATCACAATAAAATGTCTAAACACATCAAATCCTCAAGTGGAGATATGCCTCAAGACAATTTCTCTTTGTGCAAACTACATCTCAAATGTGACAAAAATGAATGTCCACGTGCTAGAATGATTTTTGAGATCAGGTTGTGCTCATCTACAGTGATAGCACGTAAGGGAAAAACATTCACCGTATCAATGGAAAAATATGGTTTTACATCGACATCTGCACGTTGGTCTTCCATTACATTTGGTAAAGGTACCAAATAATTGTCAACATCTTCTATTCGAGAGTTTTGTATCGACATGTCCTGAAAAATAACAAGCACAACACACATAATTAGGTATTATATATTTTCATATATTTTTTAAAATTAAAAGATATTCAAAGAATAATAATAATAATTTTTTTTTCAACAATTTAATAGAATAATTAGAACCATGGCAAACTCATGGTGGTCTCTAAGATCTGAGAGTTTAAATCGGATCTGTTCTTTCGGGTGAAAAGATGATTAAGATTGAATTTTTGGGGCCTAAAACACTAAAATCAATTCAATTCATGAAAACCCATAATGACAAACTTAATGAAAAAAAGTTACAATGGTACCAAGAATCAACAAATATCAAAGCAAAGTAAAGGACAGTTAGAGATATAAAGGTCATTTAGGCCACACACACACACACACACATACACATATACACACACACTAGCGTTGGGCTCGTGCTAAAGCAAGGGGTGTTACCAAAAAACACATAGTTGGAGAGATTACATAAACACCACTAATAAATCTTAACAAAATTTATAGAAAGAAAAAAAAATTATAGTGTAGTAAATCTATCACTAGTTCTTGTAGGTGAAACAAACAAGACATTTGAATCCAAAAAAAAACTATAAAGAAATCATATCGTTATGGTGAATTACAAAATAGAAAGTTAAACTGTAGTACCCCGTTAAGCTTGTCAGCAACTTTGATCACCCACAATTCATTAATTATACATCTAAAACTAACAAAGATCAAGTAAGCTTTCAAGTAATAATACTCATTTAGAAAATAAGTAGTCGAAAAACATGTGAACATCAAGTGGTGTTTGAGAGTCTGATCGAGAAGAGAGAAGAATCAGAAAATAAAAAAACTTATAAGAGAAGAGGTTTGATCGAAAAAAATGCTGAATACAGATTAAGAGTTGATAGAGAAAGAAATCAGAAGTAGCTAAGGATTTGGAGATAAACAAGGAGAGAGACACAGAGAGATAATATATAGTAAAGTAAGTGAGGTGCCTTTACTAATTAAAGTAAAAGGTAAAAACTGATTTATTTTTTTTTAACTTAAAATTAGGTGCCCTAATTAAAAAATGAATGTACCTTTATCGCCAGTCAAAAAAATTGATCTATTTATCTTTAGTTTCGGGTAGGATTTGGATTAGAAAAATTACAATTTTACTATGCAATTTTCTAGCCGTTTTGAGAGTTGATAGGTTTGGTACTTGTAATCCTCATTGCGTTTAGTGAATTTGATCTTCTTATTGAAATCCATGACTCAATTGATGCTTTAGGATGGTTTGAAATATAATTAGTCTTGATGGACTATTTTACTATTTTGTAAAACTTAAAAATTTAGAAGGGCAAATATGTAATTTATTTTTATTTGCAACGGCCAGCATATTTAATATCTTGAATTTCAAACAATTAAAATAAATTACAATTCAAAAAATTTGGGAGGCCATGTCTCTCTTATGTTGTTCCGCCCCTGGCACTGGCAGAGGTTTTTTTTTCGAAACATGGTTAATTGAAAAAGAAAATTTTGTGTACAAAGTACAAGGGGCATTCCCCAGGATTATACAATGCGATCAAAGACATCAGACATGCTGGGAAACAAAGGAGTCAAATTTGAAAGAAAGAAAGAAAAAAAAAAGAAGCTAATCTTTGCCCTACGAACAAAAAAAACAATCACAATGATAGGGCACAAAACAACCAACAAATTAAGGGAGCCTATCAATGGCGACCCTTATGATGATTGCTCTTTGATTTCTTGTTTGTCTTCTTCTTCTGATTGTTAGGAAACTGCGTTCCCAGAATTCGTTGACAGTGCGTATAAGTTGGTACTGCAAAAAAAAATTACGTGAAAACTACAATAACCCTACAAGGGCGGAACTAGGGTTACCTTAAACTGCTAAAATGGATTGCTGTAGTAGACGAATCGAGAACACGGGCTCGATGACAGCTCACGATCTTCTACCGTATTCCTTTGCTGCCAGAATATCGAACTGAGTGTGGGCTCTTTCGAAATCCTCTCTGTTTTCTGCTCTCTCTCTCTTTTTCGCTCTCTTTTCTATTCCGAGTTATAATTCTCTATATAGAAAAACGCAAACTGAGAAGAGAGCCAAAGCAGCATATATATAGGCTACGATAGGGACCATAAGAAGTCAATAAGGAATAGGCTTCCTTATGGAATTAGGAAATCCTAATTCGAACTAAATCAGATTCCTATTTCCATAAATTATAATTCATACCACTAAAGAATTATAATTGCACTCCTACCCTTATCTCAAAAATATATTTTGAGCTCCATGTTATTAAATGCTTATTATCTCCCCATGTTAAGATTACAGATATCCATTAATTAAATATAATTACTGACAATCATATTTAATTAATTTCTTAAAATTCCTTGAGATCCTTTGCTTAACTTATCTGATATGTCGGATACAAAATCTGTCACAGCCCACCCCCACTGGCCCAATATTGTCCGCTTTACAGTACTGGGCTCGCATACACGGCCCAGCCCACTCACGGCTTTGTTCCTGAAAACCCAACCCAAAACGCGTTGTACCAGGAAGGTGCACAAGCCCTACATATATGGCACATCACTGCCCCCTGCCCAGGCGATGTGGGACGCAATTCCCTGTCCACACAGTCGACTGGCGACAGGGAATTGCGTCCCACATCGCCTGCGCAGGGGGCAGTGATGTGCCATATATGTAGGGCTTGTGCACCTTCCTGGTACAACGCGTTTTGGGTTGGGTTTTCAGGCCCAATGCCAGAAACAAAGCCGTGTGTGGGCTGGGCCGTGTGTGCGAGCCCAGTACTGCAAAGCGGACAATATTGGGCCAGTGGGGGTGGGCTGTGACAGATTGGTATCAGAGCCTGACCCCAGCCGGAAGTGTGCCATGTCCATGCGTGGGGAAAGCCCACGGGGACGTGGGCCTCTCTTAAGGGGGGGTGGATGTGAGACTCTGTCTCAGTCGACCGGGCTGTGCGCCAGTCGACTGTGTGGACAGGGAATTGCGTCCCACATCGCCTGGGGAAGGGGAGGGTGATGTGCTTATATGTAGAGCTTGTGCACCTTCCTAGCATGAGGCCTTCTGGGTTGTCAGGCCCAGGAACAAAACCTTGAGTGGGCTTGGGCCGTATGTGCGAGCCCAGGTGCTGCAAAGAGGACAATATCCGCTGCGTAGCTCTGATACGTATGAGGCCTTCTGGGTTGTCAGGCCCAGGAACAAAACCTTGAGTGGGCTTGGGCCGTATGTGCGAGCCCAGGTGCTGCAAAGAGGACAATATCCGCTGCGTAGCTCTGATACGTATGAGACCTTTTGGGCTGGTCTGTTGGGCCAGTGCCAGAGCAAAGCCGTGAGTGGGCCTGGGCCGTATGTGCGAGCCTGGGTACTGCAAAGTGGACAATATCGTGCTAGTGGGGGTGGGCTGTGACGAAATCCACCTGCAGGGTTTGACATAATCAAAACTTATAAGCTTTCTCAAGAGGATATCATCAATCCCAAAATTGAGACATGGATTCCATCATTAATTAATATCCACTACACAATTAATATTGCCACCCAATCCAATGAGATATTGATCCATTTAAGGATCTCACCCTTTTAGGGATCAAAGTGTAAATATCAAATGTACGTGTCTACAAATTAACTTAGGATTTAGAGCATAAGCACTCATAATAGACATAAGGTATTAATTATCTTATAAGTCAGTATAAAGATAATTACCCCAAGTCAGTCCCGTTTAATACACAAAGTGTACCAGCATAGTGAGTTGAAACTATACCATTTTCCGTAGTCAAGACAAACCTACTACAACACCATGCTGCAGTCCTACCGATGGTGTGTCCAATCCCATCTAAGATTGTAAACCAAAATCTTACATTCTATAATATCTGATGGCCTGATCTTCCGTATGTAAGCCGAACTCTACACACCAAACCACCTACTATATAGAATGAGAGACACACATGCATAATATTAAATAAATAATATAATACAAACATTGCCCACACAGATTCTCATAAAAAAATGGATTAACTGATTTTATTAAATGAATAATAAATCAACTACATAAAGCATGGCTTTTAGTATATATCCCTAACACCGATATATTCTTTGTGGAAGAAGATGGACTATCAAGGTTGAGTAAAAACCCATCATCAAGGCAATCATCCATCTCCTGATTTGACTCATCTACTTTCTCAAGAAGATTGGCAAAATCCATGACCAATACAGCCTCCGCAACATCCTCAATAATGGTGAGGGACTGAAATCTATTGCCATTACTTACATCTGCAACATGATCTGTTGGACTTCCATGTGCACCTAAGGCATCATGGGATGGTTGGGGATGGTTAATGGTAGAAACAATGGAATCCTTTCTCCCATAGACGATCAGCCTTAGACCCAGAGGAGCTAGCCCAAGCACCCACACTGTTGCTAGAAGTAGGAGTAGCCAACTCCATAGTTGGTTTCCCTTTGTCCCTTCCTTTGACAACTTTCCAACTACCAACTTCATCCTTCGGAATAAAACCTCTCTCTTTATCTGTCCTGGTAACAACTTTCCAAACTTTATCTTTTTTCCTGTTGTGAGCTTTGGTAAGTTTCACTAGTTTCACAGCTTTTGAGCAATCATGACCAAATTGGGAGCACTTCTTTCACCTAGTAGGGGTCCATTGGTACTCCACACTAATTTTGGTCAACACTGGCTTGTAGTCATCTTCAACTTCAATATCAACAGCATTAATAAAATCATGCTCAGCACTAACCTCAACACACACCCCTACATAGGAGATACGCCTATGGCTAGCTGTCATCATGTCAACACGAATAGGCTTCCCAAGATAACTTGTAATAAAGCTTATACCTTTGGGATTCTAGAATTCCAAAGGTATACCATAGAGAATGACCCAAATAGCGATAGTTTGAGTTGCCTCCTTCTCCAACTTAAGGTTAGGTCTCCATTGTCTCAAGATGATAGGTTGTCCAACAATGTACCAAGGACCACACTCCAAAATTGCATCACTCTGTCCAACACTAGAGAATTGAAAAGAAATAGAAGCCAGAATCTGTTGCTAGAGTGTCAACCAGACCTTCCTTGGCCCAAAACTTTTTTGCAGCAGAAGAGACAAGTGTGGTTTTATATTTCCCTCTACAAGTTGTATTTGCAATCTAATAATATCATCGTAACAAACCCATCATCGTTGCATTTGCCGTCAGTCTCTAGCCAGTACCATTGCCAACATCTGACAACATTTATATCAAGTCCCCATTCCCAAGCCCCACTAGAATCGTTGGACTCACCTCACCACTACCTCTAAGTGACAAAAAAAAAATAACTACTAGTGGCATTCATTTCCCCTTCTCCCTTCTCGCCTCTGTGCCTGGGTTACGTTAAGAGGAGTGGAATGGGACTTTGAAGAATTAAACTATCTTAAATTTAGAATTTGATTTCTGCTTTAATTTAAGGACAGACTGAAAATAGTAGTGGTAAAAGAAAAAAGATTAATGTTATGCTTTCCAAATTTAGTTCTCAACAAATATGGCAATGGACTAACCTGATTTTCATTGAAAGATGAAGTGGTCCTACTATTAAATCAATTGGTTCCATTTACAGCTGTCATGTGAATTGAAAACCACATTTGGAAAACACAACTGGGGAAGCATAGTATCATTTCAAAAGAAAAGATAAAAGAACACACAACAAAGAGAAAAGGGCACAATGGTCTTTTTAATTCATAATCCTTGTAGGCGTTACTTTCTTTTCTTTTCTTTTCTTTTTTAGATGAATTGGACAAATCCCCCAGCCTGTCCTCGGCGATTTCGGGATCTCCACAAGTATTTTAGACGGTTACCTATTGTCATTTTATCGCAGTAGAACAGAAGCAAACCCCTGGTACGTGCGCCGACCCTACAACACAAACACCATGTTTCAGAGAGGTGAGGGGGTGGCAGAATTCGAATACATGCCAAGCTCTAAATATGGTTCGTCCAGCTACTTGAAATTCATCCTTCCAACTAGGCCTGTGAATGGGTCGAATCCGAATCCGCCAATTAAAACGAACTATTTGTCCAATCCAACCAAACACATCAAGACGTGGCCTCCACAATATGTGTGCTTGGACAAAACATTTGTAACGTGAATTGTGGGGTTGGAGGTAGGCATGTTAACAGATCAAATTCATGAAATTTAAATCCATTTTGTTAAGGTAATCGGGTTTGTCTATCGGATACATCTTCGGATTGGATTTGGTTACATGAAATCTATATTCGAATTCTTGTTAATTTTAGGGGTCTGTTTGGGAAAGCTTAAAATGGGACATAGTTTAGTGGTTTAGTCCAAGTCTAATTTTTATCTGATTTTTGTAAGAGCCTAGTTTGATAAGTATCTGTTTCTTAAATAAGAGTCTGTGCTGAGTTCAATAAATTTCTTAAAACAGGTTTTCTATCAAATCAACTTACATTTGGTTCCTATAAAAATGGACTTGGATTGAACCTGATCCTATTTTGAATATTTCTAAACAGGTCCTCTGATATGCTAAGGGGAGTTCGTTTCAAGCCGATAAGCAAGTTACACTTTTTCCAAAATCAATTATCAAAACTGGATATTTATTGTGTAAATATTCTATTACTATTATCATATATTTTTGGGAGCAAATTACAAATACACTCCTAGTATTTAGACTGATTTTTCACTTTGTCCTTTATATTTTAAATTGTGTCACTAATACTAATTTTTTTTTTTTTACTAAAGTTAAACAGTTAGCAATTCCAACGAAAGAAGAGCTTATCTTTGACCCATATGCCTACGGTGAGCAGATTTTACAAAATTTATTAGTATTATTATTATTTTTTTTTTTTTGGTGCAACAGATTTTACAATTGTGGCGTTGTAAAGTGCACCGAATTGTTTTCACCTGTTCCCCAAATCAGGAGGACAAGTGTTAGTTAGTAAAAGATACAAGCAGCAGCACACGGCGAATTGCGAAAGAAAGGGCTTTTCAAATTCTTTCTTTTAAAACAAAAAACAATTGAATTGATGAAGAAGGGTTCCTTTATTAATTGTTTTTGTGACCCTTCTTTTCTTCATGTACTGTATTTTTTTTTCCCCAAAATCCACGGAGAAGCAAACGAACGAAGGAAGGAAGTCATAATGGAGGACTACTATCTATGATCACACACCATCAGAAGAATCGCCAATGACAACAACAGAGAAGAAGAAGAAGAAGAAGAGGAAGAGGATGATGGGTGGTACCCGTACTACTGAGGAGGTTATAGACCTAATAATGAACGACGACGAAGAGGAGGAGGAGGAGGAGGAGGAGGTATCAGTGGTATATACTACTACTACTACTACTACTACTACTACTACTACAAAAAAAGGAATATCATCATCAGGGAGCGGGAGCAGAGGAACCAACAGAAACAATGCTATTTCAGTTGAGCACTACTGTGATGACAGAGACCTCCATCTTGGTATCATGGCCTCCCTCCTCTTTCCTAAACAAAACCCCACACCCACACCCACACCCACACCCAAAAGAAGAAGAACAAGATTCATCGACCTCTCTCTTGATGATGATGATGATGATGATGATGATGATGATGATGACCTTCAACTTCTTCTTATGGCCCCCCCACCATCATTATCGAATAAAAAAAGAAAGCCCTTCCTACTACTCCGAGGTGAGTCCTCCTCTTCCAAATCAGCAATTGAAATTGAAACTGAAACTGAAACTGAAACCTCAGAACTCGATTTATTTATGTGCGAAATCTGCGTCGACCCAAAACCTTACAGTGAATCATTTAAGATTAAGGGTTGCACTCACTTTTACTGTTCCCAATGCATGATCAAATATGTGGCTTCCAAGCTACAAGAAAACATATCCCAAATCCCATGCCCTGTTTCCCATTGTAAAGGTGTTTTAGAGCCAGAGCATTGCCGTTCTATTTTGCCCCCTGAGGTGTTCGAAAGGTGGGGTAATGCTCTCTGCGAGGTTGTTATTCTTGCTTCCCACAAGTTCTACTGTCCCTACAAGGATTGTTCCGCTATGTTGATTGATGACAGAGCCACGGAAGAGAGGCAGCTCATTACCATTACCCAGTCCGAGTGTCCCAATTGCCGCAGGTTGTTTTGTGCCCACTGCAATGTTGCTTGGCATTCTGGAATTGAGTGTGCTGAATTTCAGAAATTGAACAAGGATGAGAGAGAACGAGATGATCTTTTGTTGATGAACCTTGCTAAGAATAAAAAGTGGATTAGGTGTCCCAAGTGCAGGTTCTATGTGGAGAGGTCTCAAGGTTGCTTGTTTATGCGATGCAGGTTGGTTTGGTTTCGTTTCGTTTCGTTTGGTTGCCCAAGCCGCCTTCTCCGCCTTTTTTTTTTACTTACCTTCATTCTTCATCATCCCATTCCCCCTATTTATATATATATATATATATATATATATTGTACTCTACTACTATTCATTCTATCCTACTAGTAATTGTTTTGTTTCTTGGTGGATGACCACAGGTGCGGATATTCTTTCTGTTACAACTGTGGAGCTCCTTTGAAAAACCACTACTGTGCCAAGTGTAAGCATTAAAGTCCTCATTCCCTCAAGTTAAATTTCAAAACGAACCGACAGTAATAGTAGTAGTAGTGCGTAAGTTGGTGCAGTGAATAGAAAGATTAGTACAGTAGTTCGTACATTTAGAGTCAGTTGTGGATAATCAGATTAGATTATACTACTATTTATCGCATTCAAACTAAAGCATCATCGTGGTGGATATATGATATCTATGTCCTTGAGTCTTCCAAGTTTTGAGCACTATTTCATCGTAATATACTAATATTTGTTACGTAGATTGAATAGTTGTTTCTCATGACCACCGTCACTCAGGAGATTACAGTTTTTAAGACCCTACTTTTATCTGATCAATCAGCAAAGAAACTCACTCTTACCAGATTTTGTTGTAGAGAAGAGAGAGTTTTGTATCTGGCATGATTGACTGTGTGACCATAATAGACAGAAGGAGCTATGTATGTTTATCTGTGCTCGTGCCAGCATCTCTGGCATAATGTAGCCAAGATGTCACTGGCACCAAGGACCTCATTTACATTTTGATAACCAAGTTCTAGCCCATTGTTATAACTATGAATTTCGTCTTGAAGGTATGAATTAAGGCAACCAATATGTTTTGGCCTGTTACTTGTGCTGTTCTGTGCCAATGCATGTATGGTTTTAACTATAACTTTTGTTGCCAGTCCTCGAGCTATAGAGAGCAAGCAATTCACCTGAGTGTGTTTAAAATGAAAATCCAAATTGGGCTCTGTGCTATTAAATAAGATGCAGGTTTTTTAGCGGCAAAACATTCCAGATGCAGATGCAAATGGACATAGTAATGCGATGTAGGATAACTTGTGGAAAACATGATATGCGGCAGCCTCTGGGAGGTTTCTTGCTGGGTTTGATTGAATAAAGCTTGTAAGTTGTAGATTTTCAAAGGTTAGAAGAGAATGAATAAGGTTTGGGGATGAAAATGGGATGGAATTGTCTTATTTGCATCATTTTCAAAGTTTTAGTTGTTAGAAGAGCGGGGTAGCTATGATTTTAAGGTTTTTGGTGTTAGAGCATGCAAGTGGCTTAAATGGTACCACAACTTCAGATAAAGTGAAGTTTTTTGCCTCACAATGTTGTAAACAGTACCCACAAACGTAAGCTTCGTAGGAAAGTAACGGCCAAGGCTTAACCGAACGGTAAACACCCGTTTCCTCACAAGTGTTTTAACCACATCACACAAAAGCAATTAGAAATTTGCATAAACTGAACTATACTGTGTAATTATATTTAATAGTTGTACCAATGTTTACGGGTCCTCTTAGTTGAAGCCAGAAATTGGACTAAAACTCATAAATAGGAAACCTGGGAGTCTTTGACTACTAAACGTTGTTCTAGATCAACTTGGATTCCAAATAAAAGAACAATAATATGATATGGACCATTGCTATTTGCAACAACCCATTACCCATGACCAAAAAATAAAATTTACCATATTTCACGGTTGATTCATCAGACATAATAGATTATATACAAATGTGACTAGTATTCTAACAACTTGAAATAGACATTGTTAAAGACTAAGAGCTACCATGCACACACTTCCTTTTGGACCAAAAAGGCTGTTTATATATCATCACTGTTAACTTTTCTCTTGGTCTCCAAATCCAGTCATAAATGGTCTGCAATTCCATTGATATGTTTTCACTACGAATCTTAATCCTATGATTTCTGAAAGTTCCTCTTTAAAGGACATAAAACTGTTTGTAACTTCTTTTTTTTTTTTTTTCCCTGCAAATGGATAAAGCTGGAAAGCAGTTGATTTGGCAAATGAGTAAACAAGTGGAGGGAGGATTTATCCTCGTCTCCCAAAAAAGAGTTAGTAAAACGAATCCTTCAAATTCCAAATAGCTGAGACATTTTGGAGGTAGAAATAAGATTGAAATCTGGAGGGGTGGATAAATGTACATAATCCTACAGTTTTTTAAAATTCCTTCTTGTACGCAAACTCATTCTTTTTACCCAGCAGTGTGGCAGTGGGGAAGGTGAAAACAGTTGATTCACAAAAATAATGGTATAGAAACAATGCTCACGCTCATAATTGAGAACATATTGAAAGAGGAAGGAGAAATTATGCCTTCTATCTAGAAATAATGCATCAATTGATCAACATCTTCCAGCTATTCTATGATAGAAAATAGAAGATATGCATCAATTCATCATCTTCCAGCTATTCTATGATAGAAAATAGAAGGTTTGTTTTTTGAAGATCCTGTGATATTTTTTGATGCTGTGAGAGTGAGACTTATGTTTAGACTTCAGAAAGCGTATCAACCCTTGCATTGATGTACAAATGAATGATGCACTATTCTTGACTTGTAACGTGTCGGAACTGTTCAGTTTTTGAATTTGCTCCTTAGTGACCGAGTCCTATCATGAGAGAAGGCAAGTCGTGAGAGAAATGGATTTTATTTGTTCATTAAACTTGAAATTCCAAACTGACGAAGCAGTTCCTGTAGAAACCCCTCATCTGGATAATCAGTCCGTCCTTGTTCCCTCAAAATCATTGGTGCTTTCTCAAACCAAAGTTATAGGTTTGGAGTTTGGAATTTGACATTATGAGATCATTTTGATGTATAGATTCGTAATGTATACATTTCGGTTGCTTATTTGGTGAGATGATAGGCAAGTTTTTGTGCTAGTGAATTTTCTTTTTGTTGATTGGCTATTATGACCCATCATCAGTTTGTTTTCCACAATTAAATTGCTACATCAAAATAGATTGTTGAAGATTGAGGTAGGCCTGTAAACGGATCATATTTCTATAATCCGAATCCGATCCGCTAAGAAAGTCCAAATCCGGTCCAATAATAAAATCCGCTAAAAAGTCCGAATTTGCTAGAATTCGGATATCCGAATCTGAAAAGAAATGAAAATCAAAACAAAGGCAAAAAAATTGTCCATTATAAGACTAATTGAAATTCTGTTCAATTTTTCAAAAATTGAATTCCTAAATTCTTTAAGCATGGGGGGGAAAAAAACACTAGGAAAAGAGTTTTCTTTCTTGTTTTCCTTTTCCATTACATTTCCTTCTGTAAATCCATGAACCGAACATAGCCTTACAAATCCAAATACGAGACATTTAAATAATGTAAAATTGCATAAAAAAGAAGATTAGAGATTGTTTGAGAACACCAAAAAACAGGGGTCCATAGTTCACAGAATTTTACATCACACCAAAATATATATATATATATAATATTTCGGATTCGGAGAGGATCCGTTAAGTACACATTCGGATTCGGATTCAGATGTTACAATCAGATTCAGAGTCGGATATTTATATCTAATTTGAATCGGATCCAGGTAGAAATCCAATCCGTTTACAGGTCTAAAGGGTATTGATTATTGAGATGAGTAGAGAGTAACAAAAACTTGAGGCAAGCGTGGTATGAATCTCTTCTGCTCATATTTAGCACTGTTCCTCAGATTTGTGTTACCCTGAAACCAACCCTTGTCTAGAAGCCCAAAGCATGTAACATGTTTCCATTGGAGAGCATATTTCTTAAACTACTGTGGAATTCCATGGAAAAACACAAGGAAATTGTCCGAGCTATTGGACATCGACATTGTGACAAACATGAATCCGTAGGAGAAAAGAACCTGAAAATGAGGCCTGCGGAACTGTAGGGTATGCTGAGAGTGCGACTCCAGTAGGGTATGTGTAGTTGTCGCTTCCTAGCAATGGGGATAGGGATTAGCTCCGATTGATAGTAAGTGCATTCAAACCCACCCACTGTGCCTCGAGTCTATTTCCATCAGCTATAAGTCTGGCCAGCACCAATACTAAAAGCTGCATCATTGTTGGTTCAATGAATAACGTGCAACGAATATCTTTTTTCCCCTTGCACATGAAAACCAGCTACAAGTTGGTATACTGGTTCGCAGATGAATTATTAGATCAATAATACATCTAAATAAACTAGTTTGGCCAAGTCATTTCATTTTTCATCTTGTCAATAACCTTCCAATATTCAGGATGCATGAAATGAATAGAGGAATAAGCATATCATCCAGTAACAAGATTTGTCAACCAATTGAACTTTCCGACTTTGAACAAATTAAACTAAAAAATGGTGCGGGTATAAATTTCGGTTTTTTTTTTTCCCCACTTCCTTGGGTCTTATTTACAGAATCCTGAAAACAATATAATATAGTATGTACGAATTTCAATTTGCTTTTGTGGAACATGCTTGGAAAGTTTAGGTCAGCAAACTCTAGTCTTCACCATTTCATGTTCTAGTGACAAAATTAAAGCTCCATCACGACCAACTCACGTTAATAAACTTTGAATGACTCTGGAAAAAGAGATTTTACAAGGGCTTCAAAAGCACCTCTACATGATGCTGTCAAGTTGCGTTTGCAAGTCCTGTACAGAAACCATACTGATAATGCTTTGTATCTCTTCAGGGGAGTATTCCGATTTTAGAAGGGACTCAACCTGTATATGGGCCTCCACAATATTAGTCCTGCACGGGGAGAAGTAATAATTTCAGTTTGACTGTCAAGTAATAATAAAATCTAAAACAAGTGCGAACATAAATTGATATAAGCTTTCTTGAGAAGAGTTTTTACATGTTTGTCAAGTATGCAGCAAATCTATGAAGCAAAAATAATTTTACAAGGGAGTTGTATCTTCATCGACTCACCATCACCAAATACTCAAGGCTGAGGGTCAAGTACTTTCCTATATGTATCCATAATTTAGAAATATATTTGTTATTTTGAACACGCATGGATACAGGATACTAGGAGTTCGATTCTTCAAGAAGCATGTCCAATACGTTTTGAACATTGAGATGACAATTATCATATGAAATAATTCTATATTTTAGTGAAATGTCAGAGACTCAGAGTCCTTAAATGAGTAAAAATTTCAGAAGTTGAGATAGCCGTTACGAGCCCGGAGCCTCCAAGAGATTCCTCCTACGTCATCGGCGAAAACCCTTCGTTGCTCCTCCAAAACCCCATAGCCAAAACAGACTAAATCTTTCTTCTGAAGAAATGGATCATCTTAAATGGAGTACAAAAAGTGCAAGAATGACCACCTCCCCAGCCCTGGGGAAGAAGATAGTTAGGGCAATGTTTGGGGACCACCCCATGGCCTCATATCCAACCCTTCAGCCAGCCAATCCCCCTAAATCCATATCATTCGCACAGGTTCTTAATGGCCACTCAAACTTAGATGACTATTTTGATAATTCCATGGAGGAAGTTCTCTCTGATGAGGATTGTCCCGAATCTTTCCAAAGAAGGTTCTAAACTTCTAGCAAAAAGACCCTCTTTGCTGGAG
Source organism: Hydrangea macrophylla (assembly GCA_033977485.1). Classification (NCBI taxonomy): domain Eukaryota; kingdom Viridiplantae; phylum Streptophyta; class Magnoliopsida; order Cornales; family Hydrangeaceae; genus Hydrangea; species Hydrangea macrophylla. The sequence goes on from CM066988.1 coordinate 149,428,231, forward strand.
AATTGTTTTTCCAAAGAAATTTCTCAGGAAAATCAGATCCCACTGGAAGGATAGTCTTATCATCAAATTGGTGTGAAGAGACATTGGCTTCAAATCCCTCACTGAGAGAGTCAAATTCATGTGGGGCTCTAAAAGGAGACTTCAAAATGGTTGATCTCAATAATGGTTATTTCTTTGTCAAATTTGATATGAAAGATGACTATTTATTTGTTCGGTTACTTTTAACCACTATTTAACAATGTGTAAATGGAACTGTGATTTCAAGCATTCTGAGTCCATAGAGACCCAAACAACTACTTGGGCAAGGCCCCCACAATTTCCTATCAAGTATTACTCTGAAAAAGCTCTGTTTTATTCTGGCATATCCTCAGGTAGGAGTGTATACGAACTGAGCCGCTCAACAAGGGCTCGTGAACATGTTCGATAAGGGCTCGGCTCGTTTAATAAATGAGTCAAGATCGAACTTGAATGCCATAAACGAGCCAAGCTTAAGCACACACAAGCTCGGCTCGATAAGACTCGTGAACACGCTTAATTAAGGCTCGTTAGTAGACTCGTGAAGAGGCTTGATAAAGGCTTGTTTATGAATAATAAAAATACACATATGTGTATATATATATATATATGGTGAGGCTCTTAAGTGAACAGGATTGAGTGAACATACCCATTGAATATGTTTTTTAGCCTAAAAGAACCCGCAGGAGCTTGTTCACTTAAGAGCATAACCGTATATCTATATCTATATATATACTCGTGTTTATGTGTGTTAAGTGAAAAGGCCAATGACATCACCAGCGACAAGAGATAAAAGCAGATTTGTGTACACACTCTACTAAGCTCACTTTGTTTGTCCCACATTGCTACAAGAGAAGAGAGAAAGAGAGAAGCTGGCTATAAAACCATTACTCCTTCTCTTGTTGACATCACGTGTTGTTCTTAGCCGAAAAAAGAGATCACGTGGGCTCCATTATCTGAGCCGAGCCTCAAGCCAAGTTCAAGCTCGAGCTTTAAGTCAAGCTTAAGCTTGAGTTAAAATTTTAAACTTAATCGAGCCAAGCTTGATCATAGTAGTTTTTTATCGAGCCTCGAGCTGGCTCGTGTATGTTTTTGACAAGCTCGAGCCGAGCTTGAGCAGAGTGCTACTCCTGTGAGCCGAGCTTCATAAGCTCGGATCGCATACACCCCTATCCTCGGGTAAATCCTTGTAAACGGACTAAACTCAGTGTCCTTAACCAGCGGAAAATACACCAGCATATGTATAGAAGTTGACCTATAAAATCTTCTCATTCCATCTTCTCCATCGAAAATAAGACCTACAACATCGAATAAGAGTACATCCACAACAATTGCTTCACTTGCGAATGCGTTGGTCACAAAACCGAGTTCTGCCCCTCATGCCTCGCCATAATACCACCTCCGACCTGGAAGTGTGCAACAGGAGCAACAAGCGGTATATCACCCCCTACAAATGTTCCCATTGAGAGAGACAACTCTATTGGTCCTGCCTCCTCAAGCCCAGACCAAGGCTTTGGGCCTTGGATGTTGGTCCAAAATAGGCGAAGTGAGAAGTTTGTTATAATGCGCAAAAATTGTGTTTAAGCCCAACCCACAAAACTCTGGGTTGTCCTCCAGTTATGGGCCCAACCCAGGTAAGAAAATAACAGAGAGAAGCCCACTCCTAGTAAGGGTCCAACCCGAGGAGTGAGCCTTAAGCCCAATAGTGATAAACCTAAACCCACCTAAGACCTAGGTTAACCCTAGTGTTCACCCTTCTAAACTCATTCCTAACTTGAACCTACCAGTCAACAAAGTAGACCCCAACAACCCTTCGGCCTCGTTGACCACCAGTCAGCCTCCCCTAACCCTAAGCACTTCCAACAAGTTTGTACTTATGTCTGACCTCCCCTCTTCATATGACATCCCCTCCCTCGTCATCTCCTACACTGATCCCCAATTCCCCATCAATATCCACACCTTAGACCAAAACCCCAAATTCCTTCAACACCATGATTATGGCGGATCAAGGCTTTCTATAAACTCTCTACTAAGAGACTCGCTAAATTTCCACATCAGTCCGGAGGTAGATCTAAGGCATGCCATGAAAGTGCACTGGACCATAGAAAAAGTGAGGTTGATAGCACAGTGCGATCGACCAAACGGGGCAGAAGTCCAATGATATTCCATGCAAATGGGATGGTAGACATCCCATACCATATCTCCATGAAGATTCTAACTTGGACGTGTTATGAGAGACCTTGTGAACACCCACAGGCCACAGGTAGGGCTGTTCAAAAAAACCGACAACCCGAACCGATCGACCGAACCGAACCGAACCGAAAATTGCCTCACTCAAGTCCTCTCTCCACCACAATCAGCCACCATTATGGACCACAACGACGATCCTCCATAACCACCGGTCCACCACAATGATCCGTGAGCCACCGTCGCTGCCACTGCTATCTGCCACCACTACCTCAAGTTCTCAACCACCACAAATCATAATCTTTCCCTCTCTCTCACTTTCTTTCAAATCTATGAATTTGGAAGTTGAATATGTTTTTGCTTTGAGTTCTTGAAAAAGTTTTGGATGAAGAAATTGAGTTATGGTTTTTGAATCCTACCACCCCGAATCACCCCGACCGAAACCAACAAAACCGAAACCGATTGAAACCGAAACCACTTGGTCAGTTGCGGTCCTGATTATTACTAAACTGAAAACTTCGGTTCGGTTGACAAAATGCTCCCACCCCAACCGAACCCGACCGATGTACACCCCTACCCACAGGCCTATTGTGGTTGCCCTCTTGGAAACCAAAATCCCTTCAGTCTCATGGGTGATATTTTCTACAACTTCAACCTTCACTATTTTAGTCAAGTCGACCCTATTGGTAGATTTGGAGGAAACTGGCTCCTCTAGAATCCGACAGACATTGTCGTGGAAATGATCCATTCCAATCCCCAAGCCATTCATGCTCTTATTTCTAAAGTAGGGTTTGATGATTGGATCTTTATAGCAGTCTATGGAAGCCCTAACTCCAAGAACTAGGATGCTTGGCATAATATGGAAGATGTCCACCGAAGCCACAAAAACCCCTAGATGGCTACCAGTGACTTTAACGACTACGCGAACTTGAGTGAAAGGAGTAGCTCCCATTCCTCAACCAACAACAATAACAAAATGTCCAAGTTGTGGAGAATTTCAGCAAGAGGGGGCTCATTAATCTGGAAAGCCATGGCCCTAACCTAACCTGGACCAATGGTAGAGGCGGTTTTGGACAAAGATTTGGTCGATGACCTCTGAAGGTTGGCTTTCCCCAAAGAATTAGTTAACGTCCTCCCTAGAGTCTACTTTGATCACAATCCTATTCCGATTAACCTGTCTGGTAATGCTCCTCCCCCTCTCCATTACTCTAGGCCTTTGGGGTGGAGAATATGTGGTTCTCCAATCCTGACTTGCCAAACTAGTTTCTTTTACCTGGGCTGACAATGAGCACGAACAAGTTGCTTCTACTTGGCCTGACAATGAGCACGACCTTGTTCGTGCTAATGCCATCCTTATCCCCTCTGCTAAAAGGTGGAACCACAATACTTTCGAAAAAAAAAAAAAACCGAAGAATTCTTTCTAGGCTAAAATGCAACCAAGTTCTTCTAGCCTCCTCTTTTTCCCCAGTCTTTGCCTCTTGGAGAAAACCTTCCAAACACAGATTTTTGAGGCCTCCTAAAGGAGGAGACACATTGGAGCCAAAATTCAGGATATAATGGCTACCTTTTGGTGATAATAACACAGAATTTTTCCACATCTCCACTGTCATCTACAGTAAGAGAATCAAAGTTGAGGCCCTTAAGGTGCCCCAAGGTAACTAGGTCTTTGACATTGAAACTCTGAAAGCCCAGGTTCAAAACTTTTTCAAAAGCTTATTTTCCCAAGATAACATCAGTATTAGTAGCAATACTAATACATTCACTCACTCGATCCTTTGGTTTAGAGAAACTGTTGCTGTTAAATATGCTCTTTTTAGTATGAACCCCTCGAAATCTTCTGCCCAGATGGTATTAACCTCGGGTTTTATCAAACTTATTGGGATACCATGGGATCTACTATTATCTCCTTCGTGAACAAGTGTTTGTTGGAAGTGCTATTCCTCAAGAGGTCAATAGAACATTCATTACTCTTATTCCTAAAGTCGATTACCCTAACTCTATAGGGCTATTTAGACCTATTAGCCTTTGTAATGGTAATTATAAAATCCTCACCAAGATCTTTTTACCAGCAGACTGAGACATCTCCTTCATAACCTTATCAGCCCCAACCAGAATAGTTTTATCACAGGGAGAAATGCAAGAGACTATCTCCCGAGAAATTCTCTATACTCCGAGGAAAAAAGCTTTACATAGAGGGTATGATCATAACAATTGGCCTTAAAAAGGCCTATAATAAAGTCAGCTGTGATTTTCTAAAAAAAAATTTAATCAACTTTAATTTCCCTCATTCCTGCATTGACTTCATTATGCATTGTGTCCCTTTCTCAGATCTAGCCATTCTCTTTATTGGAGAACCCCTTGAGTTTTTTAAGCCTGAGAGAGGCATGAGACAAGGGGGTCTCATTTCCCCCTATCTTTTTGTGCTATGCATGGAAATCTTATCTTAATATGATTATAGACAAAACTTTAGAAGGTAAATGGGTGGGCCTTAAAAGACTCCAGAAATGGCCCCAAGATCTCCCACTCCCACCTTGTCTTTGTTGATGGTCTCCTTCTATTTATCGAGGCTAGAGTGGACCAGATTAGCACTATAACAGATGTATAAACAAGTTTTGCTTTGTCTGGTCAAAATCAAACCTTCTAAATCCAAAAAAAAAATCTCTAAAAATGTCCATAGTCACACTGCTTTGAGGCTCCTAGTTAGCGCCTGCCAAACCACAAATAAGCTCAATAGAGACTTTCTGTGGGTTGGCAATTAGACTAATAGGAAAATACACCTCACAAGATGGGATATTGTTTGCAAAGACAAACCCTTTGGAGGCCTAGTCATGAGTAATGAAAAAAATCTGCCACTATTAAGTAAACTTGCTTCGGACATTCTTGCAGGATGCTAACAAACTCTTAGCTAAGGTTTTTATAGCTAAATACCTGAAAACCATACTCATCTCCCCTAGCCTCATAAAAATTTAAATCTAATACCTGGAAGGGCATCCTCCAAATTGAAGCTATCCTCTCTAAAGGTACCAAATGGATTACGGAAAATAGTGAAACAATTTCCCTCTAAAACATGTGGTTTAACCTACAAAATTACCCAAATCTAAAAGTTAAGGACATCATTAGTGATTTTGGCAATTGGGATCAGACAAGGATAGACCATTGTCTTACCTCCGACGCCAAAAATTGCATTCTCAGCACCCCTTTACCTTGTTCCATGATATGCCTGATTTCCCCTCTTCGGCCAATAATAGCAATGGGATTCTCCACTAAAGAAGCCAATAATTTGATATCTTCCCAACCTGAGGACTTCAGATATGCCAAGTGGAGTACTCCATGGAAACTTAAAGGTCCTAAGAAACTTAATGGTCTTGCACACATGACAGGTTATCCTCTAATCACCCGTGTATGGTAAGGAACATTATTGACTCTGCCACATGCTCTAGATGCGATTTTTGGAAGGAAGATACAACATCCTCAAGGATTGCAGAAAGGCCAAAGTAATTTGGTACAACATTCTACGCCGAAGAAATCATAATAACTTCTACACTCTTCCTCTAGATGGGGATTCCATCTAATACTCCTTAATTTTGTGTATTTGTTGCATGATTGTGGAAAGACATATCAAAAAAAATGCCTCAATAACCCTTCATCCCCTAAGCATATTCTGCTCAGAAGAATCGGAGAATATGCTAGAGATATAGCCTTTTTAATATTGTTAGCCATTGCGCTCTTGTGTCCTGCTCTCTCATTACATGGTTGGCTCCCCCTACAAGTTTTTTGAAGTTGAACACTGATGGAAGTTGCAAAGGGAACCCTGGTAGTGGAGGCATCGGTGGCATCTTCAGGGATGACAAAGGTGTTTGGCAAGTGGCTACTCTGGAAAAATTAACAATTGCACAAATCTTTTTATTGAGTTGGAAAGCATAAGGAGAGGTCCACTTAGCCTACCAAAGGAGCTACAACAACCTATTGCTCAAAACCTATTCCGAAGTGACAATAACTCTCCTCAACCAATATGTTGAGGACCATCCCCTAAAAGCTATCCTTGATGACTGGAAGTTTCTCCTAACCGTTGCCATGGAGAGTTGATTCATACCAAAAGGGAAGGTAACAAATTTACAAACAAACTGGCCAATTTGGGTGTGGATGAAAAAGGCTTTGGTGGTGGTGGACCTCGTAAACCACCCCCCCTCCTCTCGTATAAACTTGTTTTTATTTGCAGACTTTGTTAGTGTTAGCTCTCCCAAGGGAAGCTAGTTTATGTTAACACTTCCTACTGACCAAAATGTTTATTTGACTAATTCTTTAAAATAAATAAAAATAAGAAAAATAATAATAATAATAATAATAATAATAATAATAATAAAGGGATAGGAGAAGAAATCTTCAAACTTGGTCTCAAATAAATGTCCATGGTACATAAGACTCGGTTTATAAGATGAATTTCAATTGTAGTTGAAACTCTTAAAAGAGCAAAAACAGTCTGCCAAGCCATCACTGCTGTGGTTGCATACAAGTAGAAATTCTGTCAATATAAGTTCATATACCATGATCCACAAGCTGTACATTTGTACATCGCGCACAAAGGCACAGAAGTAGTAAACCGATAAATCCTCAGAATATCCACAATGACGTGTTGGTATCGTATATATTCATATCCTATCTCGTGCTCGTGCTTCATAGAATTCAATAGTGAAACAGGAGACGACCTTCCATGAACCCATTGGGCGCTGCCGATGGTTGCAATAGCACCCAGACTACTTTCTGAGTGTTCCAGGACTAAATTAGACAAAGGAAGTGCAGATCAGTAACTCACTTTATGGGTTTGAAAAGTATTGTATGCGTTGACGAGTTCTGAAGGTAAAGCTTCATTTTCGCCATCACTCCTGGCAACTCTTGTTGAATAGTAGCACTGACCTGTTTCAGAAATGTATAACATTGAATTAACTGAAGTTAAACTATGAACTTTTCCATGTTTCACTTCTCTTACGGCAAACATGGGAATGGATATCAAGTACATCGGACATAAAGAACACTGATAATTAAACAAGTGGATGCAACCCTTCGGTTGAACTAAAAATCCAAGAACACAAAAAAGAAAGAAATAAAGAAAAGAGAGGCTTAAAAACCTTCCGCTACCCATATTTTCCCCAAAATTTCACTTCGGGTCCTCTGAAAAACAAAAAAAAAACTAATTGTTTCACTTTGAGGCCTTTGATTTTTACATCAGTTTTAGTTGCGAACAACTAAAGCAAATGAGTTTCAGTTGAGGTCAATTACTTGAATAGTCATATTTGGCCTCAATTTTCCTCAACTTAGCGAAAGGTTGTTAAGCCCCAAAAAATTCTGCATTTAAAGAAAAAGAAAGTAACATAAAAACCTAACTTATAGCTACAATTGCCCACGTAGAGAAAAACAACAACAAAAAAAGTAACATAAAAGACAAATTAACAGCTATGATTGCCCAGTAGGGGTAAAAAAAATACAAGAAAGATGACTACTATGTTGAATTCTTCTATATATATATAAACTCTTGCTCTTTCTGTCCAACAGAAGGTTTAGTAACTTGTGAATCTCAGCAAAAACATAACAATACAAATGGTCCTTGTAGACACTGTTCCCCTAGTAGCCCAGCAAGAAAATTGATATACATTACGCACCTTCTGAACAAGCTCAGCAACTTTATCTGGTGCTGCAAAAGCTTGGTCCTTAAGTGGTTTTGCTTTAATGGACTCCAGTTTTTTATTCTGACTGCCCAATGACAATGCAACTTTCACAGCAGTCGCCTACAGAAAAGAAAAACAATATTAGATTTATTTGGTTGCAAAGGGGGCATGGTGGCAAAAAAAAGGGCGTCTATGTATCAATAAAGGTCTGGTTGTAGGTTTATAAGGATAACACAGTCGGAGAAGATGAACTTGGGAAATAATAAAAAGCCAAATGACAGTTCTACTTTTATTTAGCATTTGTTTGATTTCATCATTGCAGGGCTCTATCTGGCGGTTTGGTCTCTGAATTTGGTACATGGCAATTTTACATAGACCGCTAAGCTACAAGAGTTCTCACCATAGCAATATGGTGGAAGTGGGAGATGGCAAACCTTGGTAACAAAAGACAGCATGGGATCCACAACTAGCTTGGTAACTGACATAATGAACTCTTCACAAGTGGCTTTGAGACTTTTCTCCAGTTCCTGCAAGTAAACTAACATTCGCATGTTACATGATTTTAAAGAATACATAGAAGGTGGATAGTAACAAACCATATTGGTATAGGTCTTGACTCTTAAGGCTGGAACTGGAAGTTAACCTTCAAATCCAGCAAGGAGAAAAAGACAAAACACAAGCAAACAAACAAAGTTTTACTCAAACAACTCCTCCCTAGGACCTCCTTTTCTAAGTTTTCAAGAGCATTCTAGTGTATTTAGATACGGAGTGAAGAGCCTTATATGGGCGTCGCTTAATCTTTTTTTTGGTCTATGCTTATTTCCATATCTAGGATCCAATGGGGGATGGCGGAGAATATATCTGATAATCTGTTGGCTTGGAGAGGGATCAAGGTAAGGAGGACGGTCCTGTGAGGCAAGTAACCCCCTTGTGTGTTTGGTGGTGTATGTGGAGGGACAGGAATATTAGATCATTTGAAGTGGTGGAAACACTTATTTCTGTTTTAGAATATAGACTTTTAGAGTCCATTTTCTTTGGAATAAAAGGCATTACTTGAGCACTGTAACTCTGTTGTAACGTTTTAGTCATATTTTATTGATCTTGTTGTACATTTGTTTACATCGGTGCACCACCTCTTACTGGTGCTTTTTAATGAAATTTTGGTTACTTGTCAACTATAGAACTCAACATTGGACTCTTGCGGGGAAGCATTAAGTTCACATTTTTTCTGGATGCTGCTAAGAAACTTGGGCAACTCGGCATTAGCGGTATCTTTTGGGATGAAGTTGGAGGAAATTGTATGACAAGTCTCCATCTAGTTGGATGGGTATGCAAGGAATTCTAAGATTATGGGTAGCGAGAAGCTAATAGCAAAGGCGGGTCCAACATCCATGTGAGAGGTTGCTAATGTTATTACGAACTGGTGGGATGGCAACATAGGACAAAACACTTCATTCTGGACCTCATCGAAGTAGGTAGATATCCCTGTCAACCTCGGTCCTGTGGGACAATTAAATATATTGGGCTTTTAAACTTTCAAAACGTTGGTTACCGAAAATAATACAACAAAATGAATATTAGACACAAACTACAAGTTTTTAAAAGGTCAGTATTTACTCCCGTGGAACGCTAACCTGTACAACTTGCGTATTGGCCACATGATCAAATTTCTCACTCTCTTATCAACAGATTGCTCCTCTTTTAACTGCTCTTTCAATAGGGAATGGATGACGTTTACACAATTTTACTTTGTTTATTTCTTTTTTCTTCTTAGAAGGTAAAGACGCAAATAGCCATGTTGTCCCAATTGGGATGCTACCTTCAAACTCCCTTGTATGATATAAAGGAAATTAGGTGGCCAGAAGAAGTTTATACTTGCATGACAGTTACCTCCTTTAACAATGTACTTTTCTTCAGTACTTATTCACATTTGACAGACTACCGAAATAGCTGTATATTTGGAACTGTTCAGACAAATTTAATAGCCTACTTAAGGTATAGCAATAGACGAAGAAGTAGAAAAAAATAAATAAATATAAATAATTTTGGACGTAGTGGTACTGTTTACTAGATCATTTGACCCAACTGAAATACCTCGCATATTTCAAAACTTGTGGATTATTACTCTTGTGAAAAGGTATACAAATCTGATCCTGTCTATGCCCATAAACTTGAACCACGGTTCATGCATACCCTACCCACCTCTCTACTACATTTGAGCACTTCCCAAACATGTCCTATCAAAAATGGGCAGGGAGAGTTACCAATATATCAGGTCAATTGTAATCCCTAACATATGGGTGAAAAGCAAATAAAAGGATCTTGGAAGCATGCTTATCTAATGAATGAAATCACGAAATTTCTAAAAATGTGGCCTCCTCTACATTATGTCTATAGATCTACCAATCAGGAGATTCAGGACTCAAGAGGCAAATCTCTAATGTGTGGCCAATTTGTTACAAGAGTTCATTGATCCCCATCCCCTAAAAGGAGTAATATTCTATTGCTATTATTCGTGGTTTATCTTCCTTAGAAAAGAAGTACCCTTTGTGTCTCATAATTTCTTCCTACTTCCTGCAAAAGAAACGAAAAATGAAGAAAAACAATAAAAGAAGTTTCTGCCTTATTGAGATTCCGAAAGTACTCCACCAAAAACATTGTAACAAAAAATATAAGATGAATGAAGCACATAAAATCAGCCTATATTTGGGAAAGACTCCACAAGACACAGGACAATTTCTCAAAATTCAGAAAGTATGCCTTCTTTTTGAAAACAAATTGTCCATTTTCTTGTCTCCAAACATAATAGAGGGTAATTATCAAGAATTGTTTCTTTCATTGACTTAAAAGCATCCAAAACCATGAGTTTAACCAAGGAAAATGCAATTCATTTGCAAAGGCTTAAACCATAATAATTTGAAAGTCACTCATATACCTTCTTGGCATCTATTTGACTTTCCAAAACTCGGGGAGACAGGTTCCTCGCCAAGGAAGTTGATCGTGACCAATCAAACAGTGAGGCCTGACCTCGAAGAATACGTCTCAGATGCTCCTGGCAGAGGAATATTGGCATAAAACATAATTTGCATTTTTCACTTGCAAGGATGAAAGCTAGACCTATTTTTTTTTTTTTCTTTACAATGATCAACATTCTCCAATCAATAGAACTAATCGAAACTTGAGCACAACATCAGTGGAAGCACACTTTTTATATAGTATCTCCTTCCTCTATATTATAATTTCAAAACACTTATAAAGATTCAGAATTAATGGAGACATTTTTTTTTAAGCATTCCATGGTCAATTATTTTAGCATCTCCCTGTCCATCCGCAGATAGTTTGTCCGAACAATAAGTACTAAGGGGTAATTATGTATCTTTTGGCAAATTGTACACCGAAAGTAACATACTCAGTTGAATGCATGTTTAATTTGCAAAGGCATCCAACTTATGACAAATTACACAAATACTCAAGCCATATATTCCTTTCAATCCGTGATGAATAATTCGAGAACATACAGTATGTTCAAGTTCTGCTTTTCCTCCCAATAAACTTTAGAGAGAATCCCCTTGACCATAATTTGTTTTAACATTGCAACAGACTTTTTACTTTAAGAGATTTCACCCAGTGAGCAGACAGGATCAGAAACTGGCACTAGCTACAAAGAAAATAAGCAAGCGATTCAAATAGAAGAAGTTCGTATAAACATAAATCCAATTAAGCTCTTGCTTCTACTCTAATCACATGAAAAAAGACTTGCAATCCATTTTAGTATAAGGCTCATATGTTGGTTATATCTTAAGTTAGAAAAAGCTGTACAAGATAGCATTTGCTAATGGTGCGCCAATGACAAGTGTGAAATATTGTGTCCAAATCCAGGATAGCTCTAGATAGCATTCAATACGATTGCAAATAGAAACGGTCAAAAACATGAAGTGCACTCATGACAGTGGGGGGAACTTCAGCTTCGGAGTTACTAACCAGCAAATGGGAGAAATCAAGTTCCTTGTGCGTGACTGAAAATTCTATATCGAATGGTACAATCTGGAAGGCCAAGTTTCAGAGTCAGAAGTTCTGAAGTTAAAACTGATTAACCACAATTAAGGAGCAAGGGATAACCTGTTCCCTTAAGATGAGGAGATACTTTATAAGGAAAAGCTGCCCATCCATTGGTGATGATCTTTTCGCAATCAGTTTGCTTGCTTTCTGTAGCAGATGGAAAAAAACAATAAAAGTCCATCCAGGCACCAAGGATAGGTTATTATCTCAGGCCATTAATCAATTTCCTGGTATCCGTAAAAAGATGATAGACTCACATGTAAGCATCTATCAGAATTTTCTTTTGCTGGTTCACCAAATGGATATAAATTTTGAAAATATCTGAAAATGCCTAGAGATAAGCAGGAAAATTGGCTAGTTGATTTTGCCTAGAAAAAAGCAGGAAAATTGACTAGTTGAACATATTTAAGGAAGACAAATTCACCTATGCCAATGAACCCTAATTCAAGATTGGAATAAGTGCGAATGCAATTGAAAGGCAACTTAATGACAACCTAGGAAGTACCGACACTTCAAATGGAGTGCCGTATTTGTGTCCGACACTGGCATGCGGGCGACACGCCTCTGACACGTGTTGGACACACAAAAAACGTGTCTGGAATTTTTTAATTTATTTTTGAAATTCGACACATTATTGACACGTCATCGACACATTATCGACACGGCTCCGACACTTTCCTGACTCGGTTTGGTTTTTTCATTTTTTAAGAGAAGTCTTAAATTTGGGGAGAAAGCCCTAATATGTAAAATAAGGTTATGATAAATAGAAGGAATACTATAAAGTTGAAGGACTAATATGAAAAATTAAAACATTTTATGATAAATAGAAGGAATACTATAAAGTTGAAGGACCGATAATAAGTCGTGGTAGTGTTGTTATGATATTTTCATGTTGTATTTCTTAGGAAACTGTGTTCCCAGAATCCATTGACAGCGCGTATAAGTTGGTACTGCAAAAAAAAATTACGTGAAAACTACAATAACCCTACAAGGGCGGAACTAGGGTTACCTTAAACTGCTAAAACGGATTGCTGTAGTAGACGAATCGAGAACACGGGCTCGATAACAGCTCACGATCTTCTATCGTATTCCTTTGCTGCCAGAATATCGAACTGAGTGTGGGCTCTTTCGAAATCCTTTCTGTTTTCTGCTCTCCCTCTTTTACGCTCTCTTTTCTATTCCGAGTTATAATTCTCTATATAGAAAAACGCTAACTGAGGAGAGAGCCAAAGCAACATATATATATAGGCTACGATAGGGACCATAAGAAGTCAATAAGGAATAGGCTTCCTTATGAAATTAGGAAACCCTAATTCGAACTGAATCAGATTCCTATTTCCATAAATTATAATTCATACCACTAAAGAATTATAATTGCACTCCTACCCTTATCTCAAAAATATATTTCGAGCTCCATGTTATTAAATGCTTATTATCTCCCCATGTTAAGATTACAGATATCCATTAATTAAATATAATTACTGACAATCATATTTAATTAATTTCTTAAAATTCCTTGAGATCCTCGGCTTAACTTATCTGATATGTCGGATACAAAATCCACCTGCAGGGTTTGACATAATCAAAACTTATAAGCTTTCTCAAGGGGATATCATCAATCCCAAAATTGAGACATGGATTCCATCATTAATTAATATCCACCACACAATTAATATTGTCACCCAATCCAATGAGATATTGACCCATTTAAGGATCTCACCCTTTTAGGGATCAAAGTGTAAATATCAAATGTACGTGTCTACAAATTAACTTAGGATTTAGAGCATAAGCACTCATAATAGCCACGAGGTATTAATTATCTTATAAGTCAGTATAAAGATAATTACCCCAAGTCAGTCCCGTTTAATACACAAAGTGTACCAGCATAGTGAGTTGAAACTATATCGTTTTCCGTAGTCAAGACAAACCTACTACAACACCATGCTGCAGTCCTACCGATGGTGTGTCCAATCCCATCTAAGACTGTAAACCAAAATTTTACATTCTATAATATCTGATGGCCTGATCTTCCGTGTGTAAGCCGAACTCTACACACCAAACCACCTACTATATAGAATGAGAGACACACATGCATAATATTAAATAAATAATATAATACGAACATTGCCCATACAGATTCTCATAAAAAAAATGGATTAACTGATTTTATTAAATGAATAATAAATCAACTACATAAAGCATGGCTTTTAATATATATCCCTAACAGTATTGTTGTTTTGAGATAATTTACTTAACATCTTAATTCTTAGAATCTAAAAATATCTCTTTTTATGTTACATGGTTACATATATATATATATATATAATATTTTCCGTGTTGCCGTCACGTTTTTTTTAGGATTTGTCGTGTCACCTTTTTGTGTCGCGTCTTTGTCGCCGTATTCGTGTCAATGCTTCTTAGATGACAACACCACTTTACACTTGATCATAATTTAATCGAAACAATCTGCATTTCATTTCTGGAAAGATTACATTTCTAAAATCAAAGAGTATCACTATGATTGTATTAAATGTGTATATTTGTACCGCTAAATATTTGTGACTCCATCTAACAACTCCCAACTAATCTTTTGTATCTCATATCGATACCCTACAAACCGAGTTGACTCAGCCGAGTTGACTCGGCCGAGTTGACTCGACCGAGTTGACTCGACCGAGTTGACTCGATTTCAGCCGATACTTTGAACCCTGGCTCCAACACATGGGAGCCAGGTCAACGTAGTATAATAAGAAAAAAATGACGTAGTAATTTGTAGTACTTCAGATTTTAAGAGTTGTACTTAGCTTTTAATATTTCCTTTTGTTATTTTGGTTTAGTCACAAGTGAGGTCAGAATGGGTTAAATGGCTATAAATAGTAGGCTAGGGCTAGGAGAAAGGGAGCTTTTGCTATTTTGTATTTGCACCAAATTGAGCCTAAGAACTCTTAACCTCTTCTCTTATCTCTTGTATTTGACCATCCCAATGCATTTGCATGCATCATTTGTTATCAGAGCCTGAGATCCAAGATGAAGTTGAAGGAGATTATTTGAATCTCAACGAAACAAGGACTAGAGGCCATAAATTGCCACCAAATTCTCTTCCGACAGAGCATAAACCATTGTCGGACCAATTCTTGAAGTTTACGACACTCGTCCAAAAAACATATTGGAGTTTGCGACAGTCACTACTTTGATTCGAACCAAGACAACACCCCGAATAGCCCCAGCCATAGTCAGCGATACCCAAATCTAGTTCACAATTTCTTTTGCAACTGTCGAACCAGCCAAAAACTTTTTCATGACTTGTCAGCGATCTCCAAACCCAGTTGCTTCCAGATTTGGACCCATCCTTTGTTAATTGTGAACCGCATTCGACCGGATTTGGAGCCAAATAATGTTGCGCCTGAGAATTTCCACCTGATTTGCGAGTGACCTGTTGGTATTGGCTTCGCCATTGATCTTCGACTACTTGTGGGAACAATTTTTGATTGGCCAAGTCAATTTGATTTTCTTGGCCTTAATTGGTTTGGTTGGGTTTGTGATTAAAGTTTTCAATAAATAATTTTGTTTGGGTTAATGAATTGGCTTATTGTTGGGTTGTGGCTTTATTGTTGGTTGTTGATTTGAAGTTAAACTCTAGTTCGGAGAAGTTTGCTATCGATTGGTTTAGTATTGACTTGTGGGTTGGAATTCGACTCTAGTTTCCAAAATTTTGGTACCAATTTGTTTGTGCGTTGCTATGGCTCAAAGAGGAAAGAGGTAGAATGGATAGAGGGCAAGGAAAAACCATATATATTGAGGATGTGGCCTATATTGCTTTCGCACATCCCGTAGAACCTAAGGGTACCAACCAACATGAAATGGAGGAATTAAGAAGGCAAATCACTACATTAAACCTTAAGGTAAAGCATTAGCAACCTCCTTATGAAAGAATTCAAATTCCGAAATTCTATGGTGATGGATCGGAGAGTGATGATTGGTTGAAAGAAGTTGAAGGCTTATTCGATTACCATAAACTACATGTGAATGTAAAATTGGTGGAGAAGTGGTTGAAAGTGAGTGTTGTGGATTGGTGGCAACGTATCAAAAAACTTAAAAAGAGAAAGGGGAAGCCTAAAATCAAAGATTGTTACACAATGATGAGCAAATCAAAGGGGAAGTTTTAACACATGAAATGCTTTCCAAGTAAAAATGTAGAGTCAAAATACCATTTTTATAAATTGGGCCTTAATTGTGAACCGGAGGTTGATATTACTTGAATGAGGACCCAATAATTAGTGATTCTTATGAAATCGGGCATGAGCAAAAACCAAACGAAGGAGATGACAATGAATTACGTGAGGCACCAACATTTGATTATTGTTATGAGAGCGAGTTTCTTTAATTGGATAAGGAACCAATATTTGATGATTGTTGCACTTGTGGTAGTGGATTTGAGGACGAGGAAGAAGACTTTATTGAACTTCTTTGGTTTCCAAAGAAGTTCAATGGCCTCAACAAGTTAGGAAGAGGTCTATGGTCATGAAAGTAAGGAACTAGGAGACAATGTCATAGATTCTCTCAAAGGTCTTCCTTCTCTAGTTCTATTGATGATGAGGCGAAGGTTGATTTGGGAGTTTTTGTTGAAGAGTTTTTTGAATGCACCGACTTCGAGATGCCTACATGGGATGATGACTGTGAATTTGAGTGGTGTAATAATGGAAGCGATAAGAGAATTGAATGTTTTGAATCTATGGGAAGGTTCATGGACACCAAAGAGAATTGGGCATTTAAAGAACAAAGCTACATCTTGTTTCCGATTCTTAAGAGTCGAACATGCTATTGAACGTGGCGCGGTAACCATAATGCTTTCCAAAGTTAATCTCGAGAAAAACTACCGCCGAAATGCAAATGAGGAAGTTGATTCTCTCAAGTTTTCTTTAGAGGAAGAGTGTGATGCATTAATTAGTAGTAGTTTAAATTTTAAGAGTTGTACTTGGCTTAAAATATTTCCTTTGGTTGTTATTTTGGTTTAGTCACAAGCATGTGAGGTTAGAATGTGTTAAATGGGTATAATTTATAAATAGCAGGCTAGGGCTAGGCAAAAAGGAGCTTCTTCTTCTTTCTTTTTTCTGTTTTGGAATTGGTTTTAACCAAATTGAGCCTAAGGGCTCTTTTTGGTCTTTCAAACCCTAATTGTTCTAATCTCTTCTGTTATGTTAGGCTCAAGTTGGTTAAAACCAATTCCAAATACAAAATATCAAAAGGTCCTTTTATCCTAGCCCTAGCCTACTATTTATTGTTAGAGTTTTTCAGAAAGCTTCGAGAGAACTAACGTTGCTCTCTCTCATTTTATTAATCAATAATAAAATAACATAATTACAAGAGTGCCCTTACAGAAGGGAATAGCATAAACTAATAGTCAGACCGAAAATAATAAAACATCTCTCAACACTCCCCCTCAAGCTGGTGCGAAGATATCTCTCATGCCCAGCTTGCTAAGAATGTAGTGAAATGGTCGACCAACAAGACTTTAGTCAGAACATCCGCTAATTGTTCTCCAGGCCTCACGAATGGTGTACATATGCATCCACTATTCAACTTCTCTTTAATAAAATGCCTGTCAATCTCTACATGCTTCGTGCGGTCATGATGAACCGGATTATGAGCAATTTCAATAGCAGCCTTGTTATCACAGTATAACTTCATTGAATCATTTGATCCAAATCCAAGATCTGAGAGTATAATCTGAACCCATAACAGCTCACACACTCCCTATGCCATAGCTCTGAATTCTGCTTCAACACTAGACCCAGCTGCCACTGACTGTTTCTTGCTCCTCCACGTAACCAAATTACCACCCACAAATGTAGAGTATGTCAGTAACCTGTGGTAGACCTTCTGTCCGTAATGAACCGAACCCAATCAGCATCAGAATAGGCCTCAACTAAAGTGTGTCCATGTCTAGCAAAGCATAACCCTTTTCCTGGTGCTAACTTCAAGTATCTAATAATTCTAAGCACCGCATCAAGATGAATTTGCTTCAGATCATGCATAAATTGACTAATCACACTAACAAACGCAATATCTGGTCTGGTGTGTGCCAAATAAATTAATTTTCCTACTAAACTCTGGTGTCCCCTTTTCAACTGGTTCTCCATTGGGATCATCTCCAAGTTTTAGATTTGGATCCATTGGCGTATCCACTACTTTCCTTCCAGGCATACTTGTCTCCTTAAGCAAATCTAGGACATACTTCCTCTGTGAAATAAATATGCTTTCCTTGGATCTTGCTACTTCAATTCCTAAGAAATATTTTAAATCTCCCAAATCTTTAATTTCAAATTCCTTAGCAAGGTATGAATTCAAACACTTCATCTCTTCAAAATCATTACCTGTGAGAACAATATCGTCTACGTAGACAATTAAAGCAATCACTTTCCCCTGTGATGAGTGCTTAATAAAAAGAGTATGATCACCTTGGCTCTGTTTGAAACCATACCAAATCATAGCTTGAGAGAACCTATCAAACCAAGCTCTGGGAGACTGTTTTAGACTATATAAGGATTTCCTAAGGCGACATACATTCCCTCTCGTTTTGTCATCCTCGAACTCAGGTGGAATGTCCATGTAGACTTCATCTTCCAAGTCTCCATGGAGGAACGCTTCTTCACATCAAACTGATGCAAAGGCCACTAACAGTTGGCTGCTAAAGATAACAATATTCTAATGGAGCTCATCTTTGCTACAGGTGCAAACGTCTCCTGATAGTCTACCCCATAGGTTTGGGTGAAGCCTTTGGCTACCAATCTTGCTTTATACCTTTCAATTGTTCCATCTGCTCTATGCTTCATGATGAACACCCACTTACACCCAACTGTCCTTTTCCTACGAGGTAATTCTGCTAATTCCCATGAGCCTTTTTTTCTAAGTGCTTTCATCTCTTCAACCATAGCCAATTTCCACTTGGTATCAGCGAGAGCTTCCTGTACATGGTTAGGGATAGAAATAGAATCGAGTTTGGACACAAAGGCCCTATAAGACGGGGACAAACGAGTGTAGGAAACAAATTTTGAAATTGGGTGTTTAGCACACTCCCTAGTGCCCTTGCAAAGAGCAATAGGAATGTCTAACTCATCTGGTGAGGGAGAACTAGAAATAGTAGTAGCAATAGGAGAGGTAGGAGAAGGAGTAGTAGACACAGCAGAAGTAGAAATACTTGAATCTTCATCCATTGAAGAAGGCAATTGTAGTGGGATTGGAGAAATGATCCTCTGATCTGTTGCCCCAAATATTTTTCTCCCCTTATTTTTTGAATAAGTCAACAGCTTCTTCGTCTTATCTCTTTCACTTCCTTCTATATTTTTTTCTCCTTCTCATTTTTTTTTCTTTTTCCACTTCTTTCTCGTTTTTATTTTTTTCTCCTTCCTCATATTTTTCTTCTCTCATCCTCTCCTCCCACTATAAATGGAAATGTTGCTCCAGACTTCTCTTCCCATGACGTGCTCTCCCCCTGAAGAGATGGCTGGGAACCGTGGATGTAGGACACACATTCATCAAAGGTAACATCCATAGACACGAACCACTTACGAGAGGGAGGATGATAACACTTGTACCCTTTTTGTGTCGGAGAATAGCCGACAAAGACACACTTAAGGGCACGAGGATCTAATTTATTACGAGAGGGAGAGTAAGTGTGAACAAAACAGACACAACCAAAGACTTTCGGAGGAATAGGAAAAAGAGAAGATGGTCGAGTACGAAGTTCAACTGTGGCTTTCTTACCAAGCACACGGGTGGGAAGACAATTGATAAGGTATGTGGCAGAAAGGACTACTTCACCCCAATGCGACTTAGGAACCTGTATCGAGAACATCATTGACCTAGCTGAACGATTTTTTCGCACAACTACTCCATTCTATTGATGAGTATTGGTCCCCCCCCCCCAACCCTTCCTTTATCTGATCTAACCACCTTCACAACGGTATTAAACTGAGTACAAATCATCTTGTGAAAAAACTTAAAGAGAGAAAAAAACAGCACTTTTTTCTTTCATCAAATAAACCCACGTCGTGCGAGTGCAATTATCTATAAAAGTGACGAACCATTTATAACCATTCAAAGTAAAGATAGGAAAAGGACCCCTAACATCGGTATGAATAATAGAAAATGGAATTATACTTTTATTAATACTCGAGTTAAAAGTAGCACGATGGTGTTTTCCTAGATGACATGCTTCACAAGAAATGTTAGAAACATTTTTATTAGGAACTAGAGAGGGAAATAAAAAACGAAGCAGCCATGTGTCTCGGGGAAGAGTCTCTCTCTGTGTGGAGTGAGCAACTTCCGTTAACTTCCCATTTGTAAATCCATCAGGCAACAGAAAATAAAGACCATTCTCCTCTCTACCACTGCCAATCGTCTTCTTCGTGGAGAGTGTTGACAAATCTATTTGTTCAAAACTTAAGGTTAAACAATATGTTTCACCCCTTTATATTATTAAGAATAATAAGAAGACAATATTACACTTAGGCCCATAGACAAAAACATAAAAATAAATACAAGGAAATAACTATACTATTACTAACACTCCCCCTCAAGCTGGTACAAATATATCTCTCAATCCCAGCTTGCGGAGTACATCATGAAACTGTCTACCCCCAACTCCTTTAGTAAGAACATCTACGAGCTGATCACTACTCTTCACAAAAGGAGTGCAAATGGTTCCATTGTTGAGGTTCTCTTTAATGAAATGCCTGTCAATCTCTATGTGCTTAGTCCTGTCATGTTGCACTGGATTATGTGCAATATTAATTGCAGACTTATTATCACAATACAACTTCATTGAATCACCAGGCTCAAGTCTTAAGTCACTCAACAACAACTTAATCCATAAAACTTCACACACACCTTGGGCCATGGCTCTGAATTCGGCCTCTGCACTGGATCTCGCCA
Source organism: Hydrangea macrophylla (assembly GCA_033977485.1). Classification (NCBI taxonomy): domain Eukaryota; kingdom Viridiplantae; phylum Streptophyta; class Magnoliopsida; order Cornales; family Hydrangeaceae; genus Hydrangea; species Hydrangea macrophylla. The sequence goes on from CM066988.1 coordinate 149,449,089, forward strand.
CAACATTTTGTTTCTTACTCCTCCAAGTAACGAGATTACCTCCCACAAACGTGCAATAACCCGAAGTAGATCTCCTATCTGTCACAGAGCCTGCCCAATCAGCATCAGTGTATGTCTCTACTCTGTGATGGCCATGCCTTCCAAAATATAAACCCTTACCAGGAGCAGACTTCAGATACCTCAGAACTCTGTAAACAGCATCCATGTGTGACTCCCGTGGAGCATGCATAAACTGACTTACCACGCTCACAGCGAATGCTATATCCGGGCGTGTATGAGATAAGTAGATAAGCTTCCCAACTAGTCTCTGATATCTCCCACAGTCTATCATTGTTCCACTACTATCATCACTCAACTTTTGGTTAGGCTCTATGGGCGTATCACACGCCTTACTTCCAAGCATCCCAGTTTCACTCAAGAGATCAAGAACATACTTCCTTTGAGAGATGAAGATTCCATGTTTGGATCTCGCAACTTCAATCCCCAAAAAATATTTCAGTTCACCCAGATCTTTTATTTCAAACTCCTTTGCCATATACTCCTTAAGTTGCTGCATTTCCTCAACGTCATCTCCTGTGAGGACTATATCATCCACATATACAATGAGAGCAGTAATCTTACCATGTGAAGAGTGCTTAATGAACAAGGTAGGATCAGCTTGACTTTGTTTGAATCCATATCTACACATAGCATGTGTAAACCGCTCAAACCATGCTCGTGGAGACTGCTTAAGGCCATATAGAGACTTTCTGAGCCTGCACACCTTCCCTTCGGTCTTAGGACTCTCAAAACCAGGAGGAATGTCCATATAAACCTCTTCCTCCAATTCGCCATGTAGGATTGCATTTTTCACGTCGAATTGAAGAAGAGGCCAATCACAATTAGCAGCAAGGGATAACAGGATCCTAATAGAGTTCATCTTCGCTACAGGAGCAAAAGTCTCCTGATAGTCCACTCCATAAGTCTGGGTGAAACCCTTGGCAACAAGACGGGCTTTAAATCTCTCTACAGTACCATCGGCTTTGTGCTTTACCGTATACACCCACTTGCACCCCACAGTTCTTTTGCCCATAGGTAAGTTAGTCAACTCCCAAGTACCATTTTTATGAAGGGCTTTCATCTCCTCATCCATGGCATTTTTCCACTTGGGATCATTGAGAGCATCCTGAACATGATTAGGGACAGAAACAGATGCAATATTTGAAAGGAAAGCACGATAAGCAGAAGATAGGTGAGAATATGACACAAAATTGGAAATAGGGTGTTGAGTACAAGATCTAACACCCTAACGAACCGCAATAGGAATATTGAGGTCATCAGACTCTATAGATAAGGATGTATTTGAGTTACCTGACGAAGGATCCTCACCAGTTGGAGTAGATGGCAGTGGGAAGATAGGAGTAATGGCCTCAACCTCTTTGCTCTTTCTCTTACTCCAAGTACCCTTGGAGTAAACTAACAACTCTTTCTGCTTTGGTGTTTCTTGTCCCACTTCCAATTGGTCTCTCTGCTTGAGAGTGGTAGGTTGTTCCTCCTCCACAACAACTTTCTCACCCCCTAAGACTTCCTCACCCTCAAGGACCACTTTCTTTTCCTCCGGAAGTAACACCGGAAAAGTATTCCCAAGAACCTCTTCACTAGACTTCTCCCCCTGAAGAGGAATAAAGGAATCAGAAAAAAAGGAAACAGACTCATGAAAAGTGACATCCATAGAGACATACCACTTCCTAGTCTGAGGGTTATAGCACTTGTACCCCTTTTGAGTAGGGGAGTAACCAACAAAGACACAACGAATGGCACGAGGATCGAGTTTTCCACGTGTGGGAGAATGATAATGGACGAAGCAGACACACCCAAAGACACGAGGAGGAATAGGGAAAAGAGAAGGGGGATGGGATAGGAGTTCGATGGGAGACCGCTTATTGAGGACTTGGGTTGGTAGCCTATTGATGAGATATGCAGCAGTTAGAACTGCATCACCCTAATAGGTTTTAGGAGCATTTGCCGAGAATAACAAAGAACGAGCAACATTAAGTAAGTGACGATTCTTGCGTTCTGCGACCCCATTTTGTTGTGGGGTGTTGGTGCAAGACATCTGATGAACTAGTCCTTTGGAAGAAAAAAAATCTCCTAGACCAGAATCAATATATTCTCCCCCTTGGTCAGAACGCAACACTTTGATACTTGTCCCAAACTGAGTCAAAACCATTTGATAAAAATTTTTGAAAATAGAAAAAACTTCTTGTTTTTCTTTCATCATGTAAAGCCACGTGGTCCGTGAATAATCATCAATAAATGTGACAAACCAACGATGACCCTTTAAGGACACCACACGTGAAGGACCCCAAACATCAGAATGCACTAAAGAAAAAGGCACTAAACTTTTATTATAACTCGGAGCAAAAGTCGTCCGATGATGTTTCCCAAGTTCACACGACTCACATAAATAGTCAGAAACAGCTTTATTGAAAACTAAAGAAGGAAACAAATGCTTAATTAAATGAAACGATGGGTGTCCTAATCTCTTATGCCAAAGTAAAATGTCCTCAGACTTATTCTCAGAAACTGTAGTGTGAAGAGCTCCCTTGCTTCCAACATCCAATAAGTAAAGGCCATGTTCCTCTCTACCACTGCCAATCGTCCTCCTTGTGGTAAGATCCTGAAAAACACAATGTGAAGGGAAGAAAGTTACACTACAGTTAAGATCACGAGTGATACGACTTATAGATAAAAGATTAGAGGTGAAGCTCGGAACATGTAAAACTGAGGACAAAGACAAGGATGGAGTAGCATGTATGACACCTTTCCCTGAAACAGAGGAAAAAGTACCATCTGCAATACGAATTTTCTCTTGACCTGAATATGGAGTATATATAGAGAATAAATCTGATGAGCTAGACATATGATCGGATGCACCTGAATCAATAATCCAAGGGAATGAGGAGTGAGATAAGCATGCTCTCATAGATGTGACTAAATTACCTGTCTGTGCAAATGAAGATGAGGCACCTGTGGAAGTAGACGGGGCACGGCGAGTCATCAGATTACGAAGAGCATCTAAACCCCGCAATGCATCCTCATACTCAGTAGTGGACAACGGTGCTGAAGAAGGCATAGAAGATGAAGTAGTCTGGTCACCTGAATCTGAAACATCAATTACCTCGGTATGATGTGCCCTAGAATTGCCTCCACGACCACCAGGAGGACCAAAACGACCTCCAGAACGACCTCCACGTCCCCCAGGTGGACGACCATGAAGTTTCCAACAAGTAGCCCTCGTGTGTCTAGGGCGATTGCAGTGATCACACCACTGCTTAGCCTTATCAGAAGAATCTGCTCCCCCCGTAGAATTAGCTCCATGTAGCTGTGGAGTCCCCCCTTTCAGAGGGGTGGAAACAAGAGCGGAACGTTCAGTAGGTGCAATCGGAAGCATAGCGGATCTGCGACTCTCCTCATTTTGCACATATGCGAAGGCCTCCTGAAGAGTGGGAAGAGTATCCATCCCAAGAACTCGACTGCGGACAGCATCATACTCTGGGTTAAGTCCCTGAAGGAACTTGAAGACCCTTTGCTTCCCAAGAAGCTTTTGATACCCCGTAGAATCAGTAGGGCAGATAGGGTAATAATCTTGAAGATGATCCACATGTTGCCAATGAGTGGTCAGAAAAGTAAAATACTGGATCACTGTCATCTCACCCTGCTCAGAGCGATCAATCAATCTGGTCAACTCAAATTCCTGAGCGTAATTTCCTTTACGATAATAAGTCGAAGCAACTGTCTCCCAAATATCACGAGTTGTTTTCATTCCCAAAAAACCTTCACCAATTTCAGGAATCATCGAGTGAATTAGCCAAGTCATGATGATAGAATTCTCAATATCCCACTGTGCATATTTGGCATCAGTAGAATCAGGTGCCTGTGTTGTCCCATCAACGTATCCCATCTTCCCTTTACCCCTCAAGAAAAGCAGTACAGACTGTGACCATGGCAAATAATTCTGACCGGTGAACAGGGATGTGGTGATTTTTAGGTTGGGTTTGTCTGAAGGAGCTACAAAAGAGCTCAGAAGTTGTGGCTGTTGTGAACTTCCAGATGACGGACTCGTACTCTTATCGTCGGCCATAGTTCCAACACGCAAAGCAGACACCCACAATAATCACAAAAAAAAGAAGGATACGACAGACTCTGAACAAGCACGATCTCAAAGCATATCAAAAAATCAGTCCAAGACTGATCATTGGTCCATAAGTGGACCTGAAATAGATGGTGAAATTAAACGTCAATCAAACCCACACAGATGAAGCAATTGTGGTGATGAAAGGAAAGATTTTGATGAAGAAAAAAGGTTAGAAAAGGAAAAACTATGTCAGAAAAATGCTGGGAGGTTCGGCGAGGGAGTAGAAACTGTCGGGTAGTATATGGTGGTGGAGATAGTGATGTCGCAGGCTGGTGGAGGGTCTATGGTGTGCGGCTAGGCCTGGGCTGATGGAGGAAGAGGTGGCGCAGGATAGGGTTAGGTCTAGAGGCTGCGACGCAGGGTAGGGTTAGGTCTAGAGGCTGCGGTTTAGGGTAGGGGGAGGCTGCGGCTGATCTGGGTGGATGTGTGGTGGCCGGCGCAGGTTCTGGTGGTGGTGAGGTGGCCGGCGCAGCCTGTAGTTATGGTTGTGCGATGGTGGAGAGGAGAGGTGGCTCTAATACCATGTTGACAAATCTATTTGTTCAAAACTTAGGGTTAAACAATATGTTTCACCCCTTTATATTATTAAGAATAATAAGAAGACAATATTACACTTAGGCCCATAGACAAAAACATAAAAATAAATACAAGGAAATAACTATACTATTACTAACAGAGAGATCCTGAAAGACACAGTGAGATGGGAAGAAAGTTACACAACAATTGAGATCCCAGGTAATTCGACTAATAGAAATTAAGTTAGTCGAAAAATTTGGAACATGAAGAACTGGGGTTAAGGCAAGTGCACTAGAGACATTAACACCACCTTTACCAGAAATAGTGGAAGGTGTACCATCTGCGGTTCAAACATTTTTCTTTCCCTGAACATGGGTTATAAGTAGAGAAAACATTAGAAAGACCAGTCATATGATCGGAAGCTCCCGAATCAACTATCCATGGTTGTTGAGAAGTAAAAAATGAAGCACTAGATAAATTAGCACAATTCCCATTATGGGCAAAAGAAGTCCAAGCACTAGTGGGAGGATCCAAGTGAGCCATTATACGTCGTAGAGTCTCCATATCGGTATTGCTGATGGTGCTAGGTCCAGATGCAGTAGTTGGAGTATATACCCCCTCTTGATGAGACGAATCAAATCCAGTAGATAAGTTTGCACAAGGTCCACTACCTCGACCACCACGTCCACCACAACGGCCCCCACGACCACCACGGCCACCTGACATAGGAGGACGACCGTGGAGGCCCCAACACTTATCCCGAGTATGTCTAGGATGATTACAATAGTCACACCACAGCTTATCATTGTCATCGCCCACTTCAATATTGTAATCATTACAAGGTACAGGAGTCTTACCACCACGATGACTAGAGGAAATCAAGGCAGACCTGTCAGCTGAGGACTGAGGAAGCATGGCTGATCCGCGACTCTCTTCATTCTTAACATAAGCAAAAGCTTCCCTCAGACTCAGAAGTGGTTTCATGCCAAGAATCCTGCTTCGAACCGGGTCAAGTTCGGGATTAAGGCCTGCTAAAAATTTAAATATCCTCTCACTCTCAATGAAAGTCTTGAAGCTAGCAGCATCGATAGGACAGACCGGGTGATGGGTAGTCAGATGATCAATGCGTTTCAAAAGAGTTCCCAATGCAGTAAAATATTGCAAAGTAGAGCAATCCCCCTGTACTTCTGTTTCAATAGCTCTCCGTAACTCGAAGATATGTGCCACATTCCCTTTACGAGAATAGGTCTTTGCAAGTGTATCCCAGATATCCTTGGCAGTCTCCATCTCAAAGAACCCATCTGCAATCTTAGGCTCCATAGAATGTGTAAGCCAACTCATAACCAAAAAATTGTCCACTTCCCACTTTGCATAAGTAGGATCTTCAATGACAGGAGCCTTGAGTGTAACATTAACATAACCAAATTTAGACCTGCTTTTGAGCCAAAACATGGCTGACTGAGACCAGGATAAATACTTCTCACCATTCGGAAGCACCGTGGTGATCTTGGACCCAGGGTTCTCGATAATGATTCTCTCATTACCTACAGGAGAACTTGTAGCTTCAACAGTCTTTTGAGTCAAATCGTCCTTCACCACATCGAAGAGAAACAAGCACAACCAACAATGATGAAATCAAGACACTCCTAGCATTCGGATGCACCACTTTGGTGCTCTTGTCCAATCTATGGACAAATCATAGGGTCCGAAGACGGACCGAAGAAGAGGAAAAACGGATTGTGATCAGAATAGCCCAATTATGATGGAGTCCACCCTAGGGTTTAGAAAACTTGAATAAGATAGGAATATACGATGATAAGGATCAGTCCAGTGTACCAGCTGGGGTTAAAAAAAAATCAAGCCAGTTGAGAAATGCTCTCGGGTGAACAGTAGTGATGAACAGTGATGATGAACAGTGACGTGCACAGTATGATGAATAGTGGCATGAACAGTGTCGATGAATAGTGCTCAAGTCATGTTTGTGGGTTGCGGCTATGGTAGTGGGAGGATCGAGTCCCCTATTAGGGTAGCTCTGATACCATGTTGAGTTTTTCAGAGAGCTTCGAGAACTAACTTTGCCCTCTCTCATTTTATTAATCAATAAAAAATAACATAATTACAAGAGTGCCCTTAGAGAAGGGAATAGCATAAACTAATAGTAAGACCGAAAATAATATAACATCTCTCAATATATGGTCTCATATACTTGCTAATCCGACAGCTAATATCAGCCAGAAGAAGAAACCAGTGTTCAGCCAGTATTATGTACTCAGGTTTTATAGGAAAGTGCACAGAAAATGTGAATAAGTGGCCCTACCTGATCATACCTCTGTAGCTTATAAGTAGAAGTGAAAAAGAAACAGGAAAAAAAAAATGAATAGATGTTTTATTTGTTATCTGAAACACTGAAAAAGAAAAAAGAGGTTTAGCAAACCCAAAGTTGCTTTCAATAAAAGTGATTAAGCGGAGGCATAAGTTTATATTGGCCTTCGTATCTGAAGTATAGAAGCTTCAGTAAGGCTCCTACTCTCCTCTCTGGCTCTCTTCGTCCTCTTATGTATGCTTGATCTACGCGAAGTTTGACCAGGTCTATAATTTGAACAAAACCAACACGCCTTGTTCCAAACCCACTGATGAAGTTGTAAAATGCAATGGGCAATAATTTTGGGTTACCCGTACTTTCTCATTGGACTTGGAAGTAACTGGAAACCCAAGGAACTCAAAAAACCTTACACCCTTGCATATATTGTAGAAGTATAAATCAATGCATCAAGAATAAATGAAGTTCATAGTATAGCACGCTTACTTGGATGGATAGAGAGCAAACTTCCACTGCTTCCTAAAAGAAATAACAAAACAAGCCAACTGTTGAAAAAATAGGTAAAGAAGACACTACCCAAACATCCAAAGTCTACAACTATAAGTCTACATCCAAAGTCTACAAAATAGGTAGAGAATAAGTTTGGCAAGAGAGATACCCCATTACCTGTGCCAAACCAGTGAAAACTGCAGGTTCCAAGCAAGTATACAACTTTGACAGACATGAAACAGTCTTCTCCAGGGGTGGGTACCAAGTTTTAAAAATATCTAGGCCTTCATCAGCCTGCCATCATAGAGATAGAAATACTAATCTTATTTTACTTTAGATATTGTATACAAGAAAATCAGGAGTGTAACTAAATAGCAGAAACCAACTAGGAGCATAACTAACATTACGTCTCTCAGGTCCAGGAATGCAATCACTATGTGGTGCAACAGACACAAACCCTAGTTTTAATCTAAAGCCTAAAAAAAGTGGAAGCAACAATCCTTTGTTAAAGGTATTAGCTCATTAATACTCTCATTTATTGACGCAAAATAAAAGCTAATCAAATGATCTATAATTAAACAGTATATAAGATTCACAATTTCACATGAACACACCATGAAGTACAAATTGTGGGCAACACACATACTAAATTAGTGTCCAATTTTGCCTCGGCTGATTGCTCCAGCTTTGCAGGGAAATCTAGGTCTTCGTCAAAAGGCATATAATTTGCAATCTGAAAAGAAATGCACAGGGGATAAAAAGAAGACATCAGCTTGGAAGAAACAATTGTTTTCAGAAAGCAAGATATGCAATGGGTTTGCAACAAAAAGCAAAGGATACCAGAGATGAGTGATCAGATCAACAAGATGACAAATTTTAGATTTGTTACCATATGAGCTTGACATTGTTACTTCTTTCAATCTTAGAATTTTGGTATGAAAATGTGTCAGTAAGTTGTTTCAACTCCCTTTCAACAAAATAGGCAATTGATTAAAAAAAATTACATGAAGTGAATGAGGTACATAAGCAGTCAATGAAGCAGGCAACTTCAAAAATCATTCTATCGATCTGACCCATACACAAACTTACCGGTGTTGAGAAAACCAATTGAGAAAACAATTTAATTAGAATATCCCACAGGTGTTGGCATTCTATGGATACCATATGAGTTGATATAGTGCATAAACTTTGTTTAATCAACTGAAAAAACTTATAATTCTTCTTTCTTTTGGTTACAACAATGTGTCCAATCCATTTTGAGTCAAGACCCCCAACTATTCGCTCATTCACAAAAAACCATATGTGCATCTAACACAAGGAAGAGACATCAGGTTGAGCCATCACCTTGGACAACTCACCAATTGATGCGGGTTCATGTGATATTTTCATTACCATAACCTTTGAACATCAACAAGTGGAAAGACTCAAAGAAAAGTGTGATAGTCTTGTTTTCTCAATTGAAGGGCCAATTTTTTTCAATCTGGATGAGTATAAATTCCACAAACTATACACCAAAGAAGTCTTATAGTATTTTGTGAGTTACAATAGCATATAACCTTATGACCATGGATAACCATTCTCAAAAGAGAGAGAGGAAGGTTTAATCACATTTGAAAGTGGATCCTATCATGATTGGATTGATTTTTTCATCACCAAATTAGTAGACAGACTAACACGAAAAAATTGTAATGTTACTCCACGAGAGCTTTTCTCCAGATGTTTATATCAAGGATAATCAACAAAAGGAAAACATATTAGAAACCCAAAAATTAGGTGGCGAGACTTAAAAGGAGAGTGGAATTGTTCAAGAACAAAATACTACAGGAAAGTAACATAAAGTTGGTAGGATGAAACTAATAGAATATTACAACCATGATAGAAATAATTGGAATAAATCTTGACGAATCAAAAGGGAAAGAACATTTATCGAGGAAACTTGATCGTCGAATTAGAAAGATCAAAAATAATAAAAGAAAAAATAAAGTGCTATAAAATTTGACCCAAAAAAAAGGAGAAAATTTTGGAAGACAAAAACAAATACAAAAGGAAGTCAAAAAAGTGGTAAGAGGCTTTAAGTATAAAGCTTACAACGATTTTCATTGTAAAGTACATACAAAGGATGGGGAGAAGAATATGTACAAACTTACAAACTTGCTAATTAAGAGAGAGAGAGAGAGAGAGAGAGAGAGAGAGAGAGAGACAGAGACTATAATAATATCAAGTGTATAAAGAGTAAAGTTCAGAAAGTTCTAGTGATAGATAGGTAAAATAGTTACATCGAAAAGTTGTCAATGAACCATACAAAAAGCCTAGGTTTTGAAGTCCAAAGAATCAGGGTTCATGAGGGAAAAAAATTGCCTCAAGGAAGATCAAAACAAGAAGAAAATTACGACTAAATGGTATCCCTATGACTTATCATGACATCAAAGATATGACAATCTATCCTTCAGCTACACAAATTGTAGAAAATGTATCAAAACAAGATCTTAAACTTATTAACTGACAGAAATGTAGGTTGAGCATTGAAGTTCCAATACAAATAAACTACTCAAATGAGACACCTACCTCATCACGAATATGCGTTCGAGCACGAAAAGTTAATCTCTCGTGAATATCTGCCAGAATTCTGTCTAGTGTCGGTTGTAATCCAGCTAATGATTCACTTCGTCGGCTAAGTTGTTCTCCTAGGACTTCTACTTTGAGAATATAAACAAGTTCGCAGAGAATATCAAGATTAGTTTCATGAATAAGTTTTGGGCGCAATGTATCATACAAGTAAGTACACCTGCAAATACGTTAACACCAATATGAGTGTAAGAAGTAAAAATTAAGAGGTAGAGATGAACTAACCAAACGAATAAAAAATTTAGAAAAGAGATTATCTCATAAAAGTTCTAACTTCTAATTTCTAATGTCATCTTCAATAGAGTAATTGGTAATGTCATCTTGTTTAGTGATATTCTTGATTAGAATTAAGTTAAGGAGTTTCTATCCATCTTTTCATATGAAAGTTGGAAATCTTCTTTGCTAGTATATATTTTGCGCTTCTTCTTGCCTTGACAACACATGTGAGGATCTGCATGTCTGGTTTAAATAAGGGAGTCAAACACATATCTTGTACCGTATATCCATGTTATATCCTTTCAACATGGGTACTTTAAATGACAGCTACATGCTTATCAAGTCAAATGACAATAAAAGGTTGAAACAAACTGAACATTAATTTAAAAAAAATTGGGTGTACTCTTTGCAAGAGAACCACTCTTTATATTCCATGTCATCATGAGAGAGGAATTATTCAATATAAGTTAATTAAGTTTAACTAACTAGGAGTACTCCCTCCGTCCCAAAATAAGTGTCCACATTTCCTTTTTTGGATGTCCCAAAATAAGTGTCCACTTTTGAAAGTCAACTACTCCCTCCGTCCCTTAAAAATAGTCATGTATTCTATTTTGGGATGTCCCAACATTATCGTCCGCCTTCCAAAATTGGTATACAATTTTTACTCACTTTACAAAACTATCCTTCCTTGAAATCTACGCCAAGACAAAACTAAAAAAGTAGTTGTAATCATTAGGGGCAATTGAGGAAAGTAGGCATAGATTCTTTTTGTCCCTTAAAAAGTTGAGTTCCCAATGGTGAACTATTTTTAAGGGACGGAGGGAGTACAAAATTTAATAAACTTCCTATAATACCCTTACAATAAAGACAAAGTAACATTTATGTGTGGTTTCAAAATAAGTAGGAAAGTCAAACACCCATCACATCCAAGGGTAATATAGGAAAGTGACTCTGTAATGGACCACAAAAATTAATATAATACAGTTTTCTTAAACAATGTACAAACTTGAAGTGGACACTAATTTCGGGATGGAGGGACTAGTAAAGCACTTAGATATTTTCTTAAGCATCCGTCAACAATCTCTGAGAGGCCATTGTCATTTTCAAAAACTCTATAATTATGTAAGAGTAATGCTATGGTTCGCAAATGCTTTTACAGTTGTACCAAATGTTGTGGCAGTGGTCGTGGTGCCACAGACACTACATGTGGTACCACTCCCATTGCATTTGGGATTATCCGAAGCATAGCATTTGGGAGGTCAATGTACTTTACCAAAGAATATGTGTAAACATGTATGTGTAGAGTTCTAAACCCTAAGCTAAATCAGTTACAAATTCGCAACTTATGCTATTAATGCATTTTTATTAAAGAGAGAATAATGTGGTAACATTCACTCCCAAAAGCTTAAGCTGATAGGAGGAAGGGATTACTCACTATATAAGCCCAAAGACAACCCATTACACAGTTGATGTGGGACAACGCACTAAATCAGACACCCCCGCCTAATCCTAACATCCACGTCAGGCCTGTCCATCGGTCACCACAGGCGGTCCACACGTTAGCACCTGGGAGTTGGCTCTAATACCAAATAATGTAGTAACATTCACTCCCAAAAACCTAAGATGATAGGAGGAAGGGGTTACTCACCATATAAGTCCAAGGACAACCCAGTACATAACTGATGTGGGACAACACACTGCATTAGAGAGAGAGAGAGAGAGAGAATCAAATGTCACTCAAGTGTAAATGTTCAACTTTTCTTTTCTTCGCTGATGGCTATTATGCTGGAGGAAATCTCGTGCTCTCTTGGAAAAGGAAGAAATGCGGAAAAGACACATCATACAATGCAAATATCAACATGGAAAGAAGAACAAGCATTGCCCTTTGTTTAACCCCCCCCCCCCCCCCCCCCCCCCCCCCCCCCCCCCCCCTTTAGGTGAAAAATTGCTTCATGATGTGCAGTCCTCAAAAGCCATATAGAGAATGCATACAAATGATCACTGACTCCCCCGTGTTCACCTCTAAACCCACGCCTAACATCTACAATCTAGTGAACATGCAGGAAAGATCATTAGGACCTCCATGTCCCACTTTACTGTCTCTTCTTTCTTTCCATTTTCTGAATTTTTTTTCCTTTTGGGTGGGGTTGGGGAATAGAGTAAAAGACAACAAATAGCACACGAGGGTGCGCCAGGCTTGGAAATAAGATCTACAAGACTTCCACCAAGAAAGAGCACTTCTACCCCAATGGCATCTACCCACCTAGCTAGCTGAAGAATACTTAAAAATAGAAATCCACAATCTGAGCAAGCTGCTCAAACCTATTTGGCCCAAGTTCCTAATAAAGAACCAACAGAATTCCAAGGAGTTGGCTTTCTGCAAGGGCTAAGTAATAAATGAGGACTCAAGCTAATACAACCTAAACTCACAAGACATCCACAAAACCACATACTTGAAAGCAGCCAAAACCTTAATTTAAGTAAAGAGATCTGGGAGCGGGAGCACCATCAAAGGTCCTCCCGTTCCATCCCCCTAAACAGTCCAACCATGCTAGAACAAAAGCTCTTCAAAATTACTGTATCTCTAGTTCCTCCAGATCTTGAAAATAGAGAGCCAAGAAAAGAATATTACAAAGTTGCAACCCAAGAACAACACTGCAAGGAGGGGGTGAGGGATACACCAGTACACAATAGTCTACCAACTCAGCATGTACTTTTCAAACCCACAGTTTCCCGGGATGACATTTACATAATGAAACTGATTTTTACGCAGGAGAGAGAGGGAGAGAGAGAGAGAGACGTCTTCCAACAGGAAGAAAAGAAAAGCGTACTCTTTATACCCACCCTAAAATAGAGGATGGTAATGGCGATGCCACAATGCACCGACCAATAAACTATCTTCTACTTTTCATAAAGAAAGAATAAAGCAAAAAAATAGATAAATAAACATATGAGGGAGATGATCCCCGGCAGTGCTTCCTTGGTCATCAGCAGCAGTCGAAATGCAAACTAGGATCCACCTTCGTGTCAAAGCAAATACAAATGCATCTCTCCTTCATGACCATGTTAGCACCAAGGACATGTATCCACAACTAGTCCCCCTTCACATTACTGTGCAAACCAAAACCATAACCTCAAGCCAATCCTACACCATCCTTACGACCTGCCCATCTCCCTACTGCCTCCACCCAAAATATCTAACTGTTGGAATATATTGATTTGTCAAACTCAATCACGGGTTTTTAGGGATATATTGAGTATGATTGATTGTAATCTTTTTATTTCCTATCTTTTTCTTTCCTTTTCTGGTTTTCCTAGTTTGTATATAAACCCTACATATTGGATGAATAATACATTGAAATATTATTCCTCTCATCTCTTTCTTCTTGGTATCAGAGCCAAACATTTAACCTAACCCCTCTCCCATCACAACCGCCCCACCCCTACCTCTCGACGCAACCCCACCAGCCCCCACCACCTCTCGACGCAACCCCCCAGCCCCCTCCACATCTTGGCGACCCTCCCCAGCCCCTCAACCCCTCGCCGCAACCCCCCCAACCTCCCACAGCCCTCGCCGACATTCGTCGGTCCTCTGTTCATTAGCGGCAGCTTGTCCTGCTGCCGCCTGCCCCTCCGTGGGCCTCTCTCGCATCCTTTTGATGCATTAGTCTTAGTGCTCCTCTACTTCTCTTTGCTTCCGATTCTCTGTGATTCTGTTGGCTATTATCCGGATTCAGACAAACCAGTATGACTAACGATAAGGAAACTGCTCCTGCTACACCACCTATACATCCAGATCTGTCACTCTCCCAACACACCCCTGCTCATAGGGTTACGAGTGTGTTGTTGAATGGGAGGAACTTCGCTGCTTGGTCCCGTTCTTTTCGTCAATATCTTGGAGGACGTGGCAAGTCTGGGTGGATCTTGGGTACTGAACCGAAGCCGACAATCTCTGACCCCGCATTTGTACCGTGGGATATTGACAATTGTACCATATTGGGTTGGTGGTTTGATTCTATGGAGGATCGGATCTATCATATGTTCATCTTTCATGACACTCTGTGGACGTCTTTGACTCAGATGTATACCCATGAGTGCAATGACTCCCATATCTTTGAGCTCTATCAGGAGGTTGCCCACGCATCTCAGCTTACATTGGGTGTCTCCGTTGCAGATTATTTTGGCTACCTTCAATCACGTTGGGAGGAATTGGCTCAGTATGAGCCCCTTAGTGAGTTTCCCACCGAGGCAGCCACCATTGCTCTTCGACGTCTCAATCGCCAGCACACATAGCAGTTCCTGATGGGTTTAAAACCTGAGTTCGAATCTCTTCATACCCAGATTTTAAATATATCACCTTTGCCCTCTTTATTTGAGGCCTTCGCCACTCTAGATGGTGATGAGCGTCGTCGGCGCTTGGTATCTCCTACTTTACCTAAGCCATCCCCATTGCCGGACCAGATGGCTCTTACTGCCCCGTCTGGACCTTTCACCCGACCTCCTGGTTCTGGTAACCGCCCATTCTGCACTCACTGTGGTATCCTTGGTCATGTCAAGGACCGTTGCTTCAAGCTTTATCCTAAACTTCAGGAGAAGCCTCCTCGAAATAAAGGAAAGGCCCCAGCTCGCACTGCTGCTATTGTTGAAACAGCACCTACTCCGGATCTTCTCCAGCTACAGACTCAGATTGGTCAACTTCAATCTCAATTGGGATCATTACTTCAGTAAGGTTCCTCCCACTGCTACTCTGGCCTCCTGTACATCTTCTACTGCACTCCATGTTGGGTCTAGCAACCCCTCTCGGATTCTGGATTCCGGTGCTAGTGATCATATGACTAGTGAGTTGTCTTTATTTTCATCCTCTCTGGTCCCCATCTCCCAGTCTGTTCGGATTGCTAATGAATCTACTATCTTTGTCAAAAGCAAAGGCGATATTTGTCTCTCTCCTAGTATCTCTTTATCTCTGTTCTTCATGTCCCTACTTTTCCTTACAATCTTCTCCCAGTTAATCGTCTTGCAAAATCTCTCAATTGTGCAGTTGTGTTCTTACCTAATTGTTGTCTCTTGCAGGACCAAATTTCGAATAAAATTGTTGGCAAGGGATATGAGCGGGATGGCCTTTACTATTTCGGTGATCCACCTGGCGGGAGTTTTAGTTTGTCATCTTCGAGTCTTCAAGCATCAATTTTGCCTAATTCAGAGTCATCTAAGTCTTCTAGTTTTTCTTTTGAGTCAATAAAATTGTGGCACGCCCGCTTGGGCCATGCTAACTTCAATTATCTGTGTCAACTTTTCCCATTATTAAATAAAGCCTGCCAGAAATTTAAATTTAGTTGTGTGGTGTGTGAATTATCTAAACATACTCGTTCTCATTATATACCTCGCATGCATCTTGCACCCTCTATGTTTGATATTATTCATACTGATGCAGTTACTGCTATTTCTGGGCACCGTTATTATGTTACATTCATTGATGACTATACTAGGTGCACATGGGTTTATTTGCTTAAAAAGAAATCTGAAGTTTTTTCCCTCTTCTTTAATTTCTTGCAAATGATTAAACCTCAATTTAGCACAGTTGTCCGTCATTTGCATTCTGATAATGGTCGGGAATACATTACTAATGAGTTTCGAGCTGAGCTTAATAAATATGATATTCTCCAGAAACTCACATGTCCTTATGCTCCAGGTGTGGCGGAACGAAAGAATCGCTCCATCATGCCTGTTGTTCGGTGTCTTCTTTGCGGAATGAATGTACCCAAATACTTCTGGCATTTAGCTGTTTTTACTGCCACCTTTCTTCTCAATCGAACTCCCAGTCGTGTCCTCCAAGGCAAGGCACCAATGCAACTTCTTCAACCCGATTAAAACTCGCTTCCTTATTCTACCCCATGTGTTTGGTTGTACATGCTTTGTCCAGAATCAGTGTCCACTCGAACCAAATTAGACAATAAAGTTATCTGTTGCATATTTTCCTAGGCTACTCACCTATGTCAAAAGGTTACCGGTGTTATGACCCAATCACCCATCATATGTATCATTCTATGGATATTACGTTTCTAGAGGATACTCCATTTTTTGCAAGTCCTCAGTCTGTTTCTGCTCCTCCTCCTGCTGGAGTATCCGAAGAAGTTGAGTTGCTTCCCCGTCCAGTTCCTCTGTTTGAACCATCTCTGGAGTCTTCCTCCTCTCTTCCTCCGGTCATTACCACCGCTCCTACTCAGGTGTATTCTCGCCGGCCTCCTGCTCAGACTCCACTTCCAAGGTCTTCCCCAGAATCTGGTAATGCTCCTACTCCTTTACCTACTAGACATTCCACACGGCTTCGCCGTCCCTCTAACCGTTATGGTTTTTCTGCTAGTACTAATCATCCTATTTCTCAGTATGTGTCTTACTAGGAACTTTCAAATTCCTATTGCTCTTTTCTTAGTCAAGTTGATTCCACATCCATCCCTCGGTCTGTCTCTGAGGCTCTTCAGGATCCACAGTGGGTGGCTGCCATGACCTTGGAAATGGATGCACTTCGACGTAACCAGACTTGGGAACTTGTGTCTTTACCCCAAGGTGAGAAAACTATTGGGTACAAGTGGCTCTTCACCATCAAATATCAGGCTCATAGTACTATTGAGCGGTATAAGGCTCATCTAGTGGCTAAGGGCTTTACTCATATTCCCGACAAAGAATTTTGTGCTACCTTTGCACCTGTAGCAAAATTGACTTTCGTTCGCCTTATTATCTCTCTCGCTGCCTCTTACTCTTGGCCCTTGCACCAAATGGATGTAAAAAAATGCTTTCCTAAATGAGGATTTGGATGAAACGATATATATGGATCCTCCACCTGGTTTTCGCGCTGAGGGGGAGTATTCACGGAAGGTATGTCGTCTTCAGAAATCCTTATATGGGCTTAAGCAATCTCCCCGGGCTTGGTTTAACCGGTTCAGTGATGTTATTTTATCTTTGAGTTTCACTCAGTGCCATTCTGACCAAACTTGTTTTAGCCATCGTCGATCTGATGGACGGACAGTTATTATATTGGTATATGTGGATGATATTATTATTACAGGGGATGATGTTCCAGGCATTACTAAGTCAAGAAGGCCCTTAATCAATCTTTTAATGTTAAGGACTTGGGTCCCCTTCGTTATTTTCTCGGGATAGAAGTTACTCGCTCTCGTCAGGGAATCTCACTGTCCCAACGAAAATATACTCTGGATCTTTTGCAAGATACAGGTATGATGGGGTGTCGTCCTGCCTCCACCCCCATGGATCCCAATCATAAGTTGTCCATTGAGTCTGGGGAACTTCTTCCTGATGCTTCGGTATATCAGTGGCTTGTTGGTCATCTTATCTATTTGACCAACACTAAACCAGACATTACATTTGCTATTAGTGTTGTGAGTCAATTTATGCACGCGCCTCGATCATTTCATCTTGATATTGTTCATCATATTCTTCGGTATCTCAAGACTTGTCCAGGTCTTGGATTATTTTACTCTCTAGGAACACAGTCTAGAGTGTCCTGCTTCACGGATGCCAACTATGCAGGATCTAAGAGTGATCGTCAGTCCACATCTGGGTTCTCCACATTTTATGGACATCATCTTATCTCGTGGAAAAGCAAGAAACTAGCTGTGGTTTCTTGTTCTTCCGCTGAGGCAGACTATCGGGCCATGGCCCAGGGAACATGTAAGCTCCTATGGGTACGTTCAATACTGAAAGAATTGGGTTTTCCAATTAGTGGCTCTTCTACCCTATTCTGTGATAACAAGTCTGCTCTTGTGCTTGCCTCTGACTCAGTCCTCCATGAACGTACGAAGCATATTGAAGTCGATGTTCACTTCATTAGAGAAAAAGTTCGATCTGGAATCATCGTCCCAGAATTCATGCCTTCCACTAGTCAAACTGCCGATATGTTTACAAAGTCCATTGGTCCCTCACTTCTGAAGTCATCTTTGATCAAGCCGAGTCTGATTAATATCTTTACTCCAGCTCCAGCTTGAGGGAGAGTGTTGGAATATATTGATTTGTCAAACCCCACAGTTTTTAGGGATAGATTGATTATTGATTGATTGTAATCTTTTTATTTCCTTTTTTTCTTTCCTTTTCTGGTTTTCCTAGTTTGTACATAAACCCATACATATGGGATGAATAATACATTGAAATATTATTCCTCTCATCTCTTTCTTCTCTAACAAAACAAAGAAAATGGAAGGAATAAGCCGGAGACTGATTCCAACAAAATCTAAGGATTACCTTAGTGACTGATTTGAAGGATATACTCTCTTCAATTTCCAAACAAATCTAATAGTTTTCAATGCTGTATGTCAGCTTTTTACAAACTCACAAGGAACCAAAAAGATACGCACAGTAAGCTGAAGAATACAGTTTAAGGACTCACAGAGGATCTATTAGAGGAGCCAAACTTGAAATATCCTGTGAAGATGATGGGAAAAAATGATCAAAGAGTTGATGCTCGAGCTGACATACCTGCAATTTGAAATATTCAATCAAAATGTCGCAAGATCTGTCACCCTCACTTGTACTATTATCACTACAAAATAGGTTCTTTTTGCACAAGTCAATTGTAAAAGGGAAGAAAATAGGGATGATAGTATATATCAGCCAAGAATATAATGGTGAAATAAGATCCGAGCTTGAGCATAACCAGCCGTGTCTCAGTCTTACTTCGGAAGTTCGTAGGATCAAAGTCAAACATGACTCTTCCGCATGGTTGATAAGGTCATATACATCATACAAGTGTTACTACCTTTGAGTCTGTGACCCACCTCCCTAATCAAGAGTGGAAAAAATGGTATGGAAAATAAGGACATCATACTTGATAATAATGCACAAACTGAGCTCATACAATATGTTTAACCCAAAAGGCATGCTTATGTCTGATAATTGGTAACTACATCAACAATCATGGTCATTTCCTACAGATTCAACAAACCTCGTTGCTTTTCAAAGGGAATCAAGAGCTTCCCTCTTAGGCATCATTACTTGAAAAATCTAATTGGAGATGAAATGGGAGTTATGGGACCATATTCAATTCAAAGCTTAATCGTATATAAAGTCAAGTATGGAGTTTAACATTGAATAAGGGAAAAGCTGATAATATAACTTTGTTTGCACAAACACTGTCACACTCCTACCATCTTTCGATTCTGACTAGGTATCTCATGTGATATTTTGAAAGAGATGGGCACATGTAGAGTGGAATACTCAAAGTTTTCTCTGGTATGCAGGTTACTTACCACCGCATGTGAATAGGCATGAAGAATGAAGGAAGCACTGTTTTTTTCTTTTCTTTCTTTTTTCTATTAAAGCACATCTGTTATACGGCGCAGTCTCCGTATGCAATATCATACGGAGACTGAAATTAAGTTTTACATTAAGGTAGCGATGTCACATAACATAGTCCACTTGTGATGCAAATATAATTGCAATAACAAGAAGAGTTTAGAGAAATAAAGAGAACCAGGGTTTTGGGAAGACAATCACCATTAAAGAGCTTAAAGCTCAACTTGCTTTACAAGCAATATCAAATACAAAATATCCCAAAATTAATTTACCCTAACCATAGACTACTATTTACACCCTATTAAACCCATACTAATGTCACATGCTTGTGACCAACACCAAATGACAACCAAAATAAATAACATAAAAGACACTACAAGTAAAACATAAAGCACTATTAATATAATTACTGCATCAGACTCTCCCTCTAAAGAAAACTTGTCCTCGAGTTTAACAACCAACTTCCTCATTTCCATTTCGGCGGTGGATTTCTTCTTAAGATTAATCTTGGAAAACATCATGGTTGCCACTCTATGTTCAATTGCATCCTCAACACTTGAAACGGAAACAAGATGTAGCTCTCTTATTCAAAGGCCAAATTCTCTTTGATGTCCATAAGCTTTCCCATAGATTCATCATTTTCAAATCTCATCTCAATTCCACCATTACACAACTTAATTTCACACTCATCATCCCATGTAAGCATCTCAAAGTCTTCACTTTTGCCAAACCCCTCAACAAGCCTTCCAAGTCAAATTCCTCGGCATCATCAATACAAAGAGGAACTTCAAGAGAATTAACGACATTGCCTTCAAGGCCCTCATCTTCATAGCCGTACTCATGTTCAAACTTTGTGGAAGCAACACCACGGTCTCTTGGAGACCAAAGAAGGTTTATAAAGTCCTCTTCGTTATCCCCAAACTCACCACCATAACAATCATCGAATAGTGGCCCCCTATCCAACTTCTTGTCATCTACTTTGCCTTGGTTTTCTTCAAACTCACTTTCATAACAATAATCAAATGTTGGTTCCTCACTTAATTCATTGTCATCTTCTTGGTTTAGGCTTTCCAACTTTGCCTCAAACCAACTTTTATACCCATCATCAACTAGCCAGTGGCGGAACTGTGTGTATTGTGGAGGGTGCCATGGCACCCCTCACATGTGGTAAATTGCTTTTACTAATATGCATGTATGTGTGTTATTCCTCATATTTTGTTGTTTGTTGGCACCCCCAAATAAAAAAATCTGCTATTCCTCATATTTGTTGTTTCTGGCACACCCAAACAAAAAAATATGCTAGTCCCTTAGTCACCTTAAATCATTTTATTGTATTCTTTGAACTCTAAACTTCAACCACATGTGTTTGAGAATCATTTGGGATACAAGATTTGGGTAGAATAGCATTACTTTGTACAATTAGACCACTCATTATGATAAGCAGCATAAGCTCAACCCTCCCTCTACCATCCCCCCCCCCCCCCCCCCCCCCCCCCAAATAACTCTCAAACAGTACAAAATAATTTCACATAGTAAATTTGTAGTCTTAGAAAGAAAAAAAAAAGTATACTCATAACTCATGTATAAATAGAACCAAAAAAATCGTCTCAGGGGTGCTGCCCCCGAACCCCCATGTGTCATTATTAGATAGCCTACGTAGTCGGCACCCCTAAAGACAAACTCCTGGTTCTGCCCATGCAACTAGCGATTCCTCATCCAAGTACTTATCAAACTTTGGTTTCTCGTTCAAGTATTCATCAAGCTTGGACTTATCATCAAAGTACAACTTATAAGAGTTGTGTTTCCACTCCTCATATTGTATTGGAAGGTAATCCATAGGTATGAATTTCCCCTCCAACTTTTTCATTTAATTCCAATCCTTGATTTTCTTCTTCACTTCTCTCTTTCTAGTAATTTTGACTTGTGTCCACCACTTCGCAACCCTTTACTTTAAACATTTTTCAACCAACTTTACTTTTGTTACTTCAACGGTATCATAGAAATTGAATATAGCTTCAACTTTATCTACCCAATCAACAAATCCCGATTCATCACCGTAGAATTCCGGAATTTGAAAAGTGGCATAAGAACGTTGCAAATGCTTTACCTTAAGTGTTAAGGTAACAATGTGCCTTCTTAATTCATCCAATTCATATTGGGTACCCTTAGGCCCCATGGGATGTGCTAAATCAAATTCAACCCCATCCTCAAAATACATGGCATTTCCTCACCCTCTACCCGTTCTTTCTCTTCCTCTATAAGCCATAACAACTCACAAACAAATTGGTTACCCAAAGCTATGGAAAATTGAATTGAATTTCACACCACAAGCCAAGAAAATCCAACAAAACAAACCACAACTAAATAGAGTATAATCACAAATCACCAAACAACAATAAAACCAATCCACAAATCCAAACAAAATCACTTGCGAGAAATTTACCCACAACCCATCGGAACACTTAGAGTCATGAAAATTGAAGCAACGGAACCAATCAGAATCCAAATTCACTTACCCAATCAGCAAGTAACCCCAGTAGGTTGTCGACTCAGCCAGCTGACCCCACAGATGTTCGCGACTCAGTTGGGTTTGGTCCAAAGCAGTCGCACACCACTGAATTGGTTGTGACGAGGTCTCGCACAGTCGAGATGGTGCGATGGCCAATTTGGGGTTCAAAATTAGTTTGGTGGTACAAGGGTTGCTTGACGAATGTTCGAGAGTGGGTCGCAAGGTTCGTAATGGGTTTGGTTGGTTCGAACACAATCGCAAGGCCAAGTTTGTGCTACGACAGTCATGCAAACCCAAATATGCTTCCAGATGGTTCGAGGGCTGGGTTAAACTGAAACGAGAACTTGTTTGGTTCAAAATCAAAGAAAATTCGCGTTGGTACTCAAAAATCTCCAGTCGGCTTGTTCAAACGTGGGTTTGATTGGTTCAAGTAGAGTTACAAACTGTCGGAGATGGTGTTGCCGAATAACAACTCTGGTTTGACAGGTTTAAAGGCTCTGTTTGGCTGTGTCGACTCAATTTTCAGTAAATCTCAGGTTCAACTCAATGCTCTGATACCAAATGATGCAAATATAATTGCAATAACAAGAGGAGTTTAGAGAAATAAAGAGAACAAGGGTTTTGGGAAGACAATCACCATCAAAGAGCTTAAAGCTCAACTTGCTTTACAAGCAATATCAAATACAAAATATCCCAAAATTAATTTACCTTAACCCTAGACTACTATTTATACCCTATTAAACCACACTAATGTCACATGCTTGTGACCAACACCAAATGACAACCAAAATAAATAACATAAAAGACACTAAAAGTAAAACATAAAGTACTATTAATATAATTACTGCATCAACTTGTTATTAGACACTGAGAAAAGTAGTGTCCAATTACTGGTTTCGAACTTAAGGTCGTTGAATCAGTATTAGAGATCACAACAAATTAAATATGAACTAATATGATCCGAAACTCCCAAGTAGAAGTATGATACAATCTTTTTTCTTTTCAGAAATTAAGTTTCGCAGAAAATTTGTGTCCAACAGAGAGAGAGAGAGATATATACAGCAAGGCAAGCAACTAATCTCATGGTCCAGGTAATTCATGTTCATTTTCAAAGAGTAATCAAACTTAATTTCATCACTGGGACTGGAAACTTCAGTTTATATACTAAAAAAGAAATTTCAAGACCACCTGCACTAGGTATGCACATCCAGATCTAGTAAGTGAGGGTAATGCCGCCTTCTTGGCAAACTCCGATATCCTCTGATGCACTATGCCTTTCACCTGGACAACATAAAATAAAAATAAAATAAAATAAAATAAATTAAAGCAATTCTTTAACAGCAAATTGACCAAGTAGAGAAACAAAAAAAAAAGTGGGAAATGAGACAAACATGAACATATAGAAATAATGGAAACAAACAATCATCAGCTCACCAAGGAGAGTCGCTGTTCACAGTATAGTTTGTGGCATTCTGCAATAATTAGAACATATTCTTTCCTTGGCGATCTACTTTCAATTTCCTCCAAGACTGGCTTAAGCTGCGAATTCATAGAAATATTTGTGTCATCTATTCATCAAGGAGCAAATCGCATGATATAATATCACTCCCCGAGTCTATTTCTATATAGCATGCACCCTGATTTCATGCTCCCACCACCGTGTATATTCAAGCAATATACAGTTTGGGCTAAAAGATGAAAACTAAGAAAAGCATTTTTACCTCACTTGCTGCTGCCTTGAAACGAACATAAATGACAGATGTTTCTACTCCCTCAGAAAGACCAGATTTGCTGCCACCACTGTTCCTGATTGCTGCCAGGACCTGGTGAATGTAATGTAAGTTTTTTTAGGAACATTTCCATTTTTACTAATCCAATGAATATTTCAATCCCACAAAGAGGCTTTACCTGAGAGGAAGTGCTTTTGAGAACAGAAAGTACATGAGAACGAATCATACCCAAGGCCCGAGACTGTCAAAAGCGTATAAAATACAGACATTATTCACAGTATAAGTCCCATCCAATAGTAAAAGATGAAAATGCCATTCGCCACAAACCAATTCGTAAATCACAAACAATATAGTCTCTCAGGTACCTGGAATTGCCTGAATTTGACCAAGTAAACACTGGATTCTGCATACTGTGCATTGGTTTCGACATATCTAAAATTTGCAAATAAATAAATAAATATTTTGAAAGATCTAAACTTTGCAAATACATAAATAAATGTCTATCTATACAAAAAGAAATAGGCAACAACTTTAGATTTCCAGTACAGAGTAACTATCTTCACAAGAAGCCATCAAGCATAAAGTCATTTTAACCCACCACGGACTAGAAAGAGTAACAACGCGACAAAATGTTATGCATTGGGACTGGTGCTAAATTTACTACGTACACTATCCGATACTGACAGTATACCAGCATGGTCCAAAATAGATTAAAAGTCAGATGCAAATGAATATAGAAAATGCCAGGTCTAAAATTTATCCACTTACGAAATGCACTCATCAAGTCTTTTGAGCAGTGGGAGAAAGTTTCGATTTGCAACATTAATGTTTGGAGAATAAAAGTTGGTAGCAACCTGCAGACAAAGGCACATAAGAAATCCATGGAATTACGGATACAGGTCGAAGTGGCATGTTTGGAAAACAAAAGAATTTGTTCCTGGATACCATGACAAATAAAAGAAAGTTCCAGAACTTTACAAGTGAAGAAAAAGCAAGCATAAAAGGAAAGATAGAATTCACTAAGCAATATGGTTCTTGGTTTTAGTAAGGTCTTCCTCTTCAAGCAGTAAGGCTTTACATTCGCAGAAACTAGTCCGTTGCAATATCATCATTCAGTTCATATGATTGTGATTCGAGGAGTTCTCTTTTCGATATCCTATCAAGAGTACAGAGTTCCTCACTAAGTCACTACTGCTTTTAAGCCTGTCCTTTGGAGCCTGAAGAACTTGACGTAACTAGATCTGAGACTTTCACTCTGTCTGTAAGCACTCCACTTGCTGAGAATCTCATCTTGTATTTCTTATTAAACAAATACGAGAGGCTCAGCATTGCATATGTGCACAATTTGGCAACCCATGAATGCTCACAAATGCACATGGCTATTTTTGTCAATCCCTAAAGTAAACAGCAAGCAATGAGCAAAACTGTTGCCCTGCACAACCACCCCCCCCCCCCCCCCCCCCCCCAAGTGGACCGGGTCGACGGCAAGAAGATCCAAGGAGAGAAAAGAAAGGAAAAGAGAAAGAGTCCTACGAGGACGAAACGTATCAAATAAAATCCATATGGAATCTTATGTGGACTCCCAAGTAATATTAAGGACTAGAAGCCATGAACATAAGGTCAAAAAATTTAGTGTAAAAAATCTGAGAATTTCAATGGATCGAAATTCTGTCACTGAGGATCGAGTTTGCTACCGTTTTTGCATAGTTAATGGAGAAGGAAAATTCGATGGGTCGAGATTTCTGGCTATGGATCGATATCAAAACTGTTTTCTTTTTGGGTTTTTCCGCTATCTTGGGGATCAAAAAGATGAAGTGTGTGAAGTGAAAACTTATGTAGAAAAGAAGAAAGAAGAAGAAAAGAGAGAAATATTATTGCATAATGATATTTAGAAAAAGAAGACACAGGCAAATATTACAATAATCAACCATTTATAGTAGGATAATTAAGAAAAGAAAAGGACTAAACTATTCCTACACTAACTACTCTAACATACTCTAATAGTGTGACACTTCTCAACTTCAGTAATTGGAAAACTTCCTGATTCAATTTATTTGTTTGAGGTACTTCTGTTTTTTTTTTAAGTGAAATGGAGTTTTACTGATTTAGCCTATTGGTCCTGTATACTTTGCACGAACATGCCTTGTGCTACTTTGGGCTCCTATCTGTTATGCAATTATTATCTTTCAAAGAAAAAGAATACTACATATACAGGAATACCATGCAATCAAATATGTTTCAATGACAAGAAGGTCAAAATGAAAGCGGGTTGAAACAACAAGAAATATATTATGCCATAATTTAGTAAAGTATATGGCTCGAGATTTTGAAGATGCAAGGATCCGAATTATCAAGGAAGGCTTCGACTTTGAATTATGACAGTTTTGGATAGAGAAGCTTTTTATAAACTATAGAAAGAGCCTTTGCAAACATGGTAGACTTTTAAACTCACACAAACCTTGCAATTTCGTAGATATCATTATGAATTAGCTATGGTTTTGAATTCTCCAGCAAACTTCTTCAAGTTTGGGGGTACTTAGCATTAACTTCAAGTCTTCAACTGACAAGTAAGACATTATGATGACATTGTGAATTCACCAATCGGTTTTGATATGCCAAACCACTACTGCTTATTTTCACAGATTACAAACTGCTCTGTGATATACTAACTATATACTATGAAGTATGGGTACTCCCTTTAGGCTCCCGTACCCGTACCGGACACTTGCACGCGTTGGACATGCCAGGACGTACCCGACACTTCTAAAACCGTGTCCAATTATTTCAATCAATTTTCTGGTAGTGGGTATAGCACGGACACACGCGGACACGCCATGAGTATAATAATCTTTTTATGCTTATGGTCCTTATAACTGATTTTGTAATGGTAAAACAATCTTGCTATGGATGGATTTATAATGTTGATCTTTAATGGCAAAACGATCTTGTATTAGTTATGACCTTATTTATTAATTTTTAATTCGCCGTATCCTAGTTGTACCTGTATCCTACATTTTTAGGATTTGCCAAATCTCCGTACCCGTGTCGTAATGTACCCGTGCTACTTAGACTATACATTCTCTAACCTTCCAAAACTTTCCTTGCATTCTAAATTGATGATGTGATGATTAACATTTAAAGGCTTGTATTTTTACATTCTTGGAAATCCCTACAATTTAGTCTAGTACATAGAAAACTAAAGCTAGAGGATCGTTTATTTGATGCAACCTGAATTCCTATGTGACAAGCATTCAAACCTTACATTCTCCAATTCGTCAAAGTAGTTGAGCTTACTGCGAAGTGCATCTGCAAACTCAATCAGTCTTTGCTTCTCTATTAGCTGGAAGAGAAACAAGTCAAACAATGATTATTCGACACTACCCATGTAGTAAGAAAAGTAGAAGTAACACTTAACATACAAGTTGTTACTGTGTAGAGTGCTGTTTAATGAGATTAAAAATTAAGCACCAAAAAATTTTCATGTGAAGTATTCTGAGTTTGTAAGAACTGAAATTTAAATGTAATCTTGAAATTTTAATATACTTGTAAACCTTTGAGATGCATGGGAAATTGGCAAACAAAATGGTGTCCAACTAAACAAAATAAATAAAACTTATCATTGTTATATATTAGAGTTTACCTATGGACAACTAAGTAGTTACTTATACAAAACACAACATATAAAGACATTGAACATTCTATATACTAACACCAGAAAATTTTACAGTTTGTAAGCAATTAACTCAAAAATGGACATGATAGATCATAAAATAAAAAGTAATAAAGCATCTGAAATCAAAAGTATGGTATCAAAAGTATGGTATTATAATAGTGAAAAGAGTCTTCATGCCAAGTTATTAAAAACGTTTTAACATCATATGCAGTATAGTTTTACATCTCCAAGAATGGCAGTCAAGAACAATTTTCTGGCAGGAAACGTTGAGGCTATTGATTGTAAGCCACTATCAATATTTGTACAGGAGATTGGGTCAATCGGCGGTGGAAGTACCAAAAGAAGTTAAAGTTGAAGAACTTGGGGGGCTCATCTTTTTACTTTAACTCTTCATCAATGAAAGAGGCGGAAAGGGTCCTATACAAGAGAAAATGGGTAATTGCAAAACCTATGTTTTTGGACAGCAGGTGCACAACTGTGGATTGGGTTGTAAATACTCCCGAGAGAGGAGAGAGAGAGAGAGAGAGAGACTGGATTGTAAAAGGTCCACCAGAGCTATGATATCACAAGCTTTATTGATGACTTTGAGTTGATACTGCGACATAACCTAGTATAACTACATCCACATATCCCTGGATAAGTATCCTGTTCCAGGAACTCAACTTAAACATGTATATATATATACATAAAAACAAAGGACACCATCATGAATATGTTAACAAAAAATAGAAAATTTTCATTGTTAATCACTTAATCACAACTTCATCTTCTAAGGTACAGTCATAATCATAACTAGTTGACCACAAGAACAAGTAAAGAATACCAACAAGCACGCCAATCGAATAAGATTCCATGCAAAGGTTGTTATTTGCCAAATATCAGCACATCAATTGAACAACTCTACTAACAATTTTAACACTTGCTGAATATCTCTGAGACCTTCCAATCAAAACCTTAATCCAAAGTGACCAATTTATGCAAAAATTGGTGGAGTTCTAAGACCACAACCATAAACAAATAAAAAGGGGAGAAAAAAAAAAAAAGAGGATCACACCAGTTGATCACATGCATCATGAAGAGTTTTAGTCTTTGTCGCCACCGCCTGATGCTGCACCTGTAATTCGTTAAATAATTCCAGGGTTTCATCTACCTGTACAAAAGGTGATTAGGTTATTATGTTGACTTCAGAACCCTTAACGAATATAGCCTGAGAAACAAAATGGAATTACTCCAGAAAACTAATACAAAATTAAAAAGCGATGAGATAAAATAAAAAATTACTTTACCTGATGAAGTATACTATCACATGTCTGTATGCGCTCTGTTAAAGTGTTTACATAGTGCTGATAATTCTCTTCTGTCTAAGCAAAGAGAAAATCAGGTGCTACGGTCCTCATGATACAATTGCTCCATACAATATATGTCAAGGTAAGAAAAAATTGCTACCAACCTCTGACTTCATGGCTGCTTCAAGATCCGTAAACCACTTGTAGAACTGCACCATAAAGAACTCACATGAGAGAAACCAATTTTAAAATATGATAAATAACCATGAAGGAATTAAATACTGCTGTTCCGAAACTTATCATGGATTCATGAAATACTCATGGCTTCAACTCTCACCAAAATCATCACCCTAAAATTCCTAGATATCTTATAGGAATAAACATATTTCCACAACCTTTCACGCAGTTCTACAGCCTTCACCTTCTATAAACTCCCAAAATATAATTGGTTTACATACAGTGAATTTTGTTCTTAATTACCACCATGGAAGAAACTCAAACAGAAATTTGCATGACATGTGAAGGCATAACCTATATGCAAAAAGGTCGGACTACACACTCTATCCGATCTCCCAAAGTATGTGGTAGCAAAAGCAAGTTTATTTCTACAATGTTGAGATGTTTATTATTACATGAGATAAACAACATAAAAAAAAAAAAATTAAAATTAAAATTTATATATTAAAAAAAAGACATTTAAAATACCAACAGGCAGTTTCCGATTAAAAATACATTTCTCATCCTGTCTGTGTTGAAGCTTTGAACAGCGTGTTTTAGTCGCCAAAAAAACACTAAACTGTTTACATTTTTCTTAGAAACGAGAAGTACATCTGTAGAGATGGAGGAGGATGAGAGATAATGAGTTCATGTGAGAACAATAAGATGAGCCCGCCAATAGAAAGACAACAAAAATAAAGACCACCAGGATACCCACAGTGGTTTGACTTTGACATTCTGATCATCCAGTATTAGATTAGTGTTTTTTTAGGCTGAGTAGAATGTGAAAGAAGTAAACTTCTTACTCTGTATTTATCTGGTGCTGCAATAAAGATTTAGAAAACTAGGTATGTGAATGAGGAGAAGGAATCCAATGAACAACCTGATTTGTATTGACTAAAACTGCCTCAATGGTCCCAGATTCTGCGACATTGCTGTGCTTAGTAGAAATGGACAAACCAGTGTCCTGGACAGAGATATTCTCTCGAGACTGTAAGCAGCAAAGGCTGGTTAATTGGCACGGAAGTGATACATACAACATATATATACATATATAATACAATTACATCGATTGGGGGGTGGGGCACACAAGGCTCACCAAACTGACAGGAAAGGGTCGTTCAGCAACTGCATGAGAGAGTGCAACAATTGCTGCCTGTTGTTGCTCTGTCAATGGAGCACTCTATACGGCCAAAAAAAAAGTGAGCAGGAGATAAGTATCACTAATAACTGATACACAAACGCTTTGGTTCGGTGAGTAAACAACTGTTTCATAAACCCAATAGCGCGAATCATCTATATAATAAGGAAGAGCGGTGTGGAGCCCTCCCAATTAAACAACTTTTAATCTTGACCATTGAGACAAGTTTAGATATCTCAGACCGTCAGATTGTTTGTCCACCAAAAATGGTTAACCCCATTAAATAATTCATTGTGTCCTATTAAAACTCTAAATTAAAACTCAAATCTATAAATTGGAGGGGGAAACAGAATAGATATTTTGATTGTGAACTTTCCTAAATTGTATCCCTTAAATACGACTGATTGTGAATACTACACGGAACTTTTCTTGGTCATCCTCCCAGTTTAAATAATTTCCAAAGTTCATTTTAAAATTCAAAATGGTATATGTGAACTTTTGATTATATTTTGATTATATAATGGAGTATTTTGATAATGGTTTACTACACGGAACTTTTGATTATATTTTCAAAATGGTATATTTTGATTAATCCTAAATAACTCTTGACCAAGTCTGTCGCACCATCATTCTCTCTCCAGTCATTCTCTCTCTCCAGTTCTCTCCCTCTCTCTTTCTCTTCTCTGCTCCCACTATCTTCTCCACCATTGACCAAGTCTGCCGCACCATCTACCGTTGTCGTCCGCTGTCCTCTCTCTCTCTCTCTCTCTCTCTCTCTCTCTCTCTCTCTCTCTAATAGAATAGTGCGTGTGTTTCTGTGTGTGTGCGGGCATGTGTTCGTGTGTGTGTCTGTGAGTATGTGGACGTGTGTTTATGCATGTGTGGTTTTCTTTTCCGGGTATATTTATTCTTGGCAATTTTAATGTGGTTGACATCTCTTGAGTAAGAGTAGTGTTGTGCTTATCCTTGCCAATTTTTTGGGGGCCCTATTTCATACATATTCTGAGCACAGGTCTTTAGTTAATATGACATTCACAGTTGGCGGTCATAAAATGTGTGGGCATCTTTCAAGCTTGAAGTCACGTGCATGGTATATTAGAAGTAATCTCATGTAATGGTAATAGCCGGAAAAAAAAAAAATTAAAAGAGAGGATAAAGTATTTGTCGATACCCCACTAGAGTTATAAAAGAAAAAGAAAAAAAAAAAGTAATCGCGTTTAATTTTTCTTTCTTTTCTTTTTGTTTCGCTTCATGCTCGGGCACAGTTCATTACTAGAGACGGATCAACATTAAAAATAGCTCTGTTTAATTTATAAAATCGAGAATAAATTTTTCATTCATATACACCGAACAAACCTCAGTTTTTTTCTATTCATGTGTTGTGACCCACACATGTGGTAAAGGTCTATTAAAAGGTCTGGTAAAGGGTCTGTTTGTAATAACATGTACTCACTTAGTTTTGTCTTTCGCCAATGGGAATGATATTAGGCCGGATTGACCACGGGGGTTACAGCTGTTATTGGAAGGACATCGACATTCATCAAAAGGTATTCATAGTATTTTTTTCTTCTTATTTTTAAATTTTCGTGTTTCATATTGAATTGTCAAAGCAAATATATTTATGTTGACGTAAAAACATAATTGCAAAGACTGATAGAACGAACAAAATTGTTGTGGAAAAAGGGTTAATCAATAAAAAGCCAAACGGCATCTTCTCTTGAATTTTTGTCTTTATTATGTTTACTCATTTCAATGAGAATAAATTATAGACCCAACTAAAACAGATCAGATAGTCCCAAAAATAAGGTGGAGAAACTCAATTTTGAGGAAAAGCAATTTTCTTTAAGGTGAATAAAGAAGTAAATAAAGAATAACTTAAAGTTTATCCTAACTGGTCTTCTGATTTTAAAAAAGAACAGAAGAAGAAAAAGAGGGGAAAAAATGAAAAGAATAGGGAAAAACACAATCTATCTTATACTTTGTCAAAATCACTTACTTCAACCCTCAAGTTAAAAGCCCTTAAGCCAAACAGCCCTTAAACCAAAAATAAGTTAGATTTTTTAGGCTAGGGTTATAGAGGGTATTTGGGTTAGGGTTGGGCTTAGGGAATGTTTAGCTAAAGTTTAGAGGCCATTAAACTTAGGCATACAATAAATCCAAACCATCCCAAAAACATAAAAAAATAAATAAATAATAATAATAATAATAATAATAATAATAATAATAATAATAAAAAAAAAAAATTTACTTTCATCAGATCGGTCACCTTCCTCTTGATGACATTGAATGCTACTGTTAGTACTATAATACAGAATGCTTTGTATTTTAACAAAATGGTTGATGGTCAAGACTATTTCACGAGTCGGGCAGTAACCCAATTGCAAATTTATTTTAAAATTGGTTAAATAGTTCAAGAGATGTGTGGGTCACAGCACAACTATCCGAAACTACTGACTACGGAGTAATGTTATGCTTCTCAAATTTGTACGGTAATGGGACCACTTGATTTTCATTGGAGGGTGTTGTAGTAATCCAATATTATTGAAGGTTCCCACAACATGTAGAAAATAACTAAATTATTGGAATAACTAAATTTAAGAAGCATAGCATTACTTGAAACTAATATTGACATGTAGGTTGCTGCAAACTCAATACGTTAAATAGGTTATGACCTTAAATGAAAGAAACAAAAAACCCTCAATGCACTAATATTCAACTTCTATTTTTATTTTGCGTCTATCTTATAATTTCTCTCTCTATACACTACGTTTGCACACTCCTTTTGTTAACCTTTTTATAGGAGGTTTTTTTAGAATTAACCTTTTGTTTCTCTACTAAGTTTTGATCACAAAGCCCCAATAGATCCTAAAGTCTGTTTTCATTCTGATTTTTTTTTGCTCAACAATAAATTTCAGCCTTGATTTATTTGAGTCGTAAGAAAGGGTCATATTTTCCCAAATACATATTTGATTTGTTTTAAAATATAAACAAAACAACTTCTAAATTAAAAACTAAAAACAAAAACAAACAAAAAAATATTATCAAACATTACTATCCAAATCATCAAACAAAAACTTCTATTTGTTTCTATTTTGTCTTTTGCTGTAATTGACCCATTTGCAATTTGTAGATTTACTTCCATTACTATATATCTTCTACATAAGTTGGTATGGTTGTGTTGAAACCTGCCTCCAAGCTTTGAATTCTGTTGACACATTAGATCGGTTAACGTGGTCTTTTTTTTTTTGAGTGATGCTATGATGCCAAATTTTAAATTCCAAATTTGATTCTGAGGCTTTAACAGCTGTACCGTGGTCGATGTTACTACATACGACTGGATGTGGTACAGCTGTTAAAGCATTTGGGAACCGAATTTGGAAAGCATATATCAGTATTCTATTTTTTTTCTCATTGAAATTAGTGGATTTGTTGCATCTTTTTTACTTTTGCAGAAGTGTGCCCGACTTAGAAGGGGGTTTGGGCATATTTGAACTCTTTCCAATTTCAGCAGTGAGGTACAACTAGAGGTATTTCAATTTGGAGTAGTGAAAGCTCATATTCTGAACTCATTTTTCTGGTGCTTTGTGGTAAGTTGATGACATTGAGTGTGTGCTGTAAACCATTTTTTAGTGCCCACGAAGCAAGCCACCACAAACCCCTCAAATCCAAAGTTGAGCATATATGAATGCCTTTTCAATTGATCTCTATATGAACGCCTTTTCATTTGATCTCTATATATGAACGCCTTTTCATTTGCTTTATTGTTAGAGGTGGCCCAACCTTTGGTGCATGTGTCGAATATGCCAGTATGAATAATGGCACAACCATGTCATAAATGGAAAACTATGAGGCGTTCAGTTATTTGTTTTCTTTTTGTCATTTTTTTTAATTTTTTTGCCTTTCATTTTCTCGAGTAATTGACAGCAAATGTATTGTGACAGTTTGTGGATCACTTTCTTAGTTTGAGTCCATATGGTGTGGTATATGGAGAAGTTCATGAAAGGTTTGTGAACAAGTTCAGAACTTGATTGAAGGAAGGTTTTAACCAAAATAAAATTTTCCTTATGTACATTTTTCGTGTTCAATTTAAATTTCTTATAAACATTTTTTTATGAAAAGAAAAGAAAATGAAAAGGTTCTTACTAGGTTATTTACACCCTAACGCATATAGTCCAGCCAGCCCCATCCCATACTACTTTTTTGGAAACAACAAGAAGAAGAAGAAAAAAAAACAGATTTGTTTGCTTTTATCAAGCTTCTTAAATAGGTTTTGCTACACATTTGAGTTTTAAGCAACCCTTTTTTTGGGTAGTGCTCACCACCAAGTCGCTCCCGCGACCTCAGTAAAGTAAAATTAGACACTTATTTTTATTAAATAAGTCACAAATAATGAAGTAATGGTGAAATTTTCATTTACAAAAGCTTCATTATGGTTTTTTTTTTTTATTCTTGCGCTGTGCCCATGGGCACGGGTCATTACTAGTGTAATAACAAAATTGATCATGCGATTTATCTAATTACATATACACACACACACACACACACAACAAAAGGACAGATGTACCAAATCAAAAAACAAAAAAACAAGAAAAAAACCTCCATATTTGGATGTAGGGGTGCCGATCTGAGATCTGATCAAATCGAAGTAAGATTGCATTTGGGATCAAAAGAAGCATGAGACAATCGCAAAAAGTGCCGTAAAATAGGAGAATTAATACCTGTTCCCAAGTAGAAGCGAAGTTGTAGCCTTTGGAGATAGCTCCAGACTTGGGAAGATTTGCGGAGGATGATGCCGCTTTGGTCGCCATATTTGATTCTTTGACTAGAGAAGAACCCTGACAGACGATGTACCTAAACTCACAAAACCCGACCTCTGAGTCTGGAAGGAAGACAACATTTTTCCCAAATTTTTTTGTTATGAATTTAGGATGGCAATAGAGCAGGTGTTTTGGGCTGTCCGTCCGCCCCTAATAGCCTGGGTATGAGCGGGTATAGGATTGATTTTTAAATCCGGGTTGGACTGGGCTAGATTTTTTCAAACCCGTCCCCCGATTATACATGTATTTTACTTTTTTATCTCTATTATTTCTTATATTGACTAAATTACCATGTAGTATATAAAGAATTCTAGGTTTTTTTTTTTTAACCAAAGCATAGTTGCAACTCCCTCCCTGTCTCTGTTATGAAATTCGTACATCTCTTTTATCTCACCTCGCCGTCCGTCGACGGCCAGAGACCGGTAGCATTGAAGCCCCCTCATCACATCACTTCAGCTACTCTTCCTCTCTCTAACTTGATGGATGATGTCGAAGCCCTCTCCTTCACTGCATAACTCTCAGTTGTGATCTACATTAGAGTTTTCCCCAATTTGTGAATATATGTATGTATATATATATAGCAATGCTACACATACTCTAAAAAGCATACCAAAATGCATAATTTTGCTTAAAAATATTGGACCTTGTGCTGAAAGTCATGCACCCACAAAACACTCACTTTTGTGTGTGCAGACTTTTCAGCACAATATACAACCTTCATCCAAAGCAGAAACCCTCTCTTTAATAAAGGAAGAGAACCCTGTTTTGAGCATGACTGATGCAAGTATATACTTTTTCTAATGATAACTTCTTCGGATGATGATTTGTCGATATTTGTAATTTAAAAGTTAGTTTGTTTTAGGTGGTGACTAAGTAATTTTGCATGTACTATTAATTTTGTTAGCTTTTCATTTTTTTTCTTTTCTTTTCTTTTTTTCTGTTTTTTTTTTGGTGCTGGGAGTTAGCTTTTCATTACTTACAAGAGAAGTTAGTGTAATCTTGCTACCACAAGAGAGACGCTATATTTTGACCTTGCCTAGGAGACAATCTAACATTTTAAAGCTCTGTTTTAGCATGTGAATTTAGTGAACCAAATTATTTATTTATTTTAAATATTGAAAATGAAAAAGGAAAAGAAATGATTTCCCTGTAATTTTACCTGACTCTCAATTAATACCAAAAAACTTTATCCGAAATAATTGAACCATATTTTCCTTAAACCCAAAATAAACAAAAAAAAAAAAAAGAAGAAGAAGAAGCTGGGTTGAAAAACACAAATGTTGGGAACAATGTGCTTACTCAAACTTGCTTCTAAACTTCCACAATTAATAATAAAAAATAAGAGTAAAAAAATAAAAACAAGAAGACTTATCATATTACAGCCAAAAAAGAAGGAAGAAGAAGAAGAAGAACAGGAGAAGGAAAGAAACGTATATAGATGCCCTGCCCAGGAAATCGAACCCAAATTTTCACATCTTGCTCATCACCTCCATTAAGTAGTGAAGCATAGAAGAAACCTAACCACCACCCCCTCCCCCCTCCTCCAGCAACAATTTGAAAACTTTATGAGTACAACACTTCCAAGGTAACAAGAAAGACTTACCTCTCAGCAAAAAAAAAAAAACCAAGAAAGACTTATCATATTACAGCAAAAAAAAAAAAAAAAAAAAAGAGGAGGAGAACGAAAGAAAAGTATATAGATGCCCTAGTCACAATATTGTGTCCCCAAAAATTCGAACCCAAATTTTCACATCTTGCTCACTTCCATTAAGTAGCGAAGCATACATCATAAACATGTGTTTGAAAAACAGAAAAGGGCTTCAAAAAGAACGTAGGAATAGTTGGGTTGGTAAGGATCAGTCCTTGACATCGGTGACACCTTCTGCAGAAATCTGAAACCGTGCATCAGCTTCAGCTAGACATGGAGAACTTATTACTTTGCAAATACGTTCTTCCCCTCTTCCCTTTCGGAGAGCAAGCCTGCCATAGGAATGGAGATTGGACACTACATAGCCAACTTTAAACCAAGCAATAAAGCAAAATAGAAAACCACTTGTAGCAAGGAGATACCTTGTCGTGGAAGCATGAGCCATAATGTTACCACCAATTGGTTTTATTTGAGGCCCAGCAAAAAGAGCAGAACCGTCCACTTGGGCAACAACTTGATTTGTTATGACAACAGCTACGCCAAACTATATTTTAACATCAAAGGGGAGCTTACAACAACTAATGATACTGGAATTTATGAATATCAATAGCATCTAATTAATGAGCAAATGCTGGTAGTTTTAAAATCAATGTAAGAATACAAGTTTGGACATAATATATATATATATATATATATACATATATTATATGTGTTTGTGTGCATGGAAAAAGCTAAATTCACAACCTTAATGGGAATAGTTAAGTTGTCCCCAAAGTTGGTAGAGAAAAATGACCCAAATCATTGTTGTTTACTATATTCAGCAGTATTAACGTAATTTAATAAAATGCCTCTTATCTCATTTAATTTTCACCACAGTTCAACAGGCCTGCAATTATGCACTTCTTTAACTCAATCAAAAAATTGCTTTACCACTCAGGTCTCTCTCTCTCTGCCCTTCTATGTAATCTCTTCAAATTAAGAAGGCACCAAACTTCTTCATTACCCTTTTCGGCTATCGTTTATGATCGATGTAAACATTGGGGCATAAAGGAATTCCCACTTGTATATAATAAACCACATATATGAGGATTTTGGTTTAACTAATCAAAAAAATTGTCAATCTTGACCTCATTGATTTGGTTTTTGCTTCCGATAAAAGAAAAAAGCAAAAAAGAAAAGATATGGAAACAGGATCTTTTTTCTCTATCATGTGTGGGGCCCTGTGGCGACAGTTTCATCCTCTCCGTGAATTCGAAGAGGTTAGCTTCTGCCACACATACATACACATAAAAGAATAACCTCGTTAAGAACATTAATGCACAGAAGAGAATACCTAGTTTGACAATTCTAACCATCAAAACCTCTAATTATGGTACCACCGCGTTGGCAATGGAGATAGAAAGTACCTCATCTGCTAATTTCTGAAGGCTTCTCAAGAACTTCGCAAGATGCATTTGCCTGGCTGACAGTTCTCCTCTTCCAGAAAAATCTGTTCTATAGAGAGCAGTAGCGCTGTCCACAATCATAAGAGCAAACCTGTGGCCAATATTTTAGAAACAGATAGCTTGAGTGCACAATATTTCAATCTCTATCCCTTCAAACTCGGTAAAAAGTAAGACGCTGTAAAAAACAAAGTGCATCTCCTTGTATTATTTACTTAACATTTTGATGTAGTTGTGCTACAAGACTCAGTGGAACTTAACTTGATTCATCTCAGCAAATAAATGTTACTGATCCACAAAACACAATTCTCTAACTTTAATGTAACTGTCAGGCTGTCAGCACAATAAATTAAACAATTAAATGGAAAACATAAACCACTGGATTCACTTTTTGCACATGCCTATTTTTCCGAAGTAAGCTTGGTCTCCCAAGCCTAGAAAAACATTTATTTTTTAGTTCAACCCAGGAAATGCTTTGTCCAGCTTGGTTGTGAAACAAACAAAAAATAAAAAAAAAAATAAACCAAGGGCGCAACTGCTAGATATTTAAGTTTGTTTGGCACTCAAAGAGACAAGCATGTTGAATGGCAGCCTCCACCTCAAGATTCACGATTAAAGTTCATTCAAGCAAAAAAAAACAGAGACATTGAGAAGGGAACAAATCATGGAAAATAAACAATACCTGGTTTCTACCATCATCGAGGCTGCTTCAAGCAAAAGCCTTGATTGATGATCAGTGTTATATGCTCTAGCATAAGCTACATTCTCTAAAACGTCAGGTCCATTTAATCCATACCTGCACCATTCGACACCATTAGCAAATACGA
The DNA here is from genome assembly GCA_033977485.1 of Hydrangea macrophylla. NCBI lineage: Eukaryota > Viridiplantae > Streptophyta > Magnoliopsida > Cornales > Hydrangeaceae > Hydrangea > Hydrangea macrophylla. The sequence goes on from CM066988.1 coordinate 149,488,024, forward strand.
TTGCCTTGCAAATACTTTCATGTAAAGGTTTATTACCTGTCTGCGATCTGTAAGAGTCTTTGCGGTCTAAACGTGCCCTCGGCATCGATATACATCGCCTTTCCCTCACCTCCCCCTTGATCTAATGGAAGCTGAAACATTAAAATTGTGTAAAAATAGACATGATACGTGACAAGTTTATGGATGTTTAGAATGACAGTGACACAGCAATGAATTATTCCAGCATGAGATCAGTAACAAATTATTCTACCCTGCTGGTGATTATGGTTGGATGTGGCAGTAGTATTTACTCTTTTTGACTGATTCAATCAAGTAAAACACGCTCAAGGACGACTAAAAACTTAAAAGAGAAAGCATGTTGTGTAAACATCACATATACAAATGTTTTGTCATCTTATCTACAGAAATAATCTACTTACTTGGCAAGTGACGCAAAGTGTGTGACATAGTTGAGTCTTTCCACAGCGAAACTCGCCGTATATTTCAGTTATAGAACCAGTCTCAATACCACCTGTCAAATACAACCAATGAACTTCAAGCACATGGGATATCACTTTAGAAGAAAATCTTTCTAGGTTGGCACGTGTCTTTCTGTGTATGTAGTGTGAAACAACTTCTTAATTACAGAAAGGACAATACAGAGTTTTGAAGGTTAAAAAAATTACCCTCCAAAATCTTGTCAAGCTCTCTTGAACCAGAAGTTATCTGGATGATTTCAAGTCTCTGTGCATGGAGTTGACTAGCACTAGTGAAACCCAAAGGAATCAATTTGGAAGCTGACAATACACAAGACAAACAGAAATTAATGATAGAAGGGTTTTTTTTTTTTTTTTGCCTTTGCTGGCTATGAATTGATCACATTTATGATTCATCAGTTTAAGTATATTGTGTGGATGGAATGAATGGAAATCATGAGGATCACAAGAAGAAGTTAAAAATATGCCTGCTTCAATTATCTTGTCAACTTTAGCTTCGCTGATTCCTTTGATTTGGAGAAGATCTTTCCTCGGAGAGTATGCAATGGATTCAACTGTGCAGAGACCTGCATCTTTTAGCTTCTTTACATCGATGGAAGCAATCCCAGATGCCTTAAAAAGGATATTAAAGAGAAATTAATCTCAGGGTTAGATTTAGATCCGCCATAGTTGTTAAAAACATTCTACCAAATCATGAAAACCCATCATTTCTATGAATTATACGAAATCTAAATTTAATTATCTCAGATAGGAGGAGACAGAGTAGATAAAAACCTAACCCACAACTTGAAGGAATAAAAAAAACCCAAAGGTTCGACAAAACATAACACAATATACAAGAAATGGAGGGCGACAAGCGACTTGAGAAACCCATTTGCAAATCTTGGGCAAATATCGAATAAACTGGATCAAATATAACCTCATTACCAAAAAGCGTGAGAGAGAGAGAGAGAGAGAGCAAAAAGTATCAAATTAATCACGAAACCTTCCCACAAAAAAAGAACAACCTTTTGAAAAACAATCGAAAGAGAACCCACCCATTAGGGCACGACACCGTAACATATGTGGAAAACCATAAGCAGAAAGAGAAATCAAGAAAACAAAATGGTGGAAGAAAAGGGGATTACCTGGAGCTGCTCAACAGGGAAAGGGCCATGCTGCATCTCTTCTAGATCATTTTGCTCTTGAGGCATCTTCTGCTGTCTCTGCTGCTCCATGGCCACTATTACACTGTCGCGCGCGGGTGTGTGTGTGGATTGAGGGTTGGGGAGGCGGGGGGTTGAATAATTTTCAAACGCGTTCTGCAGGCGCCAACGGATGAAGCTTATGGGGTAAGCTTTGATCTTTCCGAAAGAGCAACAAATAATAATGCAACAGTGGTCTGGTTGCCACGTGTACTGCTGCATCACATCTAAATGTACATCTAATTAGCATTTGTCCGTGCCGTGCACGGGTATCATTCAAATATATATGTATATTTTTTTTAAAAATTTATATATATCACCTATAAAATTTGTTTAAAAAAAAATATAAAAAAAAAATAGAATATATGATGGGAGAGAGGCAGTTACAATGAATGTGAGAGAAGTTACTGTAAAATTGTAACAGATTAGGAGGGTTTTTTTTAATAACTTTTTAAATTTCATTAAATTTCAAATATATTTATATAGTCATATATATAAGTGTAAGGAGTGGCACATGGGAGCCCAAAAACACTTTTGGATTGAATCAGATCCGGTGGCTGAAATTGAAGGCATAGACCCAAAATCTAAGTAAGCTAATCCGGTTCGGGTTAGGTTAATTGGCTGGGTTGGCATTCCATGTACATGGGGTTACCATGTGGCACCTATATTTGTATTTATATATATATATATATATATATAGATTTCACACTTTAACACATCTTGACTTTTGATTGAGGTTGGTCCAGTGTGGGATTCACTAAAATCAATAGCAAGAAGTTGAGTGTGAATTTAAATACGAGTATAGTAATTTTTTTTTTTAATGACAAAATGGGTAAATGTGAGTTAGGATGTGTTCGGACGCACACCTATGAATGGCTATAGTATCTTGTTTTGGGTCGTTTGAAGAATATAGATGTCAAACTTGTTCTTCCAATGAAATGTAAACGTATTAAAAGACAATCTGAGAAACTCAACCCACGCTCCTGGTAGCGTTGCTCCACCGTTCTTGACGTGTACCCCACCGGTTCCCCTGGCTTTTCTTGCTTCAGTGTTTGGCTGGACCTTCTCCGGTTCTTCTTGTCCCATTTGCTCAACACGCCTTTGGTAAGGAGTGTAGTTAAAATGTAAGCACACCACGTACATAATTTGAACCATGTAAATTTGGCTTGTGGTAAGTTAAGCTTGTGGTTAAAAAATCAAGAACACACCTCTCATTTTATTACCACGAATCTTTCATCATTTGAACTCCAATCAGTAACAAAATGTGTGGTAAAAGCTTGTACACACATCACATATATTGCCCACATACAGATCGTCATTGCAATCTAATGATTTGAATCAATTTGGTTAGTCCGATTAGCCCGGTTTGGTCAGTTAGCTAATTAAAATATCCCAAATAAAATCATTAGGGATAAAAATGTAAGCGATGTGATATTACATTTTATTAAAGACTTTTATCCCAAATCATAGGGTAACTTAGGGGCACATTCCAAAGCACTAATATAACACTCTTTTAAAAATTACTAAGGACTACAAAATTAAAGACATGGTATTTATAAATGTTCACACACGTATTTATTATTCAGATAATAATCCTACTAACATTAATACACAGTAGCAAAATAAAATGGCATTGAATTATCAAATTAATAATACTAGTGCCAATAATTTATGGAAAGATTATCACAACTAAAATAATACACATTAATGAAATAAAATTGACTTTTCATTTATTATTAGGGACGCAAAAATACAGGTTGCTACAAGTGGATGGTCCCATTCGTGTCGCTGCCAGGTCGATGGACGATTTAACCGATGAGTTGTCTTAGATAATCTCTAAAACCACAAATCGGTCTTGCTTCGAAGACACTTTAACTCTAGAAGAGGAGCCACAACAAAACGAGGATACCTCAACCCCTCCCCTGGCTGGCAAAATTATCATAGAGAGGCCCCTCAACTCCCAAGCAGTCAAGAACACCATCTCAAAGGCATGGAAGACCACAAGAAGCCTTGCAATCTCAGAGTTGGAAGCAAATACCTTCTTATTTGCCTTTGGGAAATCACACGATTTCCAAAGAGTGATATCTCAAAGGCCTTAATCCATTATGGGGCACCATATGGTGCTCAAAGTCTGGCATCCAGGTTTGGTTCTAGAAGAACCTTGGCTCTCCCACTCAAACTTTTGGATACAAGTACACGGACTCCCCCCTAGTCAAGTATTAGGGAAAAAAATGCGAGAAGTATTGGAAACACTATTGGAGAGTTAGAATCCATAGATCTGGCTGGAGGGAATTCGCCTTCTTGGGCCAGAACCATGCATTTGAAAGTGATTGTGGACACAACGGCACCACTCAAGATAGGCTTTGTACTGAAAAAAAAAACTCTACTAGATGCTTGGATCCAATACAAATATGAAAAACTCTCAGACTTTTGTTTCAATTGTGGGAGAATTAGTCACACCATGAAATCCTACAGATTCAAAGTTAACAACCAAAATCAGACAAGGCTAGCACAAATTCGAGCCTTGGCTGCGAGTGGACGGCCAGAGGAAAAATTCCTGGTGGGGGCAAGGAGCGAATCTTAGTAGCAGAGGCCTGAGTTCTGATCCGAGGAAGAAGACTAACTTGGGTTCACCAAATCTTACTCCCGACGGAAAACCAACGACAAAGTTAGGGCACTCGGAGTCTGGTAAATCCTCCGGGAATGGAGTCAGAGACGTACCCAGGTGCGCGGCTCAAGGTGACGACAGCCTGAATCTACTGTACATTCAAACGGCTCAGGACACAGATGGAAACAGTGAGCCTAGTCACATCCCCGACCTTAATCATATTCCTAGCCCTATCCTTCTCAAGTGGCCAACCAAGCCTGTTACGCTAATCAATCCAGTTTCCAAGACCAACCCAGACTCATACACTAGCCCAAATCCCTACAGTATAAACCCAAAATCAACTACAGCCCATACAACAATCCACTCTCAGCCCCCCAAAAATCCCACAAAACCATACATAATCCCCTATCTGAGAAATGACACTAATTCACTCCAATTAAGCCCAAAGCCCAACAACCCCATCACATATAAACCAACCCAACTTCTTTTCTCCTAAATAACGGCTATATAAGAACAGGTCTGTAGGAAAATTAGGTTTAAAAATTGTTTTAAACGTGCAGTGGAAAGATTAAGTTACAAAAACTTATTGGTAGCCCGGATCTTCTACTCGATAATTCTATTGATGTGTACAAGAGAGGGATAAGAATTATACCTCACGGTCTTGATCCCAATTTTGAAATCTCTAACTTCCAGCAGCCTCCACTAGATGGTCTTCACTCTTATGACTCCTACGGATGCTCCCGGAGAGGCTAGAGATGGTAGGATCTCTAATGGAGAGGATAAGAAGGCTTAGGAACCCTAAAACAGTTTATGCAACTTCTAGTTTATAAAAATGACAAACTCAGATTTCTGGATGCAGCTGCCCTATTTATAGATTCCCAAAACCGACCTTACGTTCAATCGATCGAAGTGGCTTTGATCGATTGAACCATGTTTGATCGATCGAACCTGCCAATACTTCAATCGACCAAGACTCCTTCAATTGATCGAACCTGTCTTGATAAGATCCTCATGTGCCTTTCTAAGCATCCTAGTGGAGCTAAGAGTGGGACCTCCTAAGTTCTTTTTTATTGGCTCAGACCAGTTGTTAATCCCCATAACCAAACTCTTTGATCAGCAAATTAACCAACTGGTCAGTTAACATTTACTCCACTATAAAACGATAACTGAACTCCAACGCAAAAGAACATATCCGAAGCGATAACTAGACTTGTATGGTGCACTAATGTCCCTCTACCGTCAGCATTCGTAATCATATTCAGGTAGTCGGATAAACGGTTACTGTCAACTTGAATTATGATTACTTCTTGTATTCCTTGAGTCCCATTCACCACTCATGATTACCAAACATATTGATAACTACTTATCAACAAGACTGCAGTTCTTAGTAATCAACTTGCTGACATTCTAAAGGGAATGCTTACACTCTATCAGAGGGTTGATTCTATATTGATAATATATGTTCACAACCCTATGAACATGACATACCCAAGATACCCAGGTGTTGATCTTTAAGACCTCACTGATTGGTAAGTCAAAGTAGCCATATCCACAATCCGTGTTCATAATCGTCTCAAGATTGAGAACACGTACCTTATACAAGTTATGAGTTCCTATCGACTATTGATAGCCTTAAGTGTCAATAGGAAAGCTCAGGTTTGTCAATGCACTACAAGCACTAGCATATCAACTAAGAGCTACACTCTAGTGATTGAGATTCATCACTCCATCCAATGGTAGTTAATCATGCTACAGAGTAAGCCTGATGAGATATCCAGTCTCATCATCCACTGTGACAAATTCTAAGGATCAAAGAATAGTAATTCGTATCTCACTTGTATGTATCTCATACATTCACGATTTACTTACTATGATGCTTAAGGATTAATAATCATCTCATGAAAAAAAACATACATAATGAAATGTAAAACTGATATCCATATATTAAAATATCACTGTCTCATACATATAATAATGGTTTGAGGGCACAAACCCAACAAACTCCCACTTACACTCATAACCATTTAGGACTACATCTAAAACCTAGACTATCTAGATGACGATCAAAGACCTTCTGTGGTAAGGCCTTTGTAAACGGATCTGCAAGATTGTCAGAGGTGGCAATATTGCTGATAGTCACATCTCCACATTGAACTATATCTCGGATTAAATGATATTTCGCTCTATGTACTTTCCCTTTCCATAGTTCCTTGGATCCTTGGAATGAGCCACTGCCCCAATATTATCACAGTATAGCGTAATAGGTGACAACGATGCTGATACCACCTTGAGCTTCATAAGGAACTTCTTGAGCTAAACAGCTTCCTTTGCGACTTCACAAGCAGCCATATACTCAGCTTCTATAGTTGAGTCTGCAATGCATTTCTGTTTAATGATCCTCCAACTAACAGCTGTAGACACCCCAATTTTGACCGAACTATTAAACTTAGGGGAATTTATCTCTAGAAATCAATGATGAATAATGTCCCGACGATTTTCTTCAAGTTCATCGCTTCGACTTCTGAAAAGCTTCAAGTTCCCAAACCTTGCTCCTAATATCCCTAGATTTGGCCAATCACTGACCATCTGTCTTGAGCTCACTGGATCATGGGTTACTTTCTAAAAAAAAAAATAGAATAGATTGAATAATAATACTTATTATTATATTTTCTAAAAATAACATTGTTTCCTGTATTTTATTTAGATTTAAAAAGAAAAAATGTGTCTATACATATATATATATAGGAAAGAGAAAATAATAAAAGAAAGTAGCCCATGTGATTTGGAGAGTTAGGGATCCCTTGGCATATTCCTTATCTAAGAAATACCCAAAAAGCCCTTTGTTGGGCACTAATCTCCCATGTGTTTTGAAGATGCTCTAGAATGTTCCTTTATTCTAGCCAACTTAAATGCCTTTCAAGTTTATTGGAATTACATAGAAGTGCCATGGAGAATTAGAGATGCCATAGAATATTCCTAACCCACCATAAATTGACCTATCTACCCTTATCTTAGCCCCTAAGATAATGAAAGTCTATAAAAAAAAAACCATTTTTCTCTCATTTTGGGGAGGGGAGACACTTGAATTGTATAGAGAAATATTGGGAAAGCTTTAGAGGAAAGAAATATAGAGAGACAAACTCTACCAATTATTTTACCCAAATCCCACCAAAACTCTACCCAACCATCAAATCACCATTGAAGGAGCTTGAAACTTGAGGAAGAAGAAGAGGAAAAGCTTGAGGAATTCAACATCTCTACAAGTTTTGAGAAGATCTAGAGGTAAAGCCTTCAAATATATATATATATATAATAATTCAATCACAAGTTCTTAGATCTAGGAACTTTACACATTTTCAAAACCTCTCTTCTTACCCCATTTCATCACACACCACCAAGAACTTGTGATTGAACCTCATAACACTTCATTAATTTGAATCTAATTAATGCCTTGGGTTTGAGATAAATTAGTTTTGAAGTATTTGTGTTCCTAAATAAAACTTTGTTTTCCTTTATTTCTATTTCATTCATAAGGTTCATGAGATCTTCCATATCTCATTGAAACTCTTTGAATTTGATTCCTTAGTTTCCTATGATCTTATGATCCATATGGAGATTAAAATGAATCATGATCATAATCTACACATAGTTGGTGAGATACTAGTATCAACTCATGACTAGGATCTCTTTACTATGGATCTTATGGAATTCATACTATATTCCATGGAGATTAAAGTAGATTTGTTTTTTTAGTCTCCAATGACCATCAAATGGTAGGAGAAGTAGTTTAGTTTAAGTCCATCTCTATGGCTTAGACTAATCTCTTCCTTGGATTTTTGAGAAGTTCTTTATACTTCATCCAAAACCTCCATGTATGTGTGTCTTTAGCCTCCAATGACCACCAAGTGGTAGGAGTAATGATTTGAACTCAAATTTTGGTCCATAAGTTTGAATTCATTGTTTGGGATTTTGTGAAGTCCATTTCATACTTCATTAAAAGTCCATAAGTCTAAAGAGGTCCTTAGTCTTCAATGACCATCAAATGGTAGAAGAAATGATTTGGTTTAAGCCCAACATTATGATCTAATAGTTGAGGTCAACCAACAAAGTTGAACTAGCAAAATGAAAACAGTGAGTTCACAAACTGTTTTTGATCAAAGTTTTTTAGTTCGAAATCTAACCGTTGAAATCAAGTGAAACCAACGGGAAAGTGTCAATAACACATTTTTTTACCACTGCAATTTTTGTTTTGGTAAGATTTTATGCTTAGAATGGTTTGATCATGAATTTTGTGAGACAACCACAATCTGTCCAGAATTTCAGAATAGTTTCAGAACAGCAAACCGGTTTTAAAATTGATAGATCAGAGGTCTAACAAAGTTTTCAAGACCTCTAATATTTGTTTATAAGAACCTTAATGTGTTAGGAAGGTTCCCTAAAAAGAATGAAGCAATTCGGATTTGTTTGTTATTTTTAAAAAATCATACAAGATCTCTGGACAGAAGGTTGTAGAATGCTGAGTGATGTCTAGTGTTTTCCATATTCCCGGAGATCTAACCGTTCAAACCTTGATTTTCTTTTTGGGTTAGAAACTAGACTCACATAGGCATAACATATTCAAAAATCATTAAGATCCAACTATTGGAAGTATTTTATTCCTATTTTTGAACATCTGGTCTGCTCTCTGTAATTCATAAAAACTGCTACTGTTTTGTCTAATCTTATTTATTTCAACTCAAATGGTCTCTTAATGTCTTAGGACTCAAACCATGTTTTGAATAATGATAATTTAGATTAAACCCAGAGGCTTAGGGATCCAAATTAGTGAATAAATTCATATCTCATTCTTGTTCATATTCATGCATTCATTCATATACATTGATGCTTATCCTTTCGGATTTTCGACCTAGCGAGCCATCCTTCTTTTTTTCTTTTTTGAAAGTCTGCCTATGTACCCCCAAGTGGGGATCAAGTCCAACGTAGTTCGGGCATGGTTGGGAAGAAGCGGTTTGATTTTTGGGTAGGTGGGGTGACCGAACCGATGCGGTTGCCTACGTATCCCCGAGTGGGAATCAGGTCGAGCGTAGTTCAAGGCAAGGCTTGAAGGAAATTGGTTTGATTATGATGGTGTTGACCGAACCGATGTGGTTGCCTACGTATCCCCGAGTGGGAATCAGGTCGAGCGTAGTTCAAGGCAAGGCTTGAAATAAGGGGTTTGAGGTATGAGGGTTTTTCAAACCAATCGTCAAAGAAGTTCAAACTTGAGCCACTTGTGGTAGCTTTGAATAAAAAAGATTCAGTTTCAATCTCCCTTTCTTTTCTTTTTCTTTTTCTTTTTCTTTTTCTTTTGTTTTGAGGATTGATCCTTTTCACTTTTGCCTAGCCAGTCAATTTTTGCTTTTCATGTAGTGGATTCTTGCAAGATCATTCAATCGCAATCTCAGAATTCCAGAATGTGCATGTCAGCTCTCGGAATTCTTTTGTGGTCATTCCGTGCCTTTTGAAATGTGATTTTGGCACGTTCTTAAGATGTATCTTGAAGCGTATGATTCTCTTATTTGTTTCATCAAAATTTTCTCCAACATTTTGACTGGCTAGGGTCAGATTTTGGAAATCAACACCTTTTTCAGCTCTAACTTTTGCCTAGGTGCCCTTTCAGGTTTTTAACCTAGCGAGCCTTTTCTTTTCTTTTCCTTTTTTTTTTTTTTGAAAGTGGAGATGAAACTCACTGAAATGTTTGGTTGCCATCAAGGGCTAAGTTTGCATTGCTTTCAATTGAACAGATTTCGTGGCTCCCAATTGGATTGGGCTTAAGGCTTCGAAATGGTGGAAAAAAGGGTGTTGGGCAAGCCCCAAGTCAGTTTCAAGTATGTCTTTTCAAGATTAAGGCAAGAGCATCTTTATATTCTTAAAGTAAGACTATTCAATTCCAGCTCTTCATCAGTGTCAGCGCAAAATTGACTTTGACCTTTCGGGATTTTTTTTTTGTTTGAGTAAAAAAAATTACCGCCTTTTTTTTTAGCACATCAATATCCATGGTAATTTGAAAAGTGACACTTCAGTTCAGCGATTCATGCATCTATGACTAGGCACATCAGATTAGGCAAAATGAGACTTCATTCTATCAGTAGAGAAGGATTACAGACTCATTAACAACTTGATGACAGACAGACTCGACCACAAGACTAGACAAAACACACAACAGACTCGACTGGACTTGACCCGGTCTCAAATGGAATGTCACAGTGACTCGCTTATTCTTTTTTTTTTTTTTTTCTTTTTTTTTCTTTTTTAAAGAGCATCCTCAAAAAGTCTCAAACACCATCGCGTCACTGGCACAGGTTCAACATTCATGGTCCTTAGCGAAGGGGATCATTGAAATGGATAGGTCATGGGTTGGTCCAGACCGAGGTAGTGAATTGGATTGGGGTGCGACGCATCATCTAAGAGATCCTGAATTGAGTGACGGAGCCTCTTACAGTTGTCGGTCTCATGGCCTTGGTCTTGGTGGTAATCACAATACTTGGATTCATTGTACCCAGGAGGTGGGTGATTAGGAGGCTTACTGGGCTCCAAAGGTACAAGGTGGCCCTTTTGAACAAGGTGATTGAGAGCGGAGGATAAGCTCATGTCAAGTGGTGTGAAGACTCTTTGGTTTCCCTTCTTGTGCCTCTTACTGCAATCATTTTGGCTTGATGATGGGCTTAAGGCATTGACATCTAGGCTCTCTTGATCTTCACCAAAGGTATGGGGTCTCTTCTCCTTTTTCAGTGACCCAGCTCCATTGATCTTGCCTTCACAGATAGCATCCTCGATTCTAGTCCCAACCTCAAACAACTCTTCAAATGTTGAGATGGATTGGTAGAATAGTTTTTCATGGTATACCGATTGCAGGTTCTTGACCAGCATACGTACTTGCTCTTTCTCAGCAGGCCTGTGGATCATTTGGGCTACTTTATTCCTCCATCTGCTCAAGAATGCAGCGAAGGACTCATTGAAATTCTGCCTGGTAGTTTCCAGATCTCGGATGGTGACATCAAGCTCTTGGTTGTAGGAGTAATGATCAATGAAAGTTCTAGCAACATCTTCCCAAACTCGGGTCTTGGAAGTTTCAAGGGTTAGGAACCAGGATAGTGCGGCTTTCTGGAGGGTTTGAGGGAACAGCATAGCTATGTGCTCATGGGTGCAGCCCATTGACTGGAAAATGCTCATACAAAACTTCACGTGGCTCTTCGGATTTCCAGTTCCATCAAAACGGTCGATTTCAGGCATCTTGAAGTTCTCGGGTAGCCTCACCTTGTTGGGCTCAAACAATCCTTCCAGATCTAACATGTAATCGTCGACTCCCTTACTCTTCCTTAGTATGTTCTCAAGCTTGTCGACCTTGTCCATTTTCTCTTGGAGCTTTTTCTCATATACAGGCGGCGGGACCTCTTGAAACCGTTCTTCTTCCCCATTGTTCTCGGGAGGCGGTCCAAATCTAGGCGGTGGTGGTGGCATGAACCCTTGTGGTGGTGGGAACCTAGGTGGGTACTGTGGTTGCTGTTGTCGGAACTCTTCCATAAATTTCAGGACTTGAGTCAGCCGATCTGACTGTTGATTTATTAATTCAGTGACCTTGGCTTCCAAAGTTTCCTGATTCATGTTGAATTTTCTCGGCGGACTGATTCTAACCAAATGACTGCTCGAACTTCTGACCCAGGATCGGGATCTCAGTGGCTGATTTTGGGAATCTACAATGACCTATAGATTCGAGAGGAGTGTATCAGATTCTGATAGTGATGACTAGAGAGACAATGACAGTGAGGTTAAGGAAGATGGACTGACTTATGTACAGACTGACTGAGATAGTGTGCGCAGACTGATGAGAATGGTGCATGCACATGAGACAAGCATGCAGATGCAAGCCCTAATCTATATGATGCCCCTACTTCTAACAGATAGAAGTTAAACAAATAAGGTCCTAGCCATACAGAGTGTGCTAACCTTACTTTCCAGTATGATCACCAAGGGATAACAGGGATTTCCGGGATACTTTGGGAATTTCGGATAGAGTTTCCGGGAGAAACATGGGTTTGGAAGATTCGGAGAAATTTCTAGAAGTCATTTGAGTTTCTAGGAGAAAAAAGGATTTCTGGTTGATTTGGACTGAGCTTCTAGGAGAAACTGGTATTTTGGGTATTTTTGAGAAATATGGATAGAGTTTTCAGGGGAAACAAGTATATCTGGGCATTTCTGGGTGATTTGGGCAGAGATGTTGGATTTTTGGAGAATCTGGGAGATTTGGGCAGAGCTTCTGGGAAAACAGGTACTTTGGATATTTCTAGGAAATTTGGATAGAGTTTCTAGGAGATAGGACAGAGTTTTTGGGAGAAACTGGTATATCTGGGAAATCAGGGAGATTTAGACAGAGTTTTTTTTTTTTTGGGAAAAACTGATTAATATGGTTAAATCTGGGATATCTGGACAGAGTTTCTGGGAAAAATTGGTTAATATGGGTGTATCTGAGATATCTGGACAGAGTTTCTAGGAGAACTGGATAATATGGTTATATCTGGGATATCTGGACAGAGTTTCTAGGAGAAACTGGACAATATGGTTATATCTGGGATATCTGGACAGAGTTTTTGGGAGAAACAGGTTATGATGGTGATCATACTGTCTAGCTAGTTTTCATACTCCTATGTCCTAGGACCAACAAACAAGGCTTGCGGTGTATATCTTTGTGAACATGGAGCAGACTTCCTTACCATGGTGCCTAGGCAGGTCACTCAATGTGGTCACATGTAAGTGATTGCCTTGGGGATCATAAGAAAGAAGTTCTGCCTCATGCCACATAAGCGTCTACACCGCGCAGGTAATCCCGTCAGGGCATACAACAGTTATATCACATTGTCCTATCTGAAAAGATAAATGAATAGTCCTATGAAAGGTTCTACAGGAATCTATATGCAAAGGCTGGGTTTAGTCAAAGAGGGTCCGTTGACGAGAGTTCCAATATACCGTCAGGGAGACAGTACGGAGGTTTTTACTCTTTTTGATATACCTTGGAAGGTACAGTATCAACGGTGACTTGTGCCCTGGCACAGCAAGACCTGAACAATGTCAGCACCGCGTTTCAGACACAGTCGGAGGGGGGAAATGCAAGAGTGCAATGCGGTGAACCAGACACAGTAAAAAGATGATTTTAAGGATGCTTCTTATGAGTCAAACCTCTGTATTATTTTGTTTTGAAAATAAATATCCCCAGCAGAGTCGCCAGATTGTGGACACGCGGAATCGGACCACTTCTCTTGTTCGAGATTGCATTGAAATTGATTTGAATTAAGGAAAGAAAACGAAAGGTCTGTTGAAAACAGATAGAGAGTCGCCACTTGGTCTTTAAGGAACCAAGAAACCTAATTTGACTCACCCAAATGGATAAAGGGCACCGGCCCTTCATAACCAAAGAACTTGGTTCGGGGTTTTGGTACGAGAGAGGAAGGAGCCTTTGTCGCGACTAAAACACCCTCAACTCGCCCCGTCTTTCGACGGGCCTCAATTAGCATCCAAATAATCATCTTATACTATGTATGGTTCGGCAATTAATACTATGATAGTATATTACATCACATAAGAAACTTGAAATGGAAGATCTAAAGATAAGATATCATTCATAAGATCTAAGTCAAATATCATACAATGTAAAGTGAAAGATCACACAAATAAACTTAGGAAAACTAGTCTAATCATGTATCAAATAATCAAGACTTCCTAATCTAAAGGGGGACATGAATTGTTCTTGAAACAAATAGTCAAAGAAAACAAGGATGCTTAGCAAGCTAGGATGATGCATGTTAATCTTTGAGAATAGAAGATCTCTCAATCCCCGGGACGGATGAGAAAGGATGATTAGATCAAGGGGAAGCATGAACGTGTGATCGTGATCATTCCTTATAATCTTCTTAGATTAAGAGTTACAAAAACCCCAAATCTTGCATGAATGCAATGTATATATCTAAAATGTGCAAAGGTTGTAGTGTGTTTTGTGTACATGGATTTCTAGAATGACTTAGAAGTCTAAAATGTGTATGAATGAATGAATTAAATTAACATGGGATGTGTACAAATGTAGTATGAACTACTTCCTAAGATATGAACTAATTTGGAATGCATATAAGCATCAAATCAAAGAATGAAAGTTAAAGTATACTTGCTGTGAATAGTGGACAGAACAGTAGCATCATCTTTGGAAATTTGAAAAGAGGGGTTAGGAATGTTTTCAATGTATGATTTTTTATGGAGATGTTCCTTATTGTGTCTAGAACACAACCCAAAAGGCCAATCTTGAATAGCTATCACAGATTGAGAGAAATCGTATAAACAACACAGGTCACTCAGAAACAGAGTCCGTACTGTCGACTGAAATGTTAGAAAATCTTAGAAAATGAAAAAGAATGATCTAAGGGCCCATTTTATACAGAAAGTTCCCTAAGACATTGAATTGTAAGGGAAAAATAAGTTAGGACCACCCCTTTGGGAAAAGTTTTCTGTAAAAGAGGTTGGAAGTGGACCTAGCTGCTGTGACAGCAAAATCAGAATGTTTGGAAGGCATATTGGGATCCAAATGGACCATTTCCAAGTACTTCCAAGTCAAACCAAAAATCATGGGTGTTCTCCAATGAGTTAGGAAGACTTTCCAAGTGGCCTTGCATCCATATGTTGAGTATTGAGTTCTAGAGAAATCTTTGAACTCAACTCACTCACTGTTTTGACTCATTGTTTTGAAGATTTTGGAGAAAACAAAGTTTTGTTTCTTGAAACCAAATGAGGGGGATTGAGAGGGGTTTTGAAATAGATGTTTTGAAAGCACATTTTCAATACTCAATAAGGATTATAGCCACTTAGAATGTCAACATTAAACTCATCATCAAGAACCTCCAAGATTGTTGGAGAGATTTATTTTTATTTTTGAACATAACTTCAATACATTTCAAGAATACGTTGGAAGTATTGAGGTTATGATCATCATCTATCAAACATGTTTTTGAGGTCAAGAGCTACTATCCATAAGGATTCACTCACCCCAAACTTCATGTCATCACTTAGATGATGATGAACTAGTAAGTAAATAAAGAAAAGAAAAAGAAATGAGATAAGGAGAGATGAACATATATATAATCAAAGCAAGTAAATAGCAATCAATAGATGATAATCAATGTGATTTTGGACTTGTAGCTTGGTGTTTCACTCATAGATTTTGACATTTGGACATGGAAGTAGCTTCCTATCTCATGAATGCTCAAGAATGAGGGTTGGAGTGGACTTTGAATGTGAAGTATATAGAAGGATGATGGAAGAAAACAAGAATAAAACTCACTTTCTTATGGAAAATCAATGGGAGAAGCTCCCTTTCTCTCTTCTAAACCTATCTCTATCTCTCTTCTTCTCTACAACTTTTCAAGCTTTGCACTTGGCCCTCCCAAAATGAAGAGCAATGGGGGGTTTAAATAGGCCAATTTGGGGTGGTTTTGGGGTTTTAGAAGTACTCCCATTGGTCCCAAACAACTGTGAACATAAAACTATGTCGTTTTGGCTTTCAATTAATCAAATTGGACCCCCAAAAAAATTACAAAAATGGACTCTGCGAGGGATGAGTGCCGCGGCGGCAGTGGGCCAGTGCCGCGGCAGCACTGCTCCTCAGACGCCCAGAAATTTACGTTTAGGCCCCCAGAGGTTCCGGTATTCGCGAAAAGGCCCTATTTTGTCCGAAATTCACAGAAAATGCATACGAACTCCAAATTGAGGTTGTGATATACCGTTGGAAAGGTAATGGAGTCTACTTTACATAAAAAATAGTTCGGGGATAGGTCACTTTGAAAAGTTTTGCGGTATTCGCGATAAAAGCTGATTTGATCGCCTTTTTCACCTTCGGAAATTCAAAATAAATTCGTTTTAAATCCAGGAATTATGTGCGATATACCGTTGGAAAGCTATTGACCTCTAGTATCCATGAAAAATATTTGAAAATTGTTTCGGTGCCCCGATTCCAAAGTCAAACTTGGTCAAACTTGGTCAAACCTGGTCAAACCTTGGTCAAACCGGTCAACGGGGACTTTCGGGGAACTTCCGGGACTTCCGGGGGTCTCTGGGAGCTGACGATTTCATCCAGTTTTACTTAAAAACTCATTTTATCATTTTTCTTACGACATAGCATGTTTTCAGAACTTTGGGACCAAATCTGGGAGTCTTCGGGCTTTCAGGGGTATTTTGGTCATTCTGAGCATTCTGAGAGATAGAGCTGACTTCCAAGAGTCCTTTTGAGTCTTTTATGATCATTGTGAACCACCAAGCTATGGGTCTCCTAAATCTGATAGCCGACAAAATGGGGTGTCTACATCTGGTCTAGTGCATAACATCATATACATGAAACTTCCCACTGTCGAAGCATAAGGAACTCCTGCCATGCAATTCCTCTCCTCTCCTCTCGTGTCTTTGGACACTGGTCCTTAGAGAACGCTAAACCATGCCTAAAAGGTAACGAACCTTTCTTCGAATTGTCCATTGAAAACCTAGTTATCACCTTATCGATATAACTAGCTTGAGATAATCCCATTATCTTTCGCTTATGATCTTGAAAGAGCTTTATCCCAAGGATATAGCTTGTCTCTCCTAGATCCTTCATATCGAAAGTACTAGCTAGCCAAACCTTGACCATTGACAATGCCGCTACATCATTCCCAATTAGTAGAATGTCGTCAACGTAAAGAACAAAAAAGGCCATCACTTTCCCTTCACACTTCTTGTATACACAAGGTTCATCTAGATTCTTTATGAAACCAAACGACTTGACCGCTTGGTCAAAATGAATGTTCCAACTCCTGGATGCTTTCTTAAGCCCATAAATGGACTTTTGCAACTTGCATACTAAGCTACCTTTCCCACCAGCTATGAACCCTTCTGGTAGCTGTATATAGATGTCCTCCTTAAGATTGTCATTCAAGAATGCAGTCTTGACATCCATATGCCAGATCTCATAATCTAGGCATGCAGTAATGGATAAAAGTATTCTGATGGACTTGAGCATGGCTACTAGTGAGAAAGTTTCCTCATAGTCAATGCCCTCTCTCTGAGTATAACCTTTCGCTACAAACCTAACCTTAAAGGTCCCAACCTTACCATCAGATCCTCTCTTCCTCTTGTAGACCCACTGATGAGGGCTGATATTTGTAAGATATTGGCCCGATAAAGAGGAGAATTAGTTAAACTTGGCCCCAATTATCTAGTTTTACCTGCACTTGTGTTTTAATTCATCTTTTTACACAATGATGTGCTTTCTATGGTATGTTGTGTTTGATTCTCTGAATGCAGGTTCTGAAGTAGGAAATGTATAAGGCTAAAAGAGATAGCTCAAGAAACAAAGAGACCAAGTCAAAAAAATGAAATCCAAGTTCCAATCGATTGGTATTTTACCAATCGATTGGAATCAGTTGCCAATCGATTGGTATTTTACCAATCGATTGGAATCAGTTACCAATCGATTGGTAAATTCTGGAAGTCAAACCTCTTTAATGGAGCAGATCCTCAGCAATCAAAGTTAATAACGACGACCAGCCGTTACATTGTGAACCTGGACGCTTTCAGCTCGTGGATATCATAGTATAAAGGGAGGAGAGTGAAAGGGGTCAGGGGTTGGCTGACATTTCTTTGTTTTTGTAGGAATTTCCTCCATTTTCGTTTTAAGCAAGTTCAAGTTAGACGATACTTTGGTTTCTAATACATTCTTAAGTTCAGGTTCATTCTTGTTGTTATTGTCTTAGACTTTGATTGTAAATCTGTTTTAGTTGTAGTTTGGTTTTGATTAGATTTCGAAATTCATAGCTTATAGATTTAATCCATGCCAATGTTTGATCTCACTTTTCAGTTTATTTGTATTTATTCAGTCCTAAACATGCGAGAGTAGAACCCTGGTTGGGAATAATGTGAAGAAGCATTGTTTCCCAGCCACTGTCATGATTCTGTGAAAGAATCTATGACAATCGATTGGAAACAGTATCCAATCGATTGCCATAGATTCAAAGCCAATCGATTGGTAATATAACCAATCGATTGGGAGTCATTTGTTTCCAATCGATTGCCATTAATAGCAATCGATTGGTATGCTTATGACTTGGGCAGATCCTTTTTAGTATTCCAGTGACTTTTGTTTCAGAAACTAAGCTTAAATTGAGCTTTAAAAGTTTTAATTGAGAATTGATTTTGAAATATAAGCTCTTTTGGCTAATTAACTCAATGAACATGTTTGACAAACACATTGAATATCATATATTCAGTTTGTTAGTGATAGTTTATAGTTTTGATTAGCCCTTATTTCAGTTTTTCATAGTAAGGAGAGGAATTTAATTACTATTTATGTTAAAATAACATTCTTAGTAACTAGGATTGCTTTACTTAATCCCTTTGTGAAATAAGGAATACTAAAAGGATGAAACCCCAGTTGTGTGTTAATGCTAAGTCATGATAGTGGTTGGTACAATGTGGACTCGCACGTTCCCAACACTTTTTCCATATTTATAAACCCACATTGTTCGATTCTGTTTAATTTAATTATTGTTTAACTCTGTTTCTCTTATTTGCAATTTTGAATTCAATAGGTTTGTTAGAACCCCCACTTCCATAGAAATCATCTTTTATTTTGTTTAGGATTCAATCTAAGTTTCTTGCCCCTTATTCCGTCCCTTGGGAAAACGACTCGGTTTTACCGGTTTTAACTCGATGCGACCGTCTACACTTGGACGTTCTCCTCAAGAGATCACACATTTCAAGTTGTGTCAAGTTTTTGGCGCCGTTGCCGGGGACGGTAACAAAGGCCAGGAATTTTGATTTGATCCAATCTTTTCTTATCCCATTTCTATCTTTCTTTTTCTTTTTGTTCTTCAGAACACAAAGTTGCATTGCTTGTGTCCTTCTATGTCCTTTGATTCCACTGAAGCCTTCATCACAAATCTATTTGAAGATCCAATCCATAGTGCTGATAATCCCATTTTTACCCCATCTACTTCTAATTCAATGTCTGATACGGAGAGCCAACAAGGAGAGAATAGGCATGACCTCATCGATGACGGTCAGCGACCTTTACGAGAACTCTTGGCCCCTGATCGAACAGCCACACCTTCTTGTATCCGCATCCCTCCACACACAGGTACATTCCATTTTCGTAATGGGATGAATCAACTATTACCCACATTTCATGGGATGGATAAAGAGAAGGCGTACTTGCACATTCGAGATTTCGAAGATGTTTGTGGCACTTTCACAGATCAGACTTGCCCAAGTGATATAATCCGACTAAAGCTTTTTCCCTTCACCTTGAAGGACAAAGCGAAGTTATGGTTGTTGTCACTTAAACCGAATTCGATTTCGACTTGGCCAGCAATTCATGAAGCCTTTCTCAAAAAGTTCTTCCCTAACCGGTTAACAACTGACATCTTGAGACAAATCAAGATGTATAATCAAAAAGAGGAAGAAACTTTTGCTGAGGCATGGGAGCGTTTCAAGGATTTGTTACTGCTCTGCCCGCCTCATGGTTTTGAGAAGTGGCGAACAATAAGCTTCTTCTTTGATGGCTTAAGTCCAAAATCAAAGAAGCTCGTAGAAACTACGAGTGACGGTGAGTTTATGAGCAAAAATGCTGACCAAGCAGAAGCTCATTTTGAATGGTTAGCCGAACATGCACCAGAATGGGAAACTCAAGTGACGAGAACTCAGCTCAGTTCGAGTTCGAGTAAAAAGAGCATTTATCAGCTGAAGGCGGAAGATGGCTTACTGGAGAAATACGAGCAACTGGCTCGTAAATTGGAAATTTTGGAAGCAAAGAAGGACTCGGTAATACAATTTGCATCTGAAGAATCATGTTCGAGTTGTCTACAGATGGGACATACCTCCCAAAATTGCCAAATATACCCTGTTTACCAAGAACAGAGTCCAGTGGAGGTACATGTTGTAAATGCCCCTAATCGTTTCAACCCCAATGATAGGTGGAGTCATCCTGGTTTCGATCATAGAAACAGTGCTGCTGCAGCAAACCCATCTCAACAGTGGCAGCCAAATAAAGGGAACCAGTACCGACCTCAGAACCAAGGGTACCACCAGAGTTACCAACCTCCTCCTACTTATCAACAAAGTCAAGGGTATCACCAGAACCAATATCAAAATCATTCACCTCAATCCAACTACAATCAGGGAAGCAACAACCAACTCTCACCAAACACTTATGTGCCACCCCATAAGAAGGCACAAGAGGATCCTAATACACTCATGATGCAGCAGATGATGCAGCTAATGAGTAAACTCAATACAAGTGTAGAGAGGTTAGCTGCCCAACAAGGGGATCGAGAACGAACTATGTTCCCTGCACAGACAGAGCAAAATCCTAAAAGCCAACACTCGGGTACAGGACCCTCAGGATCTGGACCACATGAGGAGGCCAAGGCTGTAACTGTGTTGAGAAGTGGGAAAGAAATTGAGAAAGTCTCTTTGCCCTCACAACCTGTAGTTGGTGATGAAGAAGAGGTAGAGAATGAAGAAGAATTGGTGGAAGAAGGAAAAGAGGGCGAAACAGTTGAGCCCAAAATAACAATTCCTGAGGATAATGAAATAAAGAGAAGACCTGGAAAAGAACCTCTCCTTGAGGAGGCACCCAAATGCCCTTTTCCGGCACCATATCCTCAGAGGTTGAAGAAACCTCTACAAGAAACTAAAAGTCAGGAGTTTCTGGAGTTATTCAAACAGGTGAAAATCAATCTCCCACTCCTGGACGCAATTAAACAAGTGCCTTCCTATGCCAAGTTCCTAAAAGACTTGTGCACTGTTAAAAGGAAGCAAAGTGTTAAGAAGAGTGCTTACTTGGCATGCCAGGCAAGTGCAATTTTAAAACACGATTTGCCTCCTAAATACAAGGATCCGGGCACACCAACAGTTTCTTGTATAATCGGTCAGAAGAAAGTGAACAATGCGTTACTCGATTTAGGATCGAGTGTTAATCTCTTACCTTACATTGTTTATCAACAGTTAGGGTTAGGAGAACTTAAACCCACTCGCATTACTCTCCAACTGGCAGATCGATCAATCAAATACCCGCGAGGAGTGCTGGAAGATGTCTTAGTCCAGATTGACACTTTTGTCTTTCCTGTTGACTTCGTTGTCCTAGACACCGAACCAGTACACAATGCTAAATCTCAGATTCCGGTGATCTTTGGACGTCCTTTCCTTGCGACAATTGATGCGACGATCAAAGTAAGAAGTGGAGTTATGACCGTTGTTTTTGGGAATATGACATTGAATATCAAGATCTTTTCAAATCCAAAAATTGAAGATTTTGATGATGAGGAAGAGGAGGTGAATTGGGTAGAAGCAGTAATTCAAGATTGCTTTGATTCAACTGCTCACTCTGACCCTGTGAAGTCCATTATAACTAACTCATGTTATGAATTGGATAAATACACTCCACAAGATGAAAGGATGAGTCAGATATGCTCTATATTGGAGGTTGTTGAAGAGGAAGTTGCAAGAACAATGTGGACGGCTCAATATGAGCAGCTACCGCCAAAGACCAAGTTGGCTGTGCCGTCAAACTTGCAATTTCCAGAGTTGGAACTGAAAGAGCTCCCAAAAGAATTGAAGTATGTATTTCTGGGAGAAGAGAAGACTTTTCCTGTGATTATTTCATCTGTCTTAAATCACGAACAGGAAGGTAAGCTGATACAGTTGCTTAAGCAACACAGGAGTGCATTAGGTTGGACCGTTGCTGATTTAAGAGGAATTAATCCATCCATATGCACTCACAGGATTTACCTTGAGGAAGATGCCAAACCTTGTCGTCAAATGCAAAGGCGTCTTAACCCAAACATGCAAGAGGTGGTGAAGAAGGAAGTTTTGAAGTTGTTGGATGTTGGGGTTATTTATCCAATTTCGGATAGTCCTTGGGTAAGTCCGACTCAAGTAGTGCCGAAAAAAGCTGGCATTACAGTGATAGAAAATAAAGAAGGAGAATTGGTACCCACACGTGTAACCACCAGCTGGCGCATGTGTATTGACTATCGAAGGTTGAATGCGGTAACTCGGAAGGATCATTTTCCATTACCCTTCATGGATCAAATGCTCGAAAGAGTAGCGGGTCACCAATTCTATTGCTTCTTGGACGGTTATAGTGGTTATAACCAAATCGAAATTGATCCTGCCGATCAAGAAAAAACCACTTTTACCTGTCCGTTTGGAACATTTGCATATCGCCGGATGCCATTCGGATTGTGCAACGCACCTGCTACTTTTCAGCGGTGCATGCTAAGCATCTTCAGCGATATGGTGGAGAAGATCATGGAGGTTTTTATGGACGATTTCTCTGTATTTGGAAGTAGCTTCGATGATTGCTTGGAAAACCTCCAGAAAGTCTTGAAAAGATGCGAGGACAAGAATTTGGTCCTCAACTGGGAAAAATGTCACTTTATGGTGACGAAAGGGATTGTTTTGGGACATATCGTGTCTGCAGAGGGAATACAAGTAGACAAGGCAAAGATCGATATAATTTCAAATCTTCCTGTCCCCACTACAGTAAAAGAAATACGATCATTCCTAGGTCACGCCGGTTTCTACCGGAGGTTTATTAAAGATTTCAGTGCTGTATCTTGGCCACTGTGCCAACTTCTTGCTAAGAATCAACCATTTGAATGGAACAGCAAGTGCCAGGAATCGTTTGATAAACTCAAACATCACTTAACAACAGCTCCAATAATGCAATCTCCGGATTGGAGTCTACCTTTCGAGCTGATGTGTGATGCGAGTGACACAACGATCGGAGCTGTCTTAGGGCAAAGAAAAGATAAGAAGCCTACTGTGATCTACTATGCCAGCAGAACCCTTGATGGAGCTCAGCGTAATTACTCTACTACCGAAAAGGAGTTGCTGGCAATTGTATTTGCACTGGAGAAATTCAGGCAATATCTGATTGGCTCGCAGATCATTTGCTTCACTGACCATGCTGCGTTGAAGTATTTGCTATCCAAAAAGGATACCAAACAGCGATTAATACGCTGGATTCTCCTGCTCCAAGAATTTGATTTGATTATCAAAGATAAAAAGGGGGTGGAGAATGTTGTTGCTGATCACCTCTCACGATTGACGTTTGAAGACAACTCTTCACAATCGATTCCGATCAGTGAATCTTTCCCAGATGAGCAACTTTTTGCAGCAACTAGCTTGCCCTGGTATGCGGACATTGTCAATTACTTGGCAACAGGGGAGATCCCATCTCATTGGTCCACTCCTGACAGAAAGAGGTTTCTATCCATCGCCCGATGGTTTTACTTTGATGATCCATACTTGTTTAAGTACTGTGCTGATCAAGTGATTAGGCGATGTGTCCCCGAGGAGGATATCTCTCAAATTCTAGCTTCCTGCCACTCAGAGGCTTGTGGTGGACATTTTTCAGCTCAGAAAACTGCTCAAAAAGTGTTTAGCAGTGGTTTCTACTGGCCGACAGTTTTCAAAGACTGTTATGCATTTTGTAGAGCATGTGCTAGATGCCAGATGTTAGGAAGCTTGTCTAAGAGGAATGAAATGCCGATGACCCCGATCATAACTATTGAAATCTTCGATTGTTGGGGTATTGACTTTATGGGACCATTCCCACCATCCTCTCATTTTGAATACATCCTTTTGGCAGTCGAATACGTGTCCAAGTGGGTTGAGGCTATCCCAACAAGGAGAAATGATCACAGAACAGTGATCTCATTCTTAAAAGAGAATATTATGTCAAGATTCGGAACACCGAAGGTCATGATTAGCGATCGTGGAACCCATTTCTGCAATAAGCCCTTCGAGGCACTGATGAAAAAATATAGGGTGAACCATAAGATTGCTTTATCATATCATCCACAGTCCAATGGTCAGGCAGAGTTAGCCAATAGGGAGATCAAACATATCCTGGAAAAAACTGTTAACATCAACAGAAAGGATTGGTCGTCACGTCTAACTGATGCTCTATGGGCATACAGGACGGCGTACAAGACGAACCTTGGAATGTCTCCTTATAGGTTGATTTATGGAAAAGCTTGCCATTTGCCTGTGGAACTGGAGCATAAGGCATACTGGGCCACCAGACTGCTGAATTTTGATATCCATGAAAGTAGTACATTGAGGAAGCTACAACTCAATGAATTGGAGGAGATTAGGAACGATGCATATGATCGTGCTCGATTATATAAATCAAAATTAAAAGCTAAGCATGATCGATCGATCCTGAGAAAAAAGCTTGAACCAGGACAGAAAGTGTTACTTTATGATTCAAAGCTTCATCTCTTTCCCGGAAAGCTGAGGTCAAGGTGGATAGGACCTTTTATTGTCAAAGAAGTATTTCCACACGGGGCAGTAGAAATCGTTAATCCCAAGAATGGTAATGCTTTTAAAGTCAATGGGCAACGTTTAAAACCATTTTTGGAGAGGTTCGAACCAGAATCAGAGACCATCCACCTGGATGAGCCTGATTATTCTCCTTGAAAAAATTTGATAACCTTGTGTTGTTGTATAAAAGTTTTCTTTTCCTGGTGTGTTTCTCTATTGCTGTTTTCTTATGTTTTTATTCTGTCTTATCATTGGCTGTAGGATGAATCCATGGCAGATGAATCCATTGCATTTCCTACCACACTTGCTCTACCATGGGGTCCATTCTCCAGGAACTCCAGAACAAATGGAGCGGGAAAGACCAATTTTCACTCCACTGTCCAGCTCGTACCCAGATTCCCCTAATGCAGCAACCGCTGAAATGAATACCTGGGATTTGCTGTGCGCTGTTCGAGAAATTCTAGAAGGCCTCCAAATCGATTCGGATGGAGAAATTGTGGAGTACTTCGTGGATTTTGCTGAAAGAGAAGACCTCTTTTCCTCAGAATCTGAGCAGAATTGATTCCTGCAAAGACCAACTAAGACAGAATTTTGCTTTTTGTGGTCTTCTTTTTGTTTGTTTGCTTCCAATCAAGATCATGTAATCTCGGATATTGAGAATTCATAATGAGTATTAAGATTGATGATTTCTGATTAAATTCTTCCTACTTTTGTGTGTGATGGGTATTTTTTCCTGTTTGAATGCTTGAATTCTTGTCTTTTATCTTGGGAGTGCTCTTTGAAACAACTGGGGGTGATCTGATGAACCATTCCTCTGATCCTATGATCTTTGGATTCCAATCGATTCCCATTTCTTACCAATCGATTGGAATTATTTACCAATCGATTCCCAAAAGATGGCAATCGATTGCCATTCATTTCAGACTAATAGCCTGTTCATCTCCCTCTTTCTCATTTCGTTTCAAAACTCACCGAGAGAGAGGGAGAAGGCGATTTTGGGTCTCCATATCCATCCCCATTTCAATCCATCCTCATCACCACTACCTCCGTCATCATCATCATCATCATCACCGCAACCACCGCCGCGGCGCACGAAGCAGAGAGGGGAGACTCATCACCACTACCTCCGTCATCATCATCATCATCATCATTTTCCATCATTTTCGTCAGCCAACACCTCATTTTATCACCTTCAGTAGTGGGTTTTCATTCGGGATTCTCAACCAAAAGCGCTATTGAGGTATTTCTCAAACCCACCTCAAAATTTCTTGCAATAATCTTGTTTTTGATGATTGAGGGAGCCCCTCACGGTCTTGAGACCGATAACAATGGACTGGGGGACGTGAGACCTTGTTGTGGGCAGCCCCCAGTTTCACTGATGGCAATCGATTGCCATTAGGGCCCAATCGATTGGTGTTGGATGGAAATCGATTGCCAATTTTTGCCAATCGATTGGCAATTCCTGAGAAGCAGACTGTTCCCTTTTGTCATCTTATACTCCTGTTTTCTCTCTTTTCAGTTGAAATGGCTCCCAAAGCCAAGGATAGCGGCCTCCACCCAAATAAATCAACTTCAATGGTTATACCAGACCCACCGCTTCAGCACGGGTTTCGTACAAACAAGGAGAACATTTGGTTCTCAAGATATTTTCAAACTCGGGAAGTGATGGTGGAGCGTCAGTTTGAAAATCTTTGGAGCGACTCCAAGATTCCCTTCTATCTCTCTCAGCTTCGTGCCTATCCCGATTGGATACCGGTTCTCACGACCGCTAAAAAGGTCAATGCCCCGTGGATCCGAGCTTCCATAGCAAGTATGCTTAAGGTCCCAGGAACTCCATACACTTTCTCTTCCTGTGTTCGAGGCAAAGAAGTTATATTCAGCCCGGCTACAGTTTCGACAGCTCTGGGTATCGCCGAGGTTTCTGACCATTTATTTCCTGTGAGCATTGATAGGCCTTTCCCCTCTTTTGATCTGATCGCCACAGAAATTTCTGGAGGAAAAGTTAAAAAATGGAATGGAGAGGGAACCTTCTGGGACCACAATCTCACTTCAGCTTACCACTTGCTGCATTTAGCCATTGTTGGATGCATCCTTCCGACCACATACAAAAAGGAGCTGGCTGGGTGGTATACGCAGTTTTTGTATGCTATTGGAACCAAGAAGAAGATCTGCCTCTCTCGTCTCCTGTTAGATTTCTTGTTTGATTGCACTCGGCATTTGGGACGTACCCAGCACCTCAAAGGTGCATGGGTTATTCATACAGTTTGTGCAGCAGCGGGTATTCCGCAGCTTGACGCTGATCTTCCCCTTAAAAGTTCAAAGATCGGTGTCTTCTGTGAGGCCACAGCCAGAAGATCAGATGGCCAGTTTAGGGCCCTCAGCAAGGGTAAAGGAAAACTTGGAGAAGGTAGTGGTAAGAAAAAGACTGAAACGGGAAAGAAGAGGAAGAGAGACGGCGATTCATCTGAACAGGACACCGACGACCCAGGGACGCCAGATGAGGAGGGTCAGAATACGGTAGTACTTGATGATGATGAGGAGGAGGAGGACTCAGGGACGCCGACTGCGGCTGAGGGTCAGTATGAGTTACGGAAGCGGGCGCCACCTATAGCATCCACAGCTACTGCTACTCCCATCACTCTCCAGACCATTCATGATCTACTTTTTGAGGAGAGAGAGGCGAGAGTACAACTTCAGGGGATGGTTCGAGAGCTTTCTGCGGAGTTGATATTGATAGCTGCCCAGTTGTCTTTAGATCGAGATGCGGTACAGGGTAGACTTGGGCAGCTTAGTGGTCAGATTGAGCAGATTTCGATGCTGCTTGGGATCGAGCAATCATTACGCTCATCTATGCCACCTCATTCGTCAGCTCCAGCATCGACGACAGCTCCGGCGTCTATGTCAGACCCACCAGAGGGCATTGTCTTAGAGACACCTCCACAGCTACCACCCCCAGCTGCTGCTTCACTGCCAGATGTGAGTGATCCGGCGGCTGTCTCCCAGACTGGGACAGCTGCAGAGGGTGGTAGCGAGGTAGTTATCACGCCATCTGATGACCTTACTATAGAGCCTTAGGAGGGAGTTTGTAGAGCGAGAGAGTGTTTTGTAATTTCATACCTGTTGATCTCTCTTGTGTCGTTTTAGTTGTTTTTGTGGATATTTTGGGATGGATGGTTATTTTTGGATCTATTTTTGTGGATACGTTATTTTTGGTCGGTTGGATATTCTTGGGTAGTTTGTTTTCAGTTATATCTGTACATGGACTGTATTGGACTTTTGGATATTACTTTACAGATAGCTCTGTTACTCATGGATTATGTTTTATCATTTAGACTCTCTCTATTGTCCATGATTATTCTTGATCTTGGTTGTCTGCGGAGATTGTTTTGTTAACAACAGGTGAATTCTCAGATTTGTACTGAATCGCGTGAATCAGGTGATATCTTTTATTACTCGAATCTCTTCCATTGAGGACAATGTCGATTTCAGTTGGGGGTAGGGAGTAGATATCCACCTGTATATTTTTTTGAGTTCATTATGCACACTTGTTATTATTATTATCTCCATGTTAATCCAAAAAAAAAAACTGTTGTTAAGCTTCTAACTTTCAAAACCTCGTTTCTCCTAGCTAAATCCATTGTGCAATGATGCATCCATGTCTTTCTTGTCATATTATGGATCTCGATTATATGTTACTTCGTCACTAATCTGGTTTTACATCCATAACAAGAATATATCCTGATATTTACACGAGTTGACAATCACGATAGAATTCTTAAATTGGAATGAAATACGATTGTCATGTGATTGGATTAATAGTAAAACTTTAAACCCTAGTGAGTTTCGAGCCGTTCTTTTATTCTGAGGGTTAATCACAAAAACTCGTGTCATTTCTTGAAATGCGTTATTATCTCGTTGCGAGTCTCATTCTTGTTTCATTTGGCTAATGCTTCAGGAGAACGTTCAGGATTTACTAATTTTAAAACTCAGGAAATGCTCGAGATAAGTTTTAATGTCTAGAAAATGATTTAGGCCATCGTTTTCTCACCTCATTACCCGAGAAAGTCTAAATTCCCACTTACCTTTCACAAATCAATGCTTCTACCCAAAGTCACATATTTATAGTCAAGCATGTGACGGTTTTGTGAGAATAGTTAAATAAAAAAAAAAAAAAAAAAAAGAAAAAAATGGAGAATCAGTAGAAATGAAGAAATAAAAGAAATTGGAGATTTGATGAATAAAAAGTGTGAAGTGAAGTTTGATATTACCATGTCATATGCTTGAACCCATTATCACATTCTGCTATCTTTAACCTTTCTTCATATTTCTGTCACAAGTCCTAAGGATTCTAGATAATTTTAATAAATCTCGAGTACGAAATGAGTTTCCCACAGTAGATCGCTCCTGTAGTAATTGGTATTCCATTCATGAGACTCATGCACCTAAAAAATAAGCATTTTTCAGTGTCTAGTATGTAAGCATGCTTGTTTACCTCTACATTTACTCATTAGAGCTTCATACTATGAGTGCATAATTTTTACGCCAGTTTCGGAGTGATTTTATCTTGAGCGTAAACCGTGTGAGAATTGAGTTGAAACTATGAAATCTTAAACATGGCAATCCAAATAATTCTGAGATAAAGATTTCAATCGTAGTTGTTAACTCCACACACACACACAAGGATATGTAAAAGCTATGGAGGTAGTTTTGACTGGAAGAGTTACTTTGTAACATGTTGTTTATTTCCATAGTATGACAAAGGAATCTATGTCTTTGTTGAGCATGACGTTTTAGCGTAAAGGAGAAATTGAGATTCTTGGATGAGTCGAATGCTGAACACTTGAATTTTGTGGGTACATTCTCTGAAAACCCTCACGAGACACAACTCGTCCATTAGGTTATGCCTAAGGGTTCAAAGGCTTGTTGCAAACGCTAAATGCAACCGCGATTCCTGCGAAAGTGAGTTAGGATTGTTTTTTTTTTTGTTGTTGTTTTAGGTCAATAAAAGTGTAATGTTGGAAATTGTTGTCTTAGCTTGATTTAATTCCGCTTCATTGCTAGAGACTAGCAATACGCTAGTTGGGGGTCGTGATGAGGGCTGATATTTGTAAGATATTGGCCCGATAAAGAGGAGAATTAGTTAAACTTGGCCCCAATTATCTAGTTTTACCTGCACTTGTGTTTTAATTCATCTTTTTACACAATGATGTGCTTTCTATGGTATGTTGTGTTTGATTCTCTGAATGCAGGTTCTGAAGTAGGAAATGTATAAGGCTAAAAGAGATAGCTCAAGAAACAAAGAGACCAAGTCAAAAAAATGAAATCCAAGTTCCAATCGATTGGTATTTTACCAATCGATTGGAATCAGTTGCCAATCGATTGGTATTTTACCAATCGATTGGAATCAGTTACCAATCGATTGGTAAATTCTGGAAGTCAAACCTCTTTAATGGAGCAGATCCTCAGCAATCAAAGTTAATAACGACGACCAGCCGTTACATTGTGAACCTGGACGCTTTCAGCTCGTGGATATCATAGTATAAAGGGAGGAGAGTGAAAGGGGTCAGGGGTTGGCTGACATTTCTTTGTTTTTGTAGGAATTTCCTCCATTTTCGTTTTAAGCAAGTTCAAGTTAGACGATACTTTGGTTTCTAATACATTCTTAAGTTCAGGTTCATTCTTGTTGTTATTGTCTTAGACTTTGATTGTAAATCTGTTTTAGTTGTAGTTTGGTTTTGATTAGATTTCGAAATTCATAGCTTATAGATTTAATCCATGCCAATGTTTGATCTCACTTTTCAGTTTATTTGTATTTATTCAGTCCTAAACATGCGAGAGTAGAACCCTGGTTGGGAATAATGTGAAGAAGCATTGTTTCCCAGCCACTGTCATGATTCTGTGAAAGAATCTATGACAATCGATTGGAAACAGTATCCAATCGATTGCCATAGATTCAAAGCCAATCGATTGGTAATATAACCAATCGATTGGGAGTCATTTGTTTCCAATCGATTGCCATTAATAGCAATCGATTGGTATGCTTATGACTTGGGCAGATCCTTTTTAGTATTCCAGTGACTTTTGTTTCAGAAACTAAGCTTAAATTGAGCTTTAAAAGTTTTAATTGAGAATTGATTTTGAAATATAAGCTCTTTTGGCTAATTAACTCAATGAACATGTTTGACAAACACATTGAATATCATATATTCAGTTTGTTAGTGATAGTTTATAGTTTTGATTAGCCCTTATTTCAGTTTTTCATAGTAAGGAGAGGAATTTAATTACTATTTATGTTAAAATAACATTCTTAGTAACTAGGATTGCTTTACTTAATCCCTTTGTGAAATAAGGAATACTAAAAGGATGAAACCCCAGTTGTGTGTTAATGCTAAGTCATGATAGTGGTTGGTACAATGTGGACTCGCACGTTCCCAACACTTTTTCCATATTTATAAACCCACATTGTTCGATTCTGTTTAATTTAATTATTGTTTAACTCTGTTTCTCTTATTTGCAATTTTGAATTCAATAGGTTTGTTAGAACCCCCACTTCCATAGAAATCATCTTTTATTTTGTTTAGGATTCAATCTAAGTTTCTTGCCCCTTATTCCGTCCCTTGGGAAAACGACTCGGTTTTACCGGTTTTAACTCGATGCGACCGTCTACACTTGGACGTTCTCCTCAAGAGATCACACATTTCAAGTTGTGTCACCCACTTACAATCAATGGATTTAATATTGGCTGGAAGCTCTACAAGATCCCAGACCTGATTAGAATCCATAGATTCCAATTCAACCTTCATAGCTTTAACCCAATGAGCCGAGTCTACATCAGCCATTGCCTTTTTCTATATGGTAGGATCAGATTCAGATTCTATGGAGATCGCTTTAAAAACTTCTCCTTAGAACATGTATCTGTTAGGCTGGCTGACCATCCTCCCACTACGACGAGGTATCGGTGAGGAAATAGGTGAAGAAGTGGTATTTTCTTGTGTTACATCATTATTAACTGCGGGTAGGGCTGAGGGCTCTCCTTCTATCTCTCTAAGATCTATCCTTCCCTCAGGTTTATGGTTCATGACTTAGTCATCCTCCAAGAAAACATCATTTATACTAACAAACACTTTCTGTTCTCTTGGATCATAAAAATACCTTTGGATACCCTACAAAATAATATACTTCAGATCTAGAATCCAACTTGCTCATCTTTCCTTTCAGCACATGTGCTAGACAGCCCTATATCCGGAGATGTTGCAAAGAAGGCTTGCGCCCAATCCACATTTCCCGTGGTGTCCTAAGAATAGATTTGTGTGGTACTAGATTTAGTATGTACGCAATGGTTTCCAAGGCATAACCCCAAAGGAATAATGGCAACTCCGAATAACTCATCATCGACCTAGTCATGTCTAAAAGAGTCTGATTCCTTCTCTTCGCTACACCGTTCTGTTGAAGCGTACCAGGTGCAGTCAACTGTGACAGAATCTCATTCTGTACGAGGTGATCAATAAAATCATTAGAGAGGTACTCGCCAACTCGATAAGATCTAATGGCCTTGATATGTGTTCCCAATCAATCCTCCACTCCAGCCCTAAACTTTTTGAACTTTTCAAAGGCTTCAGACTTGTGATGCATTAGGTACACATATCCATACCTAGAGTGGTCATCAGTAAATGTTATGAAGTACTCATAACCACTCCTTGCTCTAATATTTATTGGTCCACACACATCAGTATGAACTAATTCCAACAATGCATTGGTCCTAGTACCCGTTGCGGGAAAGGGCCTTTTGGTCATCTTACCCTCTAAACAAGACTCGCAGATTTCAATTGGTTTGAGAACCAAATCTCCTAAGACCACCTCTTTGACTAGTCTGCCAATCGTATTTAGATTGATATGGCTAAGCCTTGTTGGATTAGTGGAAAGTTCCTTTCTTTTTTAGATGGTACAGTTACCACTGAGTTATTAAGTTCCATACAAGAATCTTTAGAAACATTAGGAGTTATCACATACAAACCATTTAATTTGACACCAAATCAAATAAAAGAACCATTTCTTTTAATCACAACTTCAGTTCCAAAAGGAAAAGAATAACCATAATTCGATACAACTTCGGTTCCAAAATGAAAAAAAATAACCATTATTCGATAAATTAGAAACTGAAATTAAATTGCGTCTCATTAAAGGGACGTAAAGTACATCTAATAAAATCAAAACATTATTATCTTAAAATTCTAAAGCTACTGCTCCTACTACAACCGCAAAAATGGTTGCGCTAGATCCCAAAGTCAGCATGATTTTTCCATCACTACATTTCCTGATTGATCTGAACCCCTGCAACGAATTACAGATATGGTTAGTAGTACCAAAATCAATACACCAAGTGTTTGAAGTATCCGTTATAAAACTTACTTCAATTACATGTGATTCAATCATACCTTGAACCCTTATAGCAAAGAATTGTGGACAATTCCTCTTCCAGTGGCCCTTCTCACCGCATTGGAAAAACTTCCTTTGCCTTGGCCACCCACCTTCCTCTTACCCTTACCCTTACCCTTTCTCTTAGATTTTGCAATCTTAGGGACTAGTCCAACACTTGGACCACGAGTGCCAGCTTTCTTCTTCCATTTCTTTCCTTTCGGTGTAGATTGAGAGGAGGAAGAGCCTTTCTCAACGTTCAGAACGTTGCCCCCAGGTTTGATCACCCATTCCATTGCCAGAAGAGAACTCATCAATTCGCTCATTGAAAAATTCATTTGATTCATATTATAGTTAAGTTTAAGTTGAGCAAATGAAGGCGACAACTAATTGAGGATCATATCAACTTGGTCTGTACGTCGATGTTGGCACCTAGGGTCTCTAGCTTGTTCAAATAACCAATCATCTTTAAAACATGTTCTTTGACTGGAGTCCCTTTTGACATCTTAGCACTCATTATCTTTTACATAGCTACCTGCCTAGCAGGCCTGCCATGCTCCCCAAACATCTTTTTTAGGGATTCGATAATGTCACTGGCAAAATTATTCGACTGGAATTGATGTTGCAACACACCAGCCATTGAGGCCAGAATGTAGCAACGATCCATTCCATTCGACTTCTTCCACTTGTCGAACTCGTGTCTGGCAGCTGTCAAAGCATTTACCGCGGGTTCTTCAGGGCATGGGGTGGTGAGGATATATATATATATGTGATACTCCGTAGTTAATACGATGTCAATGTTTTATTTCCATTCTGTGTAGTTATTTCCAGTTAACTTGTTCTGAGTGAGCATAGTGGCAAGTGGACTAAATGCAGATCCAGACATTATGATTTACTGAAAAAATCAAAAGAAAAAATATATGGATATCAGAATTTGACAGTTTTGAAATAAGAGAATCCTTAAAACTCTTATTAAAAAACAAAGTTACGGAATATCAAAACGAAAAAGTAAAGCCTCCGTGTAGTGGTCAATACTCGATCTTTCGATTAATCATGACTTGTCCGCTATGCAACTCTTGCAAAACAAGTTATGACTCTCAAACCTATTTGATCTCTAAGTTTCTGAATAATGCCCCATGTGGGATCCCTTATCCATAGCTTAGCTAGTGTGTACCATTAACTAGGATCTAATCACAACAGCCTCAAGTAGCGCCTCCGTGTGGTGGTCACCCTCTAACACGTCTGATTGATCTTATCCATAGGAAGTTCACATCTAGTAACCAATGAGTAGTGTACCCTCCATGTGGAACGATCACCACTGGCGAGGTGACACAGAATGCACTACTTATCTTACATTGAATCGTTAATGGAAGATCATGGGTGTTATTTATAGGACCCTCTCCCACTAGATTTGGCAGTACAGGATTTTGCTTTTGAAAAGAAAAATTTATTTCTACACATTACCCATAAACATCTAATGTTTACTAATGCGTTGAAACGGGTTTTGAATTTTATTTTGAAAAACTTGTTTTACGTGCATACAAGTAGTAACAATATATTTAAATGTCAATCACAAACCAAGCACATAAAACAAAAAACTAAAATGAAACAAAGGCACTCATTTGCCTCTATCTCCTATGGTTCTACCTTCATAGAACCTCCTTCTTAGTTTGATCGCCTCCAGCTCCATCTTCATGGACAATGGCTTGCTCCTCCATTTTCATGGATTTCCTAATTCTATTACATTGGTCCTATGCTTCTTTTGAAGATTATAATTCATCTAGAAATAGAAAACAACGACAATAATTAAAGGCTAGTGAAACCGATACGACTTTCCTATTCGTAGGATTGAAGTAGCAATGCCCTTTATACATGCCTTAAAACCAAACCAATATACACCAATCTTAAACAATTAAATACAAAATTTAAAAAGTCTTGGTGCCATGGGAGATAGCGGACTAAACTTGCTACAAAAAGGGTTAGTCATACGCACATCCATGCATATATAACAAATATATGAAACTATTGGAACTCCTAATTGATTCACACAGTATATAAACTCTTTACGTACTGAATTAGAACTTAAAACAGCATCTCAGTTCTCTGTCACATTTCAATCGATCGACAGAGGATCGATCGATCAAACCTTAAATCGATTGAACATAGTCCAATCGATTGAACTTTTAATTTCACAGGATTTAAAAAATTTACAGAATATTATAAGATTAAAGTAAATAATTTTAAATTTTTTAAAACTGTGAAAAGAACACCTAGATAGAGAATCAGTCTCGATCAATCAAACCCCATTCAATCGATCGAACATCATAGATTGATTGATTGAAACCAGTTCGATCGCTTGAGAACGAAGAGGATTAATTGATCGAACATACCTCGACCGATCGAACGTACCATGCATTCAATGTAATCACAGATTTGTATTCTACTGCGAGACTGCTGCAGAAACAGAACTATGACGATGCAGTTTCAGAAATAGTTCTACAATCAACATGCAAATCAAAACTAGTGTTCCAAATGCATCTATAGATCCAAACAAGCGTGGCTTTGATACCAATTATAGGAAAATTAGGTTTAAAAATTATTTTAAACGTGCAATGGAAAGAGTAAGTTACCAAAACTTATTATTAGCCTGGATCTACTACTCGTTAATTCTATAGATGCGTATAAGAGAGTGATAAGAATTATATCTCACGGTCTTGAACCCAATTCTGCAATCTCTAACTTCTAGCAGCCTCCACTAGATGGTCTTCACTTTTATGACTCCTACAGATGCTCCTAAAAAGGCTAGAGATGGTGGGATCTCTAATTGAGAGGATAAGAAGGTTTGGGACCCTAAAAGAGTTTCTGTAGCTTCAGGTTTATAAAAAAAACGATCTCAGATTTCTGGACGCAGCTACCCTATTTATAGATTCCCAGAACCGACCTTACGTTCAATCGATTGAAGTGGCTTCGATTGATTGAACCGTCGATTGATTGAACCATGTTTGATCAATCAAACCTGCCAAGACTTCAATCGATCGAGACTCCTTCGATCTATCGAACTTTGCAGAGGTAGTTTCTTTTCTTTTTCCCCCTGCTTTGATTACTTACCTTTAATCTTCTATTTCAGGACCCTCGCCATGAATCCTACTACTGGGTACCACAAAGAGAAACCATTCTATCTTATTATTCCAGATCCGATACCTGCCTATGGGTTCCGAAATCCTCTTGATCAGTCTTGGTTTGCGCACTTCTTCAGTCATAAAAAGATAATGCTTGAATGACCGCTTGAGACTGTCTGGCTATCAACTCCATGATTCCTAGCCAAAATATAGGATATGTCGTAGTGGTTCGAGATATTAAGCCAAGCTAAACTGGTCAATATCTCTTGGGTTCGGGAGGCGTGCGCCGTCAAGATTAAGGACCACGCCACACCACTTACATGCCGATCTTTCATACACGGGTGGGAGATCATTTTTAGTCTAGCAACATTGGCTACAGCTTTAGGAGTCCCATACGTTCCAGAGTGTGATTATCCTTAGCGGTTGGGAGCCTCTAAGACCCCTCTTTGCACTATAGTTTGGGAGATTACTGGTGGGGCCGTGCAATTCTA
The DNA here is from genome assembly GCA_033977485.1 of Hydrangea macrophylla. NCBI lineage: Eukaryota > Viridiplantae > Streptophyta > Magnoliopsida > Cornales > Hydrangeaceae > Hydrangea > Hydrangea macrophylla. The sequence goes on from CM066988.1 coordinate 149,524,693, forward strand.
TAGCTTCTGGGTTATAAAAATGACGAACTCAGATTTCTAGACGTAGATGCCCTATTTATAGATTTCTAGAACTGACCTTATGTTCAATAGATCGAACCGTCGATCGATTGAACCATGTTCGATCGCTCGAACCTTCCAAGACTTTAATCGATCGATCGAACCTGTCTTGACAAGATCTTCATGTGCCTTTCCAAGCATCCTAGTGAGGCTAAGAGTGGGACCTCCTGGGCTCTTTATTGTTGGCTCAGACCAGTTGTTAATCCCCATGACCAAACTCTTTGATTAGCAAATTAACCAACTGGTAAGTTAACGTTTACTCTACGATAAAACGATAACTGAACTCCAACGCAAAAAAACATATCCGAAGCGATAACTAGACTTGTATGGTGTATTAATGTAATGACCTAATTAAAAAAAAATTGCTATTTATGACAAATCTATGTGTATAATATATTTTTAGTTGTATGAAACATTTAATCTTTAGGTCCTAAGTTGGAGTAACAAGGTTTCTTTATAATTTTATTTAGAATAATTTGGTATTAACTTTTCTAGGGTACCATTTAGTAATAATAAGAGGTCATTTGGTAATTACTTTATATTATAAATTAACCATAGAAATATTCCCATAATTATATACATACATAACTATCTCTAATATGTAAACATATATGTGTACATACAAAGTTGAAATAGATTAGTAGTGTGCACGTGTGAGGGTTAAGAGGATAAGGCTAAGAGATCCAACTTGGAGGCCAAGTTGGTTAAGTGAAAAAAATAAAATAAAAGAAAAACAGAGAGGATAATTATCAAATAAGATAAGAGACAAAATTATATATACATATATGTATGTCATTGTTTTATCTGTATATAGGAGAAACTAAACTACAAGCTTTTTAGAGAATAGGACACCATCCTAACTTTTCACTCATTCCTGTTGCCTTACACAGTGACTACCTTACTTCCAAAAAAAAGAAAATCATAGAACACCACTATACTATGCCAAACACCTTTCATAAGATATTCTAATTATAATCCTATGAAAGTATTTCTCACCCACAACTCCTACCAACATAGCATTACCCGTACATGCATATATTAGTGGGGTTGTAGGCTATAAAAGGATGTGAAGAGGGGAAGGAAGAAAATCAGTTTTCCAGAAACATCAACAAGAAAAGAGAAAAGGGGAGAGAATTAAGGGTTGTTGGCTAGAAGAATAAAGAAGATATCATTGAGTTGCTAAGATTTGGCGGATAAGTAAGGGAGATCCTAGAGGCACGAAGCAGCAGCGGTTCATGACCACCAAATCATCTTCATCTTTTCTCCACAGACTCACAGTGAGTACTTTGCATATGATTATTTTCATACTTTTGGTATATTTAAACTATAGATATCAATTTATATGAAGCTTGGAAACCCCAAAACCATGCCTGATCATATTTTGTGAAATGGGTCTATGAATTTATGCGTGGGAGAGTATTTTGCCCATAATAAATTCATGTGATTTAGGGTGAATAAAGGTTAGATTATAAGAATTAAAGTGGGTTTATGGAATTAGGAAGTGTAGAGCTTAATACACAACAAAAAGGGGTCTAATTATAAAGGAAATTCATTTCCTCTCTCTAAGTTGTGAAATGGGTTTATTTAAAATCAGCATATTTGAATGGTATTTTTGGATTCCTTGTGAAAAATTATGTAAAATCGACTCAAGAAACGTTAAATTTCGTCAAGAAATGACTAAGTTATCGCCAAAACAAGCTGTGAGACCATCTATGGAGTTCTGCCGGAATTTCCCCAGATTCCGGCGAGGTCACCGGAGTTACTCTGACGCCGGCGAGTTTCCGGCGAGGCATTTGGGCTGTCCCTCTTTGGGCTTGATTGTTTGGGCTAAATCTGTGGACTTGGACTTCTATTATTTAGGCTTCTAAGTTAGTTGTAAATGGACTTAAGTTTTGGGCCTACTTTAGAGTACATAGTTGGGTTTAACTATGATTTAAATGGATTGGGCCAACTAAATTGAGTTGCTTGGTTTTAATTTGATTGGGTCTATTATGCTTAGTATGAGCTTGGGCATTAGTGGTTGCCATTTAAAAAGAAATGGGGTTGGATTCTTGGATCAAATAAAGAGATGAGGTTAAACCATGAATTAGATTAAACCCAATAGGCTCCCTAAAGATTGTTTGGTTATATGATTGATACTAAAATAAAATAAAAGTTTGGTAAGAGAATTAGAGTAGAATCTAACAGTAGCTAATGAAATTGTCAAAAGAAATATTATTTCGATCTAATTATTATTTAATTAATTTGGGCCAGGGCAAAACTACCCGTAACAATCTTCTCTAAGGTTTTTCGACGTTCCGGATCCAATGGGAGGGTCCGTTTGGACCAACAAAATTTATAAAATGATCAAATTACCCTTGGTACTTACATTTGTATATCTAATTATATATTTGTACTAAACATGAATACGAAGAAAGGTACCTAAAGGATATTCAACGTCCTAGACCCAATGATAGGGTTCGTTTGGTCTAAAATTATTTATTAAATGATCATTTTGCCCCAAGTTATATAATTATATTTTGGGTAGCGCAATTGAGTTAAGTAATGGTACGTGATTGTCTATCCCAAAGGTTTGTCAAAGTCTTGAAGAGATTTTGTTTAAAAGACGGACATTTGTAAAATGACAGAAATGCTCTTGGAATTTATTAAATTCATAACTCGTCATATTTAACTCAGAATTAGACTATGTTGGATCATTCAGACTTTAATCAACTATTTTTGTATATTCTCTGGATTTTACTGGGCTAGATTGGAATTAAATTAGCCTATAGCAAATATGGAGTCACTTATGATTATCTCAAGTTTTAAGCAAGAGAATTATTAATCTATGAAAAATATTTACATCTTACATTTCAGGAATAGCCCTATTTCTTAAGCTGTTGACTTTGATTGTTGAAAGGCAAATCTATTATATATCTGATTTTGTTCCCTATCGGCATTTAGCATGCATACATGGTGAATTTGCATTTGTTGAATGAGCATACATGTGCTTTATGTAACCATTGTTACGATGGGGTAGATAGTTGAGGTCTTATGACCAAGAGACTTGAACCCAATGAGGACTGAGATAGTCTGTGTTGAAAGGGCCGGGACTGAGATGGTCCTACAGTTAGTGCACTAATATACTATCTATTTCGAGCTGGGCTGGTAGGTAGTATACACCTTTCGAGCTGGGCTGGGGTGCTGTGGTCATTTCGCTTTATTAAGATAATGATTTTTCACACACTCATACTAATGAGCTTATTGTGTGTGATTGGCATAAAATGATCTATTTTACAGGTAGCCGGAGAGAGGCTAAGGTATAATCTGCATTGGCATTATTATGGCATGTCTATTTGAGGCAAGACATTATGATTGTTTCAATAGATGCGATTACTGAAAATAGAATCATTTAAAGATAACATTAACTAATAATGATGCGCTAATAATGGATGAATATGAAATTGAGATTAATTAACCATGATACTAAAGGATATAGAATTGTTATATGTAAATCACTCACCAGCTTTCTTAAGCTGACGAATGTTTTATATTCGCTGAACATTCAATGTTCAGTATATTTCAGGGATCAGGAACAAGTAACTAACCGAAGGTTTAGCATTCGATGGACAAAGAGCTAGGGGAATCTAAATCCAGGCTGTACGCAGGAAGATTTAAGTTACAGGGGTATTTGATTAAGATAGTTTTAAAGTTTATATTTGTAGAAGGATATTGATATACTTAATGATGAAATTATCTTGTAGAGCAATTTTGTATTGAAGTGTTAAGTTAAGACATGAAGATTTCCACTGATGTCAGCAAATCTATTAGAATTATTATATCAATAGTATTCATGACACATCAGACAGCTCAGTAACCTGTCATTGCCTACGTTTCAAATATATATATATATTTTTTGCTATTCGGGGCGTGACAATTAATGTCCCACTACCGTCAGCATTCGTAATCATATTCAGGTAGTCGGATAAATAGTTACTGTCAACGTGAATCATGATTACTTCTTGTATTCCTTGAGTCTCATTCACCACTCATGATTACCAAATATGTTGAAAACTACTTATCAACAAGACTGCACTTCTGACTAATCAACTTGCTGATATTTTCAAGGGAATGCTTACTCTATATCAGGGGGTAGATTCTATCTTGACAATATATGTTCACAACCCTATGAACATGATGGCAAGCGGGGGTATTTGTAAAATACAACCGCGCTAGAATAAGAAAATATACTACTTCAATTCACAATCCCCTATTATATCTGCAGTTTGTGTTACAATGCCAGTTTATATACAATGTGATAAATGTATGATGAGTTGGGTTATTTAACTGTTATTTTGTGTAGATTGCTGTGTGCAGGGATGAATAATAGGAAAAGGGTAAAGCTTAATTACAAGTAGGACATTTCAAGATAAAATGTGAAGTTCGAGCGATTGAGGAGAGCTCAAGCAATCAAGCCGTCAAGCGATCGAAGGATGTTCAAGCGATCGAGAGCTCATCGATCGATCAAACATGCCTTTATCAGAATAACGCGGGCACGCAGCAGACGTAACTTGTAATTAACCCTAGCTTAGGTTATCTATATATATCAGTTGTAAACACGTCCCTATGATGCCCACACTATTTTTTGTCAGTTTCTAGAGAGAGATAGAGAGTTTTAGATTGTTTTGTAGGTTTCAAGTTTTGATATTGGTTTTCTTGGATTTTCAGTACGTTTAATCAAAGTTCTACGTTCCAGGTTCTTTTATATTGGTTTATTTACATTCTGTTAGTGAATCTTCATAGTTTAAGTAGTGATACTCATAGGTTTATATATTAGTAGTGATAAAATCCATAGTTTTCATTGTTTTATGTTAAAAACACAAACAAACAGACCCTTAATGGTTTCTCACGATAAAAATCAATCTGTAACATCTCAGACGATGTCTGAGTAGTCTCAGAGTGATCTCCAACTTCTGCCATGCACTAGAATAAAATCTTGTGTTCAATCGATTGAAGTAAGTTTGATTGATCGAAACAGAGATAAAGTCAAGCGATTCAAGACATTTCGATCGATTGAGAGATGATGATGCTTGATCGATCGAGAGAGTGTCAATTGATTGAACCTTCAGATTCTTGAGATGATCCTTTGCAGTATTCCTAGACTTTCTATTTTCGAGATTTGTTATCAAACTGTCCCCATATGCTCAGTTTGTCAAAACACTTTCTTAACTTTAAGCCTTAAGGCATTTTTCTTCAATAACTTTTGCAAACCACTTTAAATGCTTACACTATTCATAGTGCGAGTCTTAACTATTGCTTTAAACTGCCTTCACGTATTTTATACCAATTGTGATGATATAGTCCCAGTCATGAAAGGGCTATTGATTCTTTATCTTTAGAAAATACGAAATACTGTAGATGGATGTACTCCATAGAGCATTAATGTAACTGCATGGTAGATGGTTCGGTCACTGCGGATTCGTGTGATCCCAATGTTTCCCTTTTATAAAGTTAAAAAACCATTTTAAATATCGCTTAGTTAGTGTCACAGCCCGGTCCCACAATAGCAAAACTAAAGCCCGTGGCACGCCGCCAAGGCTAAACGATTCATTAACATTCCCAAAAGATTTTAGTTTTAAGAACACACGCAGCGAAAAACAAGACATAACAAATCATTTTTGTTAAAACAGGGGTCCAGTCGACTGTACCTTGTGCCTAGTCGACTGAGACTGGTCCATCAGAAAGTCTGATTTCTCAAACCTAATCCAGTCGACTGGGGCTTCAAATATTCAGTCGACTGGTACTATCCGGTCAACTGAAGTCCAGCCTGGGAGAAAAATATCGAATTGAAAATATGACCCAGTCAACTGTGTCGGGGACCTAGTCGACTGATTCTCTATGAAAAGATGCAGTGAGTTGCTGAAAAAGACAGTTCAGTCGACTATTCCACAAACCAGTCGACTGATTTATGGCAGCAGCACACTTAGCAGAATTTCTAAGTTTAAAAGCTTTCTGAAATCGTTCAGGGATTAAACACGCACTCCAAACTCGATTCAAAGTGATCCTAACTGGATTAAAACATCACTAAAACATAATTACAACAAGTTAATATCTATTACAACATCATTAATCCGTTCTAAGATACTAAGTTAAACATAATCAAAAGTTGTAAAATCCTTATTACAACAAGTCTATTACAAAACGACGAGATGAACATGACAAGTCGCCTTCTATAGTGAACTCCCAAACCCACGTGCTCACTTCTGCGATTCCTAGCCGGCATTAATACCTGCAATGGTTATTTGAATAACCACACATGTTTCGATTTGTTTAAGCTAACACTTAGTGAATAAAATAATATATGCACATGAATGATAAACATGCTCGCATTCACATCTCTACATTTCATACTAGTCTCCGGAGCCTCGCGTGTATGTCCCATACTCCCTATCCGCGACTCCTCGCTAATAAGTCCACATGAAAGGGTAAGACCCACGATTCTTCTCTTCAATCGTGCGACCTTAATGCCTATATTGGCTCCACAAGATGTCCCAGTAACCACATGCTCCTTTGACCCAAATAAGCAACTCAACATGCTCAAATACATATCACAATACTCGCAGAAAACAAAACATGTCACCGTGCTATTGGGCCTACTTAACAATATGATTGCTCAGTATGAACTACACAATATGTCTCTATGAATTACATGCTATTCACACAAAACATGAATACATGTCAAGAAATCATTCCCAAAACATAGTTAAATCACTCACCTCTGAAAAATACTCTTAAACTACGATCCAAGGAAAACCCGTGCACAAAGAACGTGTAGAAAACCTTCTAGTATAGTTCCTATGGATCAAAAGTCCGATTATAAACTTTCATGAAAAATTTTAGAAAAAGACTTTTCGGAAAACTTGGCCAAACAAGGCCTAATAGGTATCAAAACAAAGCTCTTACATCGAGGAGCTCAAATATGAAATATAGAAGGAAACAAACGGACAGAAGTTCATCGTAAAGCTCTAAGCTCCTAAATATCCCTTTTGGCCTCCTTCGTGAACTTTAGGTTAGAACTTGTAAAAAAATGAAAGTCATCACTTTCTATATATAGGCAACATTTTCCAAAATTGTATTTACCTCCCCAAGAGTTTTCAAAACTCCTAAACAGTCTCCGAAACTTTCTACACAGCTAATTCATAGCTTTACAAGTGAAACCTCAAAATTATAAAAGTTTCCGACTAAGTTCCGTTTGGTTGCTAAAACACGAATTTCTACATGACGTTTTCGAAGTTACTAATTAACCAGCCAAATTAATAGTGTGTTAATTCATCCTCACCAGGATATAAATCTAACAACAAAAATATATTCTAAACCAGAAATAATACAGATATTGAAATACACAGGTAAACATTTATTTTTAGATAAACATTTAAGTATTCCAAAATGACCTTCTCACTTTCAGAGAGACGTCCCAACAACAAAAATGATCATCAACATAGTCTCAAAGGGTTCTCTAACACAGACACCCAAATCAACTCGTGAGTCAAAACTCACTCTCACAGGTGTCATAAGACATAACACATCACATTATCATGCATAACAATGTAATGAAATGCAATAACACAAATACGGGTGTTATAATACTCTCCCCCTTAAAAGAAGTTTGTCCCCAAACTTATACCTCATGTCTCGAAAAGGTGCAGATACTGAGTACGCATCTCCTCTTTGATTTCCCATGCTAATTCTTCTGTCATTTGGCTATGCCATAACACCTTCACTTTCGATATCACTATATTTTGCAAGACTTGATCCTTTCGATCCAAGGTCTCTACTGGATATGCAACATATGTCGAATCACTCTAAATCTCATTCGACGTCGGAGTCATCACTTGATCTCTATCGTCTGTCAAATGTTTCCGTAATAATGACACATGTAATACATTATGAACTTGAGCATACTCACTAGACAAGTTCAAACGATACGCTACGAGTCCAACTCTCCTAATGATCTCAAAAGTTCCTACGTACCTCGGATTAAGTTTTCCGTATCTTCCAAATCTAGTGATCCCCTTTGAAGGTGACACCTTTAAGTAAACCAAATCTCCCACGTCAAATTCTAACGGTCGTCTACGCTTGTCGGTATAACTTTTATACCTATTCTGAGTTGTCAGTAACCATTGTCGAATCACCTTTATCTTGTCCGTTGTTTCTTGTACAATTTTCAGCCCTTCTATCATTCTTTCTCCGACTTCCGTGCAACTAATCGGTGAACGACATACATGACCATACAAAGCTTCATAAGGAGCCATCCCAATACTCGACTAAAAACTGTTGTTTATGCGAACTTAATCAATGGCAAATGGTCTTCCCAATCACCCTGAAAATTAAGTATACATAAACGAAGCATATCTTCCAAAATCTGATTACTCTTTCCGATTGACCATCAGTCTGAGGATGAAAAACAATACTGAAATGCAATTTGGTACCCATTGTTTCTTGCAAGGCTCTCCAAAACTTTGATGGAAAGCTACTATCTCTATCTGAAATAATAGAAATTGAAATGCCATGTAGTCTCACAATCTCGCAGATATACAACTTAGCTAACGTTATCGGCTTAGGTATTCGAAGTGGTAGGAAGTGCGACGACTTCGTCAAACAGTCAATAATTACCCAAATAATAGTATTTTATTTCTTCGACCTCAAAAACCCACTAACAAAGTCCATTGTTATGTGTTCCTATTTCCACTCGGTTATCGGTAATGGTTGTAACAATCACGAAGGTACTTGGCGTTCGGCCTTCACTTATTGACAACTCGTACATCGTGAAACACAACATGCTATTTCTCTCTTCATTCCCAACCACCAATAAATATGTCTCAAATCTCTATACATTTTGGTGCTTCTTGGATGAACGGTGTACTTAGTATTATGTACTTCCTCTAGAATATTCTGTTTCAAATCCTTCTCGGCAGGTACACAAATTCTACCCCTCAATCTTAAAAAATTGTTCTCAAAAGTAAAACCCGGTTACTTGCCCATTGGAATCTTATCACAAATCTTCTTCAAAGCCAGGTCTTGAAGTTGTTTCTTCGTGATCTCGTGAATTAATAGCGGTTGTGCCACAACCTTTGACATTAAGGCACTTTCAATCCTCGGAATCACCTCAAGCTCCAAATTCTCTATATCTTGAATCAATTCTTTCTAAGAGGTCAAATCTGAAGCTATATTGCTTGGTGCTTTATGACTAAGAGCATCGGTGACTACATTCGCCTTGCCCGGATGATACTGAATTGACAAATCATAGTCCTTCATCAACTTTATCCATCTCTTTTGCCTCATGTTCAAATCACGTTGCGTGAACAAGTACTTTAAACTGTTATGATCCGTATATATCTCACATTTCTCCCCATACAGATAATGATGCCAAATCTTCATTGCAAAAATCATGGCGGCCAATTCTAGATCATGTGTTGGATAGTTCTTCTCGTGTAGTCTCAATTGTCTTGATGCATAGGCAATGACCTTATCACCTTGCATAAGAATGCAACCTAAACCTCTATACGAAGCATCACTATAAATAATAAACCCTTCAGTCCCTATTGGAACGGCTAAGATTGGTGCCTTCATTAGTCGACCTTTCAATTCTTGAAAACTTTCTTCACATTTCGGACCCCATGCAAAAGCAACATCTTTTCTCATCAAATGTGTCATCGACATTGCAATACATGAAAAGTCTTTCACAAACCTCCGATAGTAACCAGCTAATCCTAGGAAACTTCGGATATCTGTCACATTCGTCGATCTCACCCAATTGGTAATTACTTCTATCTTCGGGGGATCTACTAAAATTCCTTTAATCATCGATATAAAGTACGGCAGTACGGTCACAACCTTACCCTAAAAAGTAAACTCCTCTTAACCTGACATATAGAAACTAACTAGTTTCTGCTCATAATCAATCTTAGCTTGATTGACCGACAACCAATCCATACCCAAGATAATATCAAAGTAATTTACTACCAACGGAATCAAATCAACACTCAAGACCTTATCGTCTATCTTAATCTCACACGCCTGAATACCGAAGAAGTTACTAATGGTTCACTACTAGGCAATGATATATACAATTCATATCCTAGCGATTCTGGCTTAATAGTTAAATGCTTAACAAAGTCACGTGATACAAATGAATGCGTGAACCAGAGTCCATAAGTATGCATGCAAGATATGAACAAATAGGAAGAATACCTGATTCGACTGTATCATCCGTATTCCCTGGCCTGAGCTGGAAGTATTGTCCTTGATGTTGTTCGACTCCTTTTCCTTTATCCACTCATTGTCTTGCCTTTAATCCACTCAGCATACTCGATGCCCCGGTAGTCATCCACGGTTGTCTCTTACTTAGACAGTTCTTTGCTATATGCCCTGGTTATCCATACTCGAAACATTTCTCCCTTATATCTGGGTTGTCGCTCTTTGTGTTCGAGGTTGTGTTCAGTGCAGTCACGTTTGTATTCATAGGACAGTCACGGGATATGTGTCCCAGTTGCTTGCAAAGGTAACACGTGCTCAATTGATAGCAAGTCCCTCTGTGTCACAGTTTATATGTTGGGCACAATGGTTTCGAGTCTCCCATGAACGTGCTCCCTCCTTGATTACCTGTGTTCAATCTCGAACCTTACGTAAACGGTTTCTTCGCATTCCCTTGACTCTTACCCCTATTGAAATTTGCTATCTTTCCTTGTTGTCCTTGTCGATAGCGATCGATACTTTTCTCAGCAATACGAGCAACTTTCTCTACTAGTGAAACAGTCGGGTGCTACAACATGTCCACAAGGCCACATATATTCTCCCTAAGCCTTTCCTCAAACTTACGAGCCTTATCCCCATTAGTTGGAACGGTAGTTTTCCCAAAGCGCAACAAGGCATTGTAACGGGATACGTACTCACTCACAGTCATGTCTTCCTAGACCAAACTTGCAAACTCTTGACATTTCTGAGTATAAGCTAATTGCGGAAAGAAATGCTTGTTGAACTCATTCTTAAATGCCTCCCACGTAGTTGGCTTCCCTTGCTCAAGCACATTGTTCCACCAATCCAATGCTTCTCCCATCAACGTATTGGATGCGCACATAATTTTCTCCTCGTCAGTACATATCAACTGACGGAAATGTCTTTCCATGTCCATCATCCAATGAACGGTCAAGTCTATGTCGACCTGTCCATGGTACAAAGTCGATTTCCTTTTGTGGAATTGTTCTATAATGGTGGGTTTAGGTCTTGGTACCAGTGGTGCATTGATGTAGCGAATTCCAACCGGTGGGACCTGAACATTCATCTGATCTCTTTCACTTACAGCTTGAACAAATTTTTCCACCATGTTCAATAATTGGTCCATTCGCGAATGCAGTGACAAATCTCTTACTGGCTCAGTCATGATGTTTCAAATATTCACCCTATTGAGTTCAATCCATAGTAACTATGCATGCCATGCCATAATATAAAAATGTGCACGGTTCACCAACACAATCAACAAATGCTAACATATGAGCATTTCTACAATGATAATAATGTTATCTTCATAAACATACACTCTACTTGACGTCACTCAACATATAACGTCACTCGTCCCAAATGCTCTAAACTTAATGCTCTGATACCACTAAATGTCATAGCCCGGTCCCACAATAGCATAACCAAAGCCCATGGCATGCCACCGAGGCAAACCAATTCATTAATGTTCCCAAAAGAGTTTAGTTTTAAGAAACACACATAGTGGAAAACAAGACAAAACAAATCATTTTTGTTAAAACAGGGGTGCACCTCGTGCCCAGTCCAGCAGAAAGTATGATTTTTCAAACCTAATCCAGTCGATTGTTTTCTAGGTCCAGTCGACTGGGGCTTTAAATATTTAGTCGAATGGTACTGTTCGGTCAATTGAAGTCCAACCTGGGAGAAAAATATCTGAATTGAAAACATGACCCAGTCAACTGTGTCAGGGACCCAGTTGACTGATTCTCTATGAATAGATGTAGTAAGTTGCTGAAAAAGAGGGTCCAGTCGACTGTTCCACAAACCAGTCGACTGATTTATGGCAACATCACACATAGCATAATTTCAAAGTTTAAAAGCTTTCTGAAATCGTTCAGGGATTAAACACGTACTCCAAACTCAATTCAAAGTGATCTTAACTGGATTAAAACATCACTAAAACATAATTACAATAAGTTAATGTCTATTACAACATCATTAATCCGTTCTAAGATACTAAGTTAAACATAATCAAAAGTTGTAAAAATCCTTATTACAACAAGTCTATTACAGAATGACGAGATGAGCATGACAAGTCGCCTTCTATAGTGAACTCCCAAACCCAGGTGCTCACTTCTGGGATTCCTCGCCTGCATTAATACCTGCAATGGTTATTTGAATAACCACACATATTTTGATTTGTTTAAGCTAACGCTTAGTGAATAAAACAATATATGCACATGAATGATAAACATGCTCGCATTCACATCTCTACATTTCATACTAGTCTCCGGAGCCTCACGTGTATGTCCCATACTCCCAATCCGTGACTCCTCGCCAATAAGTCCACATGAAAGGGTAAGACCCACGATTCTTTTCTTCAATCGTTCGACCTTAATGCCTATATTGGCTCCACAAGATGTCCCAGTAACCACGTGCTCCTTTGACCCAAATAAGCAACTCAACATGCTTAAATACATATCACCATACTCACGAAAACAAAACATGTCACCGTGCTATTGGGCCTACTTAACAATATGATTGCTCAGTATGAACTACATAATATGTCTCTATGAATTAATACATGCTATTCACACAAAACATGAATACATGTCAAGAAATCATTCCCAAAACATAGTTGAATCACTCACCTCAGAAAAACACTCTTAAACTATGATCCAAGGAAAACCCGTGCACAAAGAACGTGTAGAAAACCTTCTTGTACAGTTCCTATGGATCAAAAGTCCGATTATCAACTTTTATAAAAAATTCTAGAAAAATACTTTTCGAAAAACTTGGCCAAACAAGGCCTAATAGGTATCAAAACGAAGCTCTTACCTTGAGGAGCTCGAATATGAAATCTAGAAGGAAACAAACGGACAGATGTTCATCGTAAAGCTCTAAGCTCCTAAATATCCCTTTTGGCCTCCTTCGTGAACTTTAGGTTAGAACTTATAAAACAAACGAAAGTCATCACTTTCTATATATAGGCAACATTTTTCAAAATTGTATTTACCTCCCTAAGAGTTTTCAAAACTCCTAAACGGTCTCCGAAACTTTCTACACAGCTAATTCATAGCTTTACAAGTGAAACCTCAAAATTATAAAAGTTTCCGACTAAGTTCCGTTTGGTTGCTAAAACACGAATTTCTACATGACGTTTTCGAAGTTACTAATTAACCTACCAAATTAATAGCGTGTTAATTCATCCTCACCAGGATATAAATCTAATAACAAAAATATATTCTAAACCAGAAATAATACAGATATTGAAATACACAGGTAAACATTTATTTTTAGATAAACATTTAAGTATTCCAAAATGACCTTCTCACTTTCAGAGAGACGTCCCAACAACAAAAATGATCATCAACATAGTCTCAAAGGGTTCTCTAACACAGACACCCACAAAACTCACTCTCACAGGTGTCATAAGACATAACACATCACATTATCATGCATAACAATATAATGAAATGCAATAACACAAATGCGGGTTTTATAGTTAGTTAGTAAATTTCTAGTTTAGTTTAGTTGCTTTACCTTAATAGTTGTTAATTGTGGAACTTCGTGTTCTACACCTTATTTAAAGTTAAAATTTTTATTTTCCTTTTTGAGTTTAGTCTAAGCAAGTAACTTTAAACCTTCTCTGTGAGATCGACCTGGTCTTACCAAAATACTACTTGCACATCCACCTACACTTGGGTGTTGCACACAAGAGCGCATAAAATTATATTCGTGTCACATGACATACCTAAGATACCCAGGTGTTGATCTTTAAGACCTCACTGATTGGTAAGTCAAAGTATTTATATCCATAATCTGTGTCCATAATCGTCTCAAGATTGAGAACACATACCTTATACAGGTTACGAGTTCTTATCGACTATTGACAACATTAAGTATCAATAGAAAAGCTCAAGTCCATCAATGCACTACAAGCACTAGCATATCAACTAAGAGCTATACTCTAGTGATTAAGATTCATCACTCCATCCACTGGTAGTTAATCATGCTACAGTGTACACCTGATGAGATATCCAGTCTTATCATCCATTGTGATAAATTCTAAGCATCAAAGAATAGTAATTCGTATCTCACTTGTATGTATCTCATACACACACGAATTACTTACTATGATACTTAAGGATTAACAATCGTCTCATGAAAAACATACATAATGAAATGTAAAACTGGTATACATATATTAAAATGCCAATGTCTCATACATAAAGTAATGGCTTGAGAGCACAAACCCAACAAGGTCTCCCTACCTTCTGATAATCCTTTTTTAGAAAATAATAGGAAAAGAAGAGGACTTGAGAATACTGATACCCTACAGTCCTAGAAGAAAGCCAAATCCTTCCAACAATTTACCACAACTCACACTACCTCAATATCCCACAATATCCATGACCACCATGCCATTAGCCAGAGTCTAAAAAATTATTTTATTGCCGAAGAGGTGGGGAGATGCCTCCTCTCGGCTAATGATCATTATCAGCTAGATCTACCGGGGTTTGACCCGACCTGCGACAGGCAAAACCCTGAGGGCTCTGATTAGAGAACATCACCTGGTGTGCCTTCTCTTATCAGAAACTAAAATTGGCTCGAACTATATGGCTTCTATTCTTAACCGTCTCGGCTTCCACAATTATGTTTTGATCCCTGCTACCAAAAAGGTAGGAGGCGAGAAATGGAATTGATCAACTTCAAGCTTTGCCTCTTTCTATTGAGAATGTCAACAAAATCTCTGCTCTTAAGGATTTGTTGGAAGTGAACCTTATCAAAGAGGAAGTCCTTTGGAAGCAAAAATTCAGAGTTCAATGGTTGGAAGAAGGAGACAGAAGCACCCAATTTTTCCATCTTTCTACCATCATCGGACGTAGAAGGAATGCAATTGATCTTCTAAATTTGACCAATAGCTCTTGGATAGATGCCCCAAATACCATTAGCCAAGCTTTCTTCTCCAGTTTCATTTCTAGTTGCAAGTCTTTAGACCCTTTATTTCCACCTGATCTTGAAAGATTGCTCCAAACTACCATTACTGAGGAATATAACCTTATAATTTGTCGCCCCCTGATGAGAAGGAAATCAAAGAGGCGATCTTTAATATTGGCTCCACCACAGCCTCTAGCCCAGATGGAATGTTAGCCGTTTTCTACAAGACTTTTTGGCATATCATTAAGGTGGATGTTATTGCAACGGTCAAAAGTTTTTTTGATGATGGTCTTACTCTCCAGCACCTTAATCACACAAACATAACGCTAATCCCAAAAATAGTTAGCCCTTCTATGGTTAACCATTATCGGCCCATTAGCCTTTGCAATGTGATTTACAAGACCATCTCGAAAATCTTCTCTCTCTATCTTAAGCCTTATTTGGAAAAGATTATCTCCCCTTTTCAATCAGCCTTTGTCCCGGGTCGCCTGATTCATGATAACAACATCATCGCCCAAGAAGTTGTCCACATAATGAAAATCAAGCAAGGAAAGGAAGGGCTTATAGCAATCAAATGTGATATGGAAAAAGCTTATGATAGAATTGAGTGGACTTTTCTGCTAAAAGTGCTCAAGTGCCTTTGTTTTTCCAACAGGTAGTGCCACTGGATAGAACAATGCATTTCCATTGCCTCCCTCTCCATTCTCATCAATGGCCAACCCACATGCTTGCTCAAACCTGAGCGGGGTCTTTGCCAGGGGGATCCACTATCCCCCTTCATGTTCATTCTTTTCTTTGAAGTTCTCTTCAGAATGTTATATCGTGAAGCGGCTTTTGGGTGTATAAAGGTATTAAAGCTAGCCGGAATTATCCCACGATCAATCACCTCATTTTTGTAGATGATCTTATCATCTTCGGGCAGGCCTACCCTGATGTTGATATCAATATCCTGAATTGCATATCCAATTATGGATCTTGGTCTAGTCAAGCTTTAAATTTTAACAAAAACAAGATTTAGCAAGAACATGTGCAAGGATGTCACTAAAGCTATCTGTCGCAAATTAGGCCTTAAAAAGGCTCCCCTTAACTCAAAATATCTTGGGCTCCCTTTTACCATCAAAGGCACTAAAAATAAAGTTCTCTCGGGGATCTTTGATAAGGTTCAAAATAGGCTCCAAGCTTGGAAATCCTCCCTGTTATCCTAAGCAGCAAGATACACGTTGATTTGTACAGTTGCTCAAGCAATGTCGGTCTGTACTATGTCAATCTTTCCCCTTCCTTTTGCTCTCTGTAATAAATTAGATAGGCTATTTTGTAAATTTTAGTGGGGTCACACAGATGGAACAAAAAGGGGGCTGTGCTTGAAAGCATGGGACAACATTTGTCTTCCTAAATATTGTGGTGGTTTGGGCTTACGGTGTATGAAAGACTACAACAAAGCTCTCCTTGCCAAGCTTGGGTGGCAAATTTTGACTCAGAATGGAAAGAAATGGGTCCAAACTTTGAGAGAACCCATAATTCTAATCTCCTTCAAGCCACAGAGAAAAACAATTCTTCTTGGTTCTGCCAAGGTATTTTGAAGTCCATTCCTCTACTTGGAAAAGGTTTTTGCAAGCTCATTGGCAACGGTTTTGATATCAACATTTTGGGAGGATCCGTGGGTGCCTTCTCTCCCAAACTTCAGGCCTAAGTGTCGTTCTCCTAGCAGGCCTAACCTGGGTTCGGTCTCTGAGCTGACTCTTGATAATGGCAGTTGGTGGAATTCCAACCTTATTCGTAATACCTTCAACGATGTTTTGGCCAAGGCAATTTTACGAATCTTCCTGCCAACGATGCGCCAAGCAGATAAGGATGTTTGGGCTCCAGACAATAAATGTGTCTTTTCGATTAAATCCGCTTACTTGATGAATCAAAAGTCTAGACTTCTACAGGCTAGTAGCGCAGCTGCTAAGTACTGAAATGGACTGTGGAATGCCAAGATTCTCTTTCTTGGCCAAACTCTATCTCTCTATATATATTTTCCTAAACCAGATTGTGGACACGCGGCCTCTGGGAGCCCACCCCCCGCATTCTTTCTCGGGGTTTTGTAATTGATTTTCCTTGTTTTGAAATTGTTTGAAGAAAAGAAGAAAAAAAGTCTTTTGAAGAGTTTGAAAAGCCTGTGAAAACAAATACAGAGTCGCCACTTGGTCTTTAGGGAACCAAGAAACCCAATATGACTCACCCAAACGGATAAAGGGTACCGGCCCTTCATAACCAAAGAACTTGGCTCGGGGTTTTGCTATGAGAGAGGAATGAGCCTTTATCGCGAATTAACACCCTCAACTCGCCCCGTTTCTCGACGAGCCTCAATTAGCATCCAAATAATCATCTTATACTATGTTTGGTTCGATAGTTAATACTATCATAGGTATATTATATCTCATAAGAATCTTGAAATGGAAGATCAAAAGATAAGATATCATTCATAAGATCTAAGCCAAATATCACACAATGCAAAAGTGAAAGATCAGACAAACAAACCTAGAAAAAATCGTCCAATCACATATCAAGTAATCAATTTCTCCTAATCTAAAGGGGGACATGGATTGTTCTTGAAACAAATAATCAAAGAAATCAAAAATATGCTTAGCAAGCTAATATGATGCATGTTAATCTTTGATAAAAGAAGCCCTCTCAATCCCCGGGATGAATGAGAACGGAAGATGTGACCGAGGGAGCATGAACGTGTGATCAAGTTCATTCCTTATAATCTTCTTTGATTAGGAGTCACAAAAACTCCAAATCTTGCATGGATGCAATGCATGATCCTAGAATGTGCAAAGGTAGTGGTGTGTTTGTGTACATGGATTTTCTAAAGTGATTTTGAAGTCTAAAATATGTATGAATGAATGCAGAATGTCATTGTAGGATATGTACAAGTGTAGTATAAACTACTTCCTAAGAGATGAGCTAATTTGGAGTGCATGTAATTTGGAGTGCATGTAAACATCCAATCAAAAAATAAAAGTAAAACATGCTTGCTGTGAATAGTGGACAGAACAGTGAGCTGATTTTGTAAAAATGGAAAAGTTAACTTAGGAATGTTTCATGATTTTTTATGGAGATTATCCTTATTGTGTCTAGAACATATATCGAAAAGCCAAATCACTATTGAGTTACAGATTGAGAGAAATCGTATGAATAAGAGAGGTTACTCAGAAACATAGTTCATACTATCGACTGAAATATAGAAACTATTAGAAAACGAAAACAAAACATTTGGAAGTCCATATTATACCAAAAGTTCCCTAAAGACACTAAAGTTTAAGGAAAAAATGAGTTGGCACCACTCTCTTTGTAAAAGTTTTCTGAAAAACAAGTTGAAAATCAACCAAAGCTGTTGTAACAGAAAAACAGAATGTCTAGAAGGAATGTTTGGGTCAAAATGGAACCCTTCCAACTGTTTATATATCAAACCAAAAATCATGGGTGTTCTCTAATAAGTTGGGAAGACTTTCCAAGTGGCCTTGAAATCATCCATTAAGTATTGAACTCAGAATAATATTTTAAAGTTGAACAAACTCACTGTTCTGAAGATTTGAGAAAAACAAATGTTTTATTTCTTGAAATCAAAATGAGAGGTTTAAGAGGGGTTTTGAAATAGGGGTTTTGAGGGAGTATTTTTAGCACCCAATGGAGATTATAACCTCTTAGAATATCAACATTAAACTCATACCAAGAACCTCCAAGAATGTTGGAAAGCATTGTTTTTATTACTTTCCTTACGACGTAGCATATTTCAAGAACTTTTGATCCAAATCTGGGAGTGTTTGGGCTTTCAAGGGTATTTCGGTCATTTGTACTACTTTCTGAGTATTTTGAGAGATAGAACTAACTTCCAGGAGTCCTTTCTGAGTCTTTTTCGATCATCGTGAACCACCAAGCTATGGGTTTCCTAAATCTGATAGCCGACGAAATGGGATGTCTACACTCATCACATTCACTCCCTCTCCCTCTCCCTCTCCCTCTCCCTCTCCTATGTCGGCACACACACACACACAAAATTGGTAGGGGTTGTTTGGGGATTGGCTTAGGGTACAAGCAGGGTTGGATAAAACATGTATAATTACGGGTTCGAAAATAACATTAATTATAGTAAAAATTTTACAAATATAGTCCCGGGTTGGAAATTATATTAATAAAATATAATAAAAATTGTTGGTATTACAGATTTTGGCCTTTGTTTTTTGTTTTTATGTTTTTTTTGTTTGCCAAACAAGCACCAAACAAATTTGAATAAATTTAATTTTATATTTCTATATTATACACACTCATAATATATATACACATAATACATATA
This sequence comes from Hydrangea macrophylla, assembly GCA_033977485.1. Taxonomy (NCBI): domain Eukaryota; kingdom Viridiplantae; phylum Streptophyta; class Magnoliopsida; order Cornales; family Hydrangeaceae; genus Hydrangea; species Hydrangea macrophylla. Next base: position 149,544,266 of record CM066988.1, read on the forward strand.
TTAGCAATGCTTTGCAATGTTAAAAGACAAATTGTAATTTACAATTACTAATACATCTATAATCATATGTTGCACAAAATACACATTTCTATTTTCTTTTAACTTTAACTTTTTTTTTTTACATTAGAGCTATAAATATAAATGGAATTTCATGATTTATTACACACACATACCGCTATAAATTTAATTCTCACACACACATATGGTTAGAAATTTACTTTTTTACGTGCATAAAATGAACTTGAGAAAATTAATATTGGAGATTGTAGATAATATCAAAATAGAAAATTTAATTTATAGGCATGTGTGTGTAATCAATAATGTTGGAGGCATCGATCGGTACTGAAGAATTGCATTGAACTAATGTGTGGTCCCCACACTTTTACCCATCCCTGTCTCTCTCTCTCTCACTCTCGTTTGACCTTTCACTTGCCTCTCCTCCATACCCATCTCTTCCCCCTATCTCTACCCAAAATCCCTAAACATATGTTTGCACCTAAAAAATATATTTTTAAAGATAAATTTTGTATAAGGCCGATTGTGATCATTCAATCGGACTTACAGACCAATCACAAAAATTAATGGCTAAGTGACTGGTTCAAAGATTGATCGGACTGACTCAATCGGACTGATCACCATTTTAATCGGGCTGTCACACATATTCAATCGGGCTGCCATCATTTGGCTAGCAGTTATGTTTGGTTTTTCACATGGGTGGGTCCTATCATTTGGTAGACTTTGTGATACAAGATCTGCCCGATGTCATTTCATAGGTGAAATCGAACACCACCTAGTTGGCCATTTCATAATTAATGTGGACTAACGCCTATGGCATGCTCGGGCTCCTTGGTTGGCACTGGTTTTGGTCAATTTTTGGGAAAGTGTTAATGGGCCAACCAATGACTTCAAGGCTTCAACAATTCCATCGGCCCAAGCCCAAGTTGGCATATTCATAGTATGTTCGGGCAGTACAATATGGCCTTGGCATGCACATACATTTGCTATAATGGAATGGACATGGTGGGCTACCCCATGACATGTCAGTTTGATGTACTTAAAAGTACACCTTTGCCATTTACCTAACTTGGACTCTTCTAAGTGTTAACAGCTTGGGCGTGGTCACGTGAATGGTAATTTAAAGTCAATACTTGATTTGGCCATTTTATATTTATATCTATTTGGAAATTGGGCTTCCAAGCACATACTTGACCATTCGGGCAGTAAGTCAATTAGGCAATTACAATTTCAGCCATGTGATATGACCGACTACCATTTTGGTGGGCCATTTAATTCATTTGATCACTTCTGGGATATATATATATATATATATACGTGTGTATATATACAGAGAGTCCACTATGGCAGGTTACCAACTCTAAAAGGTCTCCTATTTGATATTTCTATATTATGTTAAGGTTAATTGGGAAGCAATATTATTTGATATATGGAAATATTATCAAGATTTGGGAAGATAATATTGTTGATATTATCTAGTAAGGGAAGTATATCTTTTACTTGTAAGCTAAGTCAGCTGAACCAAGCCGCAAGATGGACTAGATTCAAGATCAATGTATGTATATATATTCGAAGATGTGGCAGCTTTTAGCAGTTTAAGGAAATAAAATGGTATTTTTTACCAGATAACTATTCATCAGTTATTTCCTGTCTTGTGGACCTCCATGGCCGCTATAAAATCAGCAGGCAGGCCAAGCTATCAACTCACTCCGCGTAATCTCGATACACCGTATTCAAACTGCATCCCAAAGCATTCAACATGCATTCTTAGTTTTTTTAGGCAAATAAAAGCAGTCTTTTATTTTCTTAGCATCTCAAATACATGCTTTGTAATTCTTTTTCTACAATTAAATAAAAATATGCTTTTTATTTAATTTCTCTTTGCTACTTTTGATCACTTGTATGGCTTGTGCGCTTTAGTACTGCCATAGAACCTTCGGCCAAGGGTACTTTCTTACTTGGCCATCACAATCGCATTGTTAAAAGTTAAATCTATTAGCCTTGTGTATCACTCACACAAGTACTTTAAAAAATTAGTTTGCACACACTCAAAACCACTTTTGGTTCTAACACGCCCGTGCACAAGCAAACAACATATAGAGAGCGAAACCTTGGAGAAGGAGAGGATATGGAATCATGGATGGACATCGCTATAAAATCCCAATACAATTCATCCCAACACTATTCAAAAATTGAGACCACAATCAAAGAAATGAGACTGAGCACAAACTAAATCCAACAATTGATTTGCACAACCAAGTCAAATCCGAGAGCACAAACAGAGCCAAAATTGATAGAGCACTTATACAATCCCAAAAAATAAAGAGCACTACAGTTTGCCAATTCATTCCCAAAATCCCATTAGGACCAACATATGAACACCAATACATCCCAAAAAAAAAAAAAACGAATTTCAGCCCAAAAAAAATAGCACATGCCAAGTAATATTTTTATTTCCAGATCCATTGGTTCAAGATCTTTTTTTAACTTGCATCATTCGAAATTCAACCCAAGTTAGTGCCTTTTTAATAGTTAAATCAGTCACAGAACTGTGTACAACAAGTTATACTCACGTTGTTATCAATCCAATTCGTACTTCACTTTCAGTATCCTTTAAATCTTGCATCAATTCGTTCTTCAATTTCAATTGAGGGTTGCATTTTTTTTTCCTTCAATGCTTGTGTGATTAGGGTTTTTGGGTAGAGATAGGGGGAACAGATGGGTATGGAGGGAAGGCAAGTGAAAGGGAGAGAGAGAGAGAGAGAGAGGTAAAAGTGTGGGGACCACACATTAGTTCGGTGTAATTCTTCGGTACCGATCGGTGCCTCCAGCATTATTTGTGTGCAATACACCAATAATGCTACATCAACCGAGAGGTACCGAGAGATATGCACCAAATTAATTGGGGACCACCTGCTGTGCACACTCGCAGGTCATTTTACCCATTTCGATTTTTTAAAAAAAATCGCCCAAATCAAGAAAGAAATACCTGCGAGAATAGCAACTCTCCTGTATCAAATTCATTCCTCTTTGTTCATATAAGGCTACGATTTGCTTGCTGCGAATTGCTTGCTACAAAGACTAACTCTCTCATTCAAATTCATCCCTTTCATCTATCCAAAGTTGAAGTGAAATACCCAAATCTCAACACCGAAATGGCAATTGTTGGGAGACCCAAAATGGAGTCCTCTCTCTCATCATGAACTTCACACGCAGGAGCTCATCAACTGCGATACTCTGCAACAATTGGGATTTGGGTGCTCAGGTATGAATGATCTCTCTCTCTCTCTCAATTACTTCACTCATTCGAATCTGTGTTGGCTTAGGGGGGACTGCGATTAGGGTTTGATTTGGGGACACCATTGCTGCGATTTGTAGGAGAAGAATAAAGGTTTGAAATATCTCTCTCTCTCTCTCTCTCTCTCTCTCTCACTCTCTGTTATTCCATACCCATTAGAAATACATCTTCTATCTCCTAATCAAACCGTAATCGCAAGAATGAGTGTGATTCTAGTGGATGATTGTTTAAAATTTTATATCACTTTTGATTGGGGATTTAGTGTTATTTGCATATAGATTTGTATTGATGTATGTGTGATCTTAGTGAGTTAGGGCAATTATTTGAAACAATTACATCGATTTACTGGTTATATGTTGGTAGGCATCTATGATTCTGCTTCATGTAAATACCCAATGGTACTTAAGTTGTGAACTTCTAGAAATAGATTCAATTATTATAAAAAACCCAGTACATGGTACATCGAAAATGTCATCACCGATGACTTTTACGACAGAATTATACAATTTTTTTTAGTTAATTAATTAGGTATCAAAATATTGGACACTTGGGCTCCAAAACTGACCAATGTAAAGTTTTAGCCATAGTCATATTGCACAATGGTATTCCGTAAAGCACAGGCAATTCTACTTGATGGTCAAGTTTGAAACAAATAGAAAATGTAGAATACCTATTAAAATGAAACTAGGTTGTATAGTATTGCGTATTTTTAGAATTAGAAATATCTTTCAGTAGTGCATTCATTATCTTTATCATACAATAAAGTTCAAGTATGAATTGTATGATTGCAATGGGCTGTTTCCTATTTAAGAACAAACCATATATAACATCCCTACGAGGAGATGCACTAGTTACTTTTCTACTTTTCTGCCTTTCCGAGCATTACTCAAAACGTTATATGGCTATTTCATTTATTTTTTTAATCTCTTTCTGGGGGATTAAGGTACCTAGTAAAACTTTTTCTATTAGCGCGTATTTATAAACGAAAAGGATGGAACTTACTAAGCTCATTCAGTTCAAGTATGGTACTATTTATTTTGTTAAATGCATTATCAATGCATATATTTCTCTTACTTTCATGTATTACTATCAACTTCATGCAATATAATACCTAGTTTTTATAGTACTTCACAAGTGTCGCAGCAAAAATTTCATGGTGGGCCAAATTCAAGTAACCCAAATTATACAATTGTATTAAAGGGTAAGTTTAGAATGACAACTTCGGAATGCATTCTTACCAATTGTAATTATATTATCATCTTCATTAGCAACTTATTTCAAAGATGCATTCTAATATAATTTTTACTTTTTTCAGAAAAGCATGTCTTTTAGAGATGGTGATTTGCACATAGGGACGTGAGTTGGGAGCTGACGGAATCCCATGCTCCTCAAATTCTATAGCAAATTAATCTCACTATATAATGTTTCCATCTCCATGGATACCCTTTTTTTTTGGGCTTTTCTCTCCGCTACATATAAAATATACCACTATTGTTAGGTGTACTTTCAAAAAAAATAAAGTCACTTTCGTATCAAACAGAGCATAACTGATATAAGCAATTGAAATTAAAATCCACCTTTGCCTATTCAATGATACATGAATATCATCAAGCAATGCAAAATGCACTAATGAAAATGCTTTTTAGGGGGTTTGATACGTCAATAAACATAACAATCCCAAATTAGCTGATAACAAGTAAAATTAATAGTAAAAGAGTTAAAAGAATGGACCTACGTGTTCTGCTGCCTTCTTACAAGTGTCCGTGCCTAGGTTTTGTTCTTTTTGGGTTGTTTATTTAATTGTTCTATGTATTGATATTGTAGTTTCATTCTTAAGTTTTTTTTTTACCTCTAAAGACTAGAACCTCTATTTTGGTAATGGAGAAGATAAACATGGATTTTTGCAACTGAAATTGAAATCACTTACTTATATGAAGTCCATATCTCATATTAGTCTCGGGTCTTGATGTAGTTTCTCAATGAGGCTCTCTACAGATTTTAATTTTTATGTTAATATCAATTTCAATGACTACTTCTCCTTAGGGATATGTGGGCAATAAATCAGTCGTCTTCCCTCTACAACTTATGGGCTATGATGTGGACCCAATCAATTCGGTGCAGTTCTCAAACCACACAGGCAAGCTGCTTAATCACTGCAATCAAACATTGTGAGGCTTGAAATTTGGTGCAGGCCATCTGCTAACCTGTATATACTCAGGTGTGAAAATCTAGTCAAACGAGAATGCCGGCTTATCCCTCATGACCTTATTGAGACCCACTCCGATTTGGAACCGCAAGGGCAAAAGGCACAGTAATGAATCGGGTGTTGTGGCTAGTGGCTGCGTGAGCTAGTTTCTCTTTTGCAATTTTACATTTTTGGTAGAAATCTTAAAGTTGTACAAGGACTTGTTACAAGGAATAACAAATTTGGTTTTAGGCTTTAGGCCTCAAGTACTAATGCCGTAATGGTTGTATGTGGTCTTGAATGTTAAATGTATTGAATATAGTGAAAAATTGCCTATGTTTTTCATCTTTTGTTGAGAGAATAAATATGTTGCTTTAGAGGACTGTAATCCCTGGTTCTTTCTACTCTATTTTAGAACTGGCTAGTGCTTGTTGCTTTAGAGATTGATGAATTAAAGATAAGAGTATGCTTCACAAATACCATACTGTTTTAAGTTTTTTTTTTAATGAAGTTTGAGTCTTGAATTCAAGTTACCTATCAATGTTTGACAAGCTTATTTTTCTCACAACTATGCATATAAGTTTATGTTGTTAGTGCATTTTTTAAGAGTTGTGACAGAATGATTTTTGATGCTCCATATATCATTTCTCTGTGTATCTACATTGCCATAACTTGTTCAAAACTCATCTATGGTTTGGAAAAAGAAAAGAAAAAGTAAAAAGCAAATTGGAATAGTCCCTTTGCAGATGCACCAGTTTATAGCAACCTGCCATCTCCAAATTTACATGAATAGATGAACTGGTGTGGAGGCAAAATAACTGTAGCAAATGATTTTTCAATTTTCAGCAGCAACTAAAACAATTGCTAAATAGTCCTAATAAAATAAAATAAATAAATAAACAACTGCTAAACAAAGTGGCCAAATATTCTGCAAATAAGATACATGTGTTTTTACAATACATAAACAAAAAGTACTCATTCCTGATTACATAACAACGATACATCTCATGTCCCTACATTACATTACAATACATAAACAAAAAGTATCGTAATGTCCAGTTGCTGCTGAAGCAACAAGATCAGTAGACAAGGACACATGGAGTCAATATGCTCTCAAATGGGCTGTTGATCATCTTCTTGCACAGGGCCAATCGGTGACTCTTCTCCATGTCAAACAAAGAACATCTTCCATTCCCATTCCAGGTATGTGCATACATTTATACATACAAACATTTATACATACAAAAACATCTTCCATTCCCATTCCAAGTCGGCGTTCTCGTTTTACTAGATTTTCACACCTGAGTATATACAGGTTAACAGATGGCCTACACCAAATTTCAAGCCTCACAATGTTTGATTGCAGTGATTAAGCAGCTTGTCTGTGTGGTTTGAGAACTGCACCGAATTGATTGGGTCCACATCATAGCCCTTAAGTTGTAAAGTAAGACGGCTGATTTATTGCCCACATATCCCTAAGGAGAAGTAGTCATTGAAATTGATATTAACCTAAAAATTAAAATATGTAGAGAGCCTCATTGAGAAACTACATGAAGACCCAAGTCTAATATGAGATATGGACTTCATATCAAATAAGTGATTTCAATTTCAGCCGCAAAGGAAGGTCAATGATTATAAACAATTGCCTCAATCATATCAAGTTCGAAGAATTTCTACAAAAGAAAAGTTGTCACTTGTCAGTGATATAATAAAGCGGTTAATAGGATTATAGCGAAATGTTGAATACTTAGAGTAGGCTAACTTCCCAAATTAATCTGATCAGTCCAAACTTGACTGAACTTTCAGTTAAATTATTCATTATTTAGTAACTACCGTTAAACACCAAATCGCAGGTATCTCATTCATGACTTGTGTAAACGACATGGAAATTAAATTTGAAACTGATAAAAAAACATTTAAACAAAACAAACTATACCTGCATGGTGTGAGATTGAATACTGAGAACCCGACTGGTTTCTGAAGGCAGAGCTAATGAAAGAATTGGAGGCGCCATTATCGGCTTCTTTGAGCTTCTAAATCTACAAATTCAAATTGAAGAACCTCAACTTTGTATTATTATTATATATATATACACACACACACAAATTCAACCTATATATTCCTATTTACGTGAGACAATATCGCCGAAAATATTAACCTGAAAATGTAAATCCCTCAGGTTGCTCTCAATTCGGGTCTGCTTATGAGCAGAGACCGTAACATATATATATATATATATATACTAGTGTGGGTGCACGTGCAAGGCACGTGCCCGTCGGATAGTTGTATTCCTAGATATATTGTGTATTAATCTTGACATTAGAGGTAATAAGATGTTAAAACAGTTAAATAGGAAATTGTAAATGTAACTATTTAATCTAAAACTCTTCTGACGGAAGAAGAAGATAATTATGACTATCTTATACATGAGTAGTCAAGGTAACTAATAAAGCGCCACTAAAAATATATGACACAAGTAGGGTATTTCCTCTAAAAAATGGCATGAACGTGTTTGTAGGCTTTAATTGATATTCGAATAATCTATAAATCCTGAATTTGAGGGAAGAAGTTGAGCAAAATGTAAATATTAGTGATCAATTCATAATAGATACTAAAATAACCACTTTATTTGACATTTTAGATATACCAAACTTAATTTTTAGAGAAGAATTTGACCAAAATGTGAAATTAGTGACCAATTCCTAAATAGTCACTAAAATAGCCACTTTTTAAATTTTTTTAAAGTGAATAATAAATATCCCAAAACTTGCTGACCTAAATGCAATTACACATATTACAATATATGAATCCTTAATTTGAGAGAAGAAGTTGAGCAAATTGGAAATATTAGTGACCAATTCCTAAATAACCACTAAAATAGCCATTTTTTTGACTTTTTATGAAGTGAATAATAAATATCCCAAAAATTATTGATCCAAATTTAATTAGACACAAATTGTTGATTGAAACCTCATTTGAGAGAAGAAGTTGACCAAATTGTAAATATTAGTGACCAATTTCTAAATAGCCACCAAAATAGCCACTTTTGTTGACTTTTTTTGAAGTCAATAATAAATTTCTAAAAAATTGTTGACCCAAATGTAATTAGACACAAGATTGTTGATTAAAACCTCATTATTATATTAAATAAAATTTCAAAAGCTGACTTGAATGTAATTATTTGTCCAAAATGACAGATATACCCTCACACAAATCAATATATCCTTACGATGTATAGATAGATACATGAGTAATTATAATATAATGAAGGGCAAAATAGGAAGTTCATAATTTTTGGCGTGCTTGTTAAATGTGGCTGTCTTCTTATTATATAGAGTAGATATATATATATATATATATAGAGAGAGAGAGAGAGAGAGAGAGAGTGAGGTTCGAACTTTCCACAAATTAAGGCTTCCCCAAAATGCAGATTTGTAAACCCACAATCGAATCCTAATCGCAGCCCTAAGCAACAACAGATTTGAAAAAGTAAGAAATTTGAGAGAGAGAGAGAGAGAGAGAGAGAGAGAGAGAGAACCTGTATGCTTTTTAGAGCAAATCGCTGCCCTGAGATGAAGTTCGAACCTCTTGATTTTGTTGAGGAGAAAGAAAACTCTACTTGTAATTTGGGTTTAAAAATGAACAGAGAGAGAGAGAGAGAGAGGTGCTGAAAAAAATTGCCCTCGTCGTCACTCTCTCTGTTCCTGCGATTTGGGGTTTGTTGAGGAGAGAGTGACTATAGTTTGATTTGGGGTTTAAAATGAAGCGGGGCAAATTGCTAGGTAGGTTTTTTTTTTGCCGCTTCATTTTTTGGGTTAAAATTGTGGGGACCACTACTAGTTCGGTGCAAATTTTCGGTAAGGGTCGATTGATGTAGCATTATTGGCAATACATATAGAGTAATATTTGGGGCACTAACAAATTCCACAAACACTCACACCCATACTCTATCTCTCTCCTAGTGGCACTGTGGGGTCCGCAGTAGACCCAAAGTGCCACTAGGAGAGAGATAGAGTATGGGTGTAAGTGTTAGTAGAATTTGTTAGTGCCCCTAGTATTGTTGATACATATAACCATTCCCTTGATTTTAGCAAAATAAATCATATTTGTATAAAGTTTATATGTAGTTAAACAAAAAAGAAAAAGAAAAAAGATGATAGGGTTGAATATAGGGTTAATTACACTCACCTCCCTTGTAGTTTGCCTTAATTACATGGACCTCCCTTAAAATTAGTATTCTGTAACACTTCCCCCCCCCCCCCCCCCCCCCCCCCCCCTTAAAATTAACATTTTGTAACACTTTCCTTCCTTAAAGAGTACTCAAAATACAAAGGCATAAGGGAGGTCCGTGTAATTTTTTAAAATGCGAGGGAGATCCGTATAATTAAGGAAAACCACAGGAGAGGTGAGTATAATTAACCCTTGAATATATCATGTGCATGTGTTATGACGTTAGAAAAATAAGTTGTTACTTTAAACAAAAAAAAATGAACAAAAGAAAAGAAAAAAATGATTTAAAAAAAAGTGATAAAAGAAAAAAAGATGATAAATTCTTCCAATATATCACGTGTAATAAGCAAGTTTTAACGGGAATTAACAATGGTGTTATTTGGGTAAAGGATCTGAAATTGTCACCATACGAAGACAACAGTTGCACTTAGTAGTAACAACAATATCGGAATAAATAGTAACCAAATTCAGAGAAACAATGTTTAATTTTCATACCCACCTTATTACTTAACGTAGAGGAGAAATAACAATTTAAAACAACATCAACAATAATAATATCCTTCATCTCCTAATTAAAGCCTATTGGAATCTAATTGGATATGAAACTTCAAATAAACCATGACTAAAACTTAAGATCGAAGCACGTATGAATACGTTGTCCGAAAAATAAGTTAACGTCCCACACTGTTGTTTTGTGGACTACGACGCCTTGTTCTTGTTGAGGATACTACGATATAATAATTGAAGTACAACTCAACTTCAATTGTTCTTTAGAATTGTATGGATATAAGTTGCTCTCAATGACTCTAGAACAAATGAAGAAGAGAAGACAAAATCGGAGTAAAAGTATATCAAAACTAACTATATTGTATATATAGTGGTGTCTATTGGGTAAGAGATGTCTCTCTACACAAAAGGTTGTGTTCCAACACCTATATACTACATATATATAGATATATATATCACTATATCTACGTTTATCAGCCATTAGAACAGCTACATCAAAAGTTGCAACTCTTCACAAACTGGGTTCGGTCGATCGGTCGAACGGGGTCGGTCGACCGTTCGAATGCCCCTCCGCCATAACTTGTTTAAAACTTCATATAGCCGTTGACTCAATCGACCGGTCGACCTTCAAAACCCCTCTTCTAGAATCTTCAAACTTAATGTTCTAAGCCTTTCCCTGAGCATTGAACCGGTCCATAGCGATCCTATCTATCCCATTGAGCTTACATAAGCTCCCATTCACACCCCGAATCTAACAAAGCCATCACACATTTAAAGTTCCAGATTCAGTGCAATCCTATACTGACGATAAGCATATATATATAGAGCCACTACATGTCCATGAATAATCATTTTATAACCTCAAGTTTAGTAGTTAAAAAAAAATAGGAGTATTTTCTTCCCCATCTTTCCATATCAGGTAGTATGAGAAATACAGTAAGATGGAGCTTAGTTATTTAAAATAGACCAAAATGTACAGGAAAATATGTGCCTCTCAACCAAGAATCGGCTTGTAAGAAGGGAGCTATTGTATATTTCATGGCCTCTTCCTTCTTGATGACCCCCTTGTAACCAGGCCACTTGACTCTAGCAGTAACGGCAGCCCCAGGACCTTTATTGTTAAACTCTGCATAGTAGAGCGTTTGGAGGGCAAAGTCGCCGTTCCATGGTATCCATCCATCAGGATGGATGAGATCACCAATCTCTGATTCCATAACGATGGTTCTCGAGTATTCCTTCCACGGCCTTCCTAGATAACTCTTGAACCTGGACTTTTCAGGCTCAAGTTGGTCATTAGCCAAAATGCGACAGTTTTGTAAAACTATTCCAGTTGTTTCACGCTTGTCAACCCTTCCCTGGGCTGTAACGATGTTTTGTTGATTGTCCAATGGCTTCCTTACATAGATCATGCAGTTCTGGAAAACAGCAGCTGCATCACCAAAGATGAAGTCAACAGTACCAGTGATTAGACAACTTCTGTAGAATTGCCTGTGTGTTTGGGCATATAGGGTGTCCTGGTATCCCTCCATACGGCAATTCAGGAAAATTGATCGGTCTGATTGGACTCTAAGTGCCACTGCCTGATGCTTTTCTGGACCCGCAGTGTTTCTGAATCCCATTGATTGGGCCATAAAACCTTCTCCTAAAGCAGCTGCATACATGCATGCGGACAATACTAATTACACATTATTAATGGCGGAAATTAATAACTTAATTAGACATAATATACTTGTGCAGAGAACAAATTAATGGGTTAAGTGTTGCTATGTTTGGGAATAACCAAATTTTAAGGCCCCACCCTCACCACATGATGTGCAGTATAACAACGCATCAAAATCAAAATGGGGTAAAGATTCTTATTGTCACAAAAAAAAGGACAACAACAATGCATATAGATAATGAATGACACTTACCAAAAGTTGCAGTTCGAAATGTCTGAACTCCATCTGCAAAATTTTTGTTCCCTGTAACGATAGTCTTTTGGGATCCATCGCCATACATAGTAACGTTTACCATGTTTTTGGTCACTGTCACGTACTCCTCATAAACTCCTTCTTTAATGTAAATGACATACCTGCATTGCGGTGGACATCAGTAATTACAACTTGACTGCATAATATATTAAGTTGGATCGATCAAGAAAATGCATGTTTAGAAGAATTTGCCCTTGATGATCGAGAGTAAAAACATGAAATTAGCGACACATATATATACATACATACCGTCCTTCATATTTAGATGGCATTGCAGCCAAAGCATCAGAAATAGTTGTAAAGTTTCCACTACCATCTTTTGCAATTATGACATTGGGAGTAAGCTTGATGTCCTGTGACCTGAGCATCCTGCGATCCTCAAGGTTCATCCAGGTAGGAATCCCATCATGATCCTCTGTTACTAGAAGATGTCGTCCAGCAGTTGGTGGCATTTGGAAATTGGAAAGGAGTGAAGACACTTCCGACACAATGGCAAGTGCATTGCTTGTTAGCTCTCTACTACTCTTCAAGGCCTTCTGCATTGCACTCTTCAATTCTCCTCCGGGAAACCCATCAATGCAAGTCTGTTGGTAAGACATCACTGCGCTTAGCCAATTGTTCAAATCAGGTGTTCTTGAGGACAACTTTCCTAAATTTTGGCCATCCACATTGGATACTGAGCTATTTAATTCTTCGGTGGCATCTTCCAGGAGTACCATGCAATCTTCGAATGCCGCTTTCATTTCAGGGGTGTCGAATTTGAATGTGGAGGAGGTTTGGTTGATGGCCTTATCGAGTTCAAGGGCGGCAACAGAGATTGCAGCCTTGAGAAGGTCTTTTGGTTGGGAATATGCAGAGATGTTGGAGCGCACCGCCTTCGAAAGGTTGGTCTCGCATGCTTGCCTGTAATCCGTAGGTGCGCATATCATTTTTATGGCCTTGTCAGATTGAGACACCTCTTTTCCGGATTGGGATGCTGGAGGGCTTTTATTGGCAGTGGCGGTATTATTTGTACTAGAGGCCTGAAGGTGTTGTTTATAGATGACAGCACAGACTGCAGCTGCAACTATAAGGAGGAGGACAACGGTTGATACCACAGCAATTGTAATCCTCTTTTTCAGCTTTTGTTTTTTTTCATTTTTTCGTCGTTCAGATAGATGGTCGAAATCCTGAAATGCCATGGTCACTTGCTTTGTACCTGAGGCAGAGATATCTTTCTCTGCCTTGGGTCAAAGCCAAGGCAGAGATCCAACACAGAGATAAAGAGAAGAAGAAGAAAATCAATTTCTCTCTCTCTCTTTTTTTTTTTTTTTTTTTTTTTTTATAATTCCTTTTTCAAACTACTTCGAGATTGATCGAGTTATAAATCTCAGCTTTAATTATGAATTTCGCTAGTGATCATAGGAGGGTCTGGACTGGAGAAATTTTAGGACTACTGTTCAAAAGTTAGTTAGTTAAAACGTGGACAATATATGGTTGATGCAGTTTCTAATATTCTTGCCATTTATATACCGCATTTCCAGCGTCCCCCTCTTTCTCTCCTCTCCTATGTCTGTTCCGTCTTGCATTCCTATATAACATCACTTAATGTCCCTTTGACTGTTGATGGTATCATTATCAACAAGGTCCCTATATTTCCAATTGTTTGACTTCCATTCCAGTCAATGTCAACGATCCCACACAGTATCCATGTGAAAAATCAACCAAAATACTACAGACTGATTTCGTTTGTTTGCAAATCACCAACCCCGGATACACATACATATAACATATATATATATATATATAATATATAATATATGTAATGTGACTGACTGGTAATACTCCCATAATATCAGAAAAAAAAAAAAAGTCATCACAAGCTTACCGAACATAGAGAGAGAGAGAGAGAGAGAGAGAGAGAGAGAGAGAGAGAAACACGGGAAAGACATATGGACCATCTCAAAGGAAGAAAAATAAATAGGGGTCACCATGGATTAATATCGCTTCTTGCTGAGCACAAACCGAGGATCGTGCATCAACTACACCCTTCAAAAACAAATACTAAGGAAAAAAGAAGAAGAAAAAAAAAAAAAAAAAACAAAGATGAATGTAGAAGTAAACAGTATTAATTAAAGATGTTGGTATGCTTAAACAAGCAATCCAGCTGTGTACTTGACACCCGTGGAGGGCAACCATGAATTTCCCAAAATGAATTGAGCCACTGTAAAGTTGTTGGCCTGAGCTGAGTCATTGATTGCACGAAAACCTGGCCACTTGACCCGACTACCCAGGCCAGCCCCAGGTCCATAGTTCATGTACTCTCCATAGAAGAGTGTGTCCAGTGCGAAATTTTCATTCCATTCTAGCCAACCTTCGGGCCTAATGGTGCTACTGATATAGGACTGCATAATCACTGTTCTTGAATACAATTTCCAAGGGCGTCCAAGGTACGTCTGTTGCTGTGTTTGCGTAGTACTGGAGTTGGAGGAAGCAGAGGAATTAGCAACCAAGACGTCTGGCTCAACAGATATGTTTGAGAATTGGATTGTGAACCCTGTTGGTTCTGTTGATTCTTTTCGCCCCTGTGCTGTTATCGTGTTCTTCTGATTTGGGAGACCTTTCCTCGCCAGGATTTGGCAGCTTTGAAACACAACAGTGCCATCCCCAAATATGAAATCCACTGTTCCTGTGATCTTGCATTCTCTGTAGAATTGACGCATGGAGTGAGCGTATAAAGTGTCCTGGTAACCCCTTATACCGCACCTAAACAACACCGATAGATCTGAGTCTGATCGGAATGCTACCGCTTGGTGCTTCTCTGCTCCTGCACTGTTCTCGAACGTCATGTCTCTCGCCATGAATCCCTGCCCCTTCACAGCTAGCAGTACATTCAATGTTTTTGTTATGTTATTTAGAACACATGTACACGTAACATAACATTAATTCATTATTATCATTTCATGAACCAAGCTAGCTAGCCCTTACTTAATGGAATCAATGCATAAATATACATATACATATACATATAGTGAATCCTAATTAATTGATTAATTTCTTACCGAAGGTGGCAGAGCGGTAAGTGGTCCAACCGTCAATGAAGTTCCGATTGCCAGTGATAACAGTGGCATCCATGCCGTCACCGATCAAAAAAAGGTTCCATTTCTTTTTGCTGATCTCCACATATTCTCTGTAAACACCCTTCTTAATGTATATGATATAGCGGCGTGTGCTGTAATCAGGGGCAGCAGAGACTGCATCTATGATCCTAGTGAAGTTGCCACTCCCATCTGCAGCCACTACAACATCCACCGCCACAACTCCAGTACCATTTCCATTTGCATTAATATTTCCTTGTTGTGCGAGGAGTTTCCGATCCTTATATTTGATCCAATATGGGAAATGAGGCTTGCTGTCTACAATTAGCTTCCTTCCAGAATGACCACCACCACTGGGGATTTGGCGCACCATAGTGAGAATGTCAATGACTAATGAGGTTAGCTGGTTGAGGCTCCCAGATACCAAACTTTTTACAATACTGTTGGTACCCTCAAATCCTTCCATGCAAGTGTCTTGATTTATAAGTGCCCCGCTCAACCATGTTCTCATATCAGCACTCCTGTTACCTGTGCTGTTGCTCTTATCTCTACCTGTAAAATTAAGTGTTATATATATCTATGTTTATTTTGTAGCCTCCACAATTTTTCCATTTTTAACAAAGTGCATGTTTTTTAAGAAGTTACATTTAATTGGTATGAATCAACTCGGATCTCTACGAAGTGTCACTTTAAAAAAAAAAAAAAAAAATTTAAAATGACAATCCAAAGTCAGATCTTAATTAAAAGAAGAGTGCCTAAAATAGTTAATAGAATATATGGATAAGTTTAATTCATGGGACACTGAAGAGATTTGTTTGGGAGTTGAAAAATAGTAAATGTAAATTATTAATATTTTAAATACAAGGTATGATAGGTAGAAAAATACAAAAGGAATAAAAGAAGACAAAAGATAAGTGAAAAAAAAAGAGGAAAGTGCCAAATGGCACCTTAGGCAATGATTTTGGCTTTGCCTTTTATGTATTTAATATTAATAGATAGATGACACACAGACATGGAAAGCAGTGAAGGGCTAACACACCTGCCCCACTAGAACATAAAATATTTGTTGCAACGGTAATTTTGTTGATGTGGTATCATAAACTAATAAGAGGTCACTATTTTAGCACCTAATTTTAAGAAAAAAAATGCGTCCACATAAGCACTATATCCATGTGTATTAGTATGGTGATACCGATGATGTGGTTGTTAGATTCGGGATGTGAATGAGAGTTTATGTAAGCAGAAGGGCATCGTTTGGATCGCTATGGACTGGCTCAATGATCAAGGAAAGGCTTAGAACATTAAGTTTCTAGATTCTAGCAGAGGGGTTGTCGACCGGGTCAATGGCTATAAGAAGTTTTAAACAAATTCTGGCAAATGGGCATTCGACCGGACCCAGATTGTGTTAGTTGCAACTTTTCATGTAGAAATTAGAATTTGTTTGAACTTCATCAGTTCTTATGGCTGATAAACGTGTATATACTGTTATATATGTAGTGTATAGGTGTTGGGACACAACCATTTGTGTAGAGAGACATCTCTTACCCAATAGACACCTCTATATATACAATATAATTAGTTAGTTTTGACTTACTTTTAACAGATTTTTATCTTCTCTTCTTCATCTATTCGAGAGTCAATTGAGAGCAATTCATATGCATACAATTCTGCAGAACAATTGAAGTTGAGTTGTACTTAAATTGTTAGATCGTAGTATCCTCAAGAAGAAGGCATCGTAGTCCACAAAACAACAAGGTGTGGGACGTAAACATGTTTTTCGGACATCGTATTCATACGTGCTTCGGTCTTAAGTTTAGTAGTTGTTTTATTTGAAGTTTCATATCCATTAGAATCCAACAATCGAAAAACAAGTTTAGTAGTTGGAAGAATGGCCAGAGAAACTACTTCTACTACAACTATTGTTAAGAATGCTCATCCGAGAAGCCAGAGAAATTCAAGGGAGAAGACTTCAAACGATGGCAAATAAAGATGCTCTTCTATCTCACAACTCTCAATCTGGCGCATATCCTACGACAAGAGAAGTTGGTGGTTCCTACCGAAAATCCGTCAAAAGAACAAGAGGCCGCTTTGAAAGTATGAAACCACTCCGATTTTCTGTGTCATAATTATATTCTAAATGGCCTGGAAGATGTTCTCTACAAAGAGTTATGGGAATCCTTGGAGAAAAAGTATAAGACCGAAGATGGCGGTACAAAGAAGTTCATTGTGGGCAGATTTTTGGATTTTAAAATGGTGGGCTCAATTTCGGTGGTCAAGCAATTGGAAGAGATTCAAGTGATCATCAACCAAATCATCTTGGAGGGGATGGCTATTAATGAACCATTTCAAGTGGCTTCTATAATTGAAAAGTTGCCGCCTTTGTGGAAAGAATTCACAAGCGTAAGGAACTTTTGATGGAGGATTTGGTGGTCCGTTTGAGAATCGAGGAAGATAATCGCAAGGGAGATAAGAAGGGGCAGCAAGGTATTTCGGACCTAAAAGTTAATCTCGTTGAAGGTGAGTCCTCAAAACCCACTTCTAAGTCTAAGAACAAGGGAGGAAAAGGGAAGTCTACATTCAATGGGTCTAAGGACCGAGATCCCAAGAAGATAAAAGGGAATTGTTGGGTATGTGGAATACCCGGACATCGTGCTAGAGAATGTCGTCATAAGAAAGAACCGAATGGGAACAAGAAGCCTAACTAAGCTAACATGATGGACATCGACAATCTTGTGGCGGTAATCATGGAGTCTTGTGTTGTAACCGACTCAAAAGGTTGGTGGATGGATACCGGGGCTACCAAACACATTTGTGGGGATCGAAACATGTTTTCTACCTACACAAAATCGGATGGCAATGAGAGGCTTTATATGGGAAATGTCGCGGCTACGATCGTTGAAGGCAAAGGCAATGTGGTTATAAAGTTCACTTCCGGAAAGGAAATGACTCTTTTGGATATATTACATGTTTTCGAAATTCGTAAGAATTTGGCTTCGGGTCCTATGCTTAGTAAGAAAGGATTCAAGCTTGTCTTTGAATTCGATAAGTTTGTCTTAACTAAAGGAGGAATGTATGTAGGAAACGGTTACCTCAATGAAGGGCTCTTCAAGATCAATCATACTCCTAAAATTATTATTAATGGGAATGCTATAGCTTCTTCTTATATTTTTAAGTTGAGTTCATTGTGGCATTCTAGATTAGGATATATGAATTTCAAATACATGCATTAAATGATTAATCTTAGATTATTGCCTAAATTTGAAATTGACAAGTCACATAAATGTGAAACATGTGTAGAATCAAAATTTGCTAAAAAGCCATTTGAATTTATAGATAGAACAAGTGAATTACTAGACTTAATTCATACAAACTAACTCCAATAAGAGGTGGAAAGAAATACTTTGTTACATTTATAGATGATAGTAATAGATATTGTTATGTTTACTTACTTAGTTCTAAAGATGAAACAGTGGACATGTTTAATACATATAGAGCTGAAATTGAAAATCAATTATCTAGAACAATAAAATGAGTTAGATCGGATAGAGGAGCTAAATATGATTCAACTCTACCAGCCGAGTATGGTGCTAATAATGGGATTATTCATGAAACCACCGCGTTGAATACACCATAACAAAGTGGTGTAGCCGAGAGGAAAAATAGAACCCTCAAGAAAATGGCAAATGCTATGCTAAATAGCTCGAGCGTGCCACACAACTTGTGGGGGATGCCATTCTTACAGCGCATGTCATTCTTAATAGAATTCCACATAAGAAGACTAACAAGTCTCCTTATGAAGTTTGGAAAGGTAAGGTACCCTCATATAAAAAGCTCAAAGTGTGGGGGTGTCTAGCTAATGTACAAGTTCTGCTTCCTAAACGAACAAAATTAGGACCTAAGATCGTAGATTGTGTATTTATCGGGTTATGCTTATAATAGTGTTGCATATCTTTTCCTTGTGTTTAATTCTGGGAATGTAGACATTCGTGTCAACACATTCATGGAATCGGTAGATGTCGAGTTCTTCGAACACATCTTTCCTTTTAGGGAAGGAAGACAAATTCAGCACCTAAAAGAAGTTTTGAAGATATTTCTTCAAATTCTAAGAATGACGAAGAAATTGAAATTGCTACTAGACAGAGCAAAAGATCTAGGAAAACTACTTCTTTTGGACAGGATTTTGCGACACTAGTTACCATAAGTGAACCTCAAACTTTAATGAGGCTATGAGTACACCCGAAGCGCCTTATTGGCAAGAAGCGGTAAATAGTGAGGTAGAGTACTCCATTATGTAAAACCATACATAGGATTTGGTTGACTTACCTCCAGGTAGGAAACCAATTGGCTGCAAATGGATTTGTAAGAAGAAACTCAAAGCCGATGGTACTATAGATAAGTACAAAGCTAGACTAGTCGAAAAAGGCTATTGACAAAAAGAGGGAATAGATTTCTTTGATACTTATTCCCTGGTTACTAGGATTACTTCTATTAGGATGGTAATCGTTATAGCCACCTGTTTGCTGTAATTTGCGGGGGTGTGCCAAAGCCAACCGGGCTCAGTGTGTGTGTGTGTGTGTGTGCGTGCAAACTAATTTCCTAACTGCTTGTATGAGTGATACACAAGGCTTTCTGAATCTGACTTCTAAACAGACTGATTGTGTATAGTGAGTAGGAAAGTACCCGCACCGTAAGTTCTTTAGCAGTACTGAAGCGCACAAGCTAAAAAGTGTCAAGTTTAACAGGTAAACAATCACAAACGGATTAATAAACGAAGATTTTATTAATTGTTTGGAAAAAATAAACAGATCTAAAGAACAAACCAGAACAGGCTGATTATCCAAAAGAACAAAAAGTAATAACAAATAAGGCATACCTATTTGCTATGAAGGCTGAAAAACATAAAGACTTAAGAGAATGCTTTGAATGCTTTGAATGCTTCGAATGCTGTTTCGAGATGACGCGGAGTCCCCTGCTTGGTTGGCTTGCCTGAATATTTATAGCGGCCTTAGATGATTCCTAATTAGACAAGAACTCCTTAGCTTGCGCCCCAAGCTGCTTGATTGATTGGCTGATGGCGGAGGAGACCTTCCTTATCCAGATTCTGATTGAATCAATCCCTTTAATTTAGGGATCAGATGCCTAAATCCAACTGTCCGTTCAAATTCATTTCCTGAATGGACTCTTGTTCCCAAAACTCGGAGATGACGTTATCCTGACAGCTGTGGATAGCACTGCCTTCCCCTCTCAGTCCATCGGCCTCATCAATTATCCTCCTGGATGAATCGGGCTCTACCCATTTCCATGCTTTTCCTCATGCCCGATTTCTTTTCTTCAAATGCCCATGGCCAATCGGACTACTACAGCCATCCTTCACTACACGGTGCCCGATTGGCCTTCGTATTACTTCAATCCACCATCGGGCTAACAACGCATTGGGTTATGTTTTCCAAAGCCCGATAATCTTGATACATGTTAGTTTTTTCCATCGGGCTCCCCTCACAACACCCAACAGCCTTGTACTTATCATCGGTCTCACTTCTACGTTTGAGTCCGATGAGTCATATATCTCTTAGCCCGGCCTCACCTCTATCCAGTTTCACGCGACTCGGGCTCAAAAACCTTTTTGACAGTTTTTGGGTACAAACAATTGCCCCCCAAAAGGTCATATCAAACATCCCGCCTTGATTGATGTGACGTTTTGAATTTTAAAAATTACCACGCGTCAAGCATGCAGAGAATATCAGATCATGGATAATCCCACCAGTCACTCCACATTTAATGCATCATGATTACAGCGACGTGGTATTTAAACAGCAAGTTTTTCAAAACTCTTTACCTCTCATTTGCAATCTTACTTTCTCTTTCTAAGAAGCTCAAGAAAACAGAGCCTTCCTCTCCAAAACCTCCATTTTTTCTGGCGAAACATTCTCCTCTGCAGATATGGCTCCTAAGACTGCTCCGACCACCACTTCTAAAGGAAAGAAGACTTTTGTTGACGCCCCACCACCGCAAAACCGATGCAAGGAGGTAAGGATTTTAGCCAAAACCCACGCCGCTGAAATCTCTACTGACTACTTGACCCCCTATAGCTCTTCTGACGGTTCTCCAGTAGCACCAGGCCTAAGAACAGCATTTCTTGGCCATCCTCCGGCGGCTTTTCTTCCTCTGTACCCGCCGGTGGAAAACGAAGCGTTCCTCCAGGTCCTTGCCCACTGGAACAAGGTTCAGACTGCTACCCAGCCTATTCGAGGCTGGCCGACTCCTGCTGCAGATTGGGATAAGTGGGTGGCTAGGGTATCGGCCTCTAAGGCTACTGTCTGGAGACAAACAGGCATTTACGATGCCATAATGCTCAGTAAGTCCAGAATAGAGATAGACCGACCTCTTCTTCTCTCTGCCTTGTTATTCTAGTCCTCCTCCTGCAACGGCTTTCTTTTCTGTTGCGGACCAATGGCTCCCACCATCAAAGATATTAGCTATTTACTCGGTCTTCGCCCTCACGGGCAAGAAATCGTCCCCGGGCTAGACGTCCGAACGGCCAGCTTTGCCTATCCTCAGCAAGAGACTATCAGAGATGGGGCCGTTTCACACAGATTGATTACAGCCTACGGAGGCTGTCTGACTGCCTGCATCGATGCAGATGAGACGGAGGTGACCGATGCCGAACATACCTCCTTTCTCATTAATTGGCTCAATAAATACCTCTTCTGCTCGGCCAGCCAAGACATTACCAAAGAATATACTACCTTGGCCTTGGCTCTCACATCAGGGAAGCCCTTTGGCCATGGCTACGCTTGTTTGGGCGCACCTAGTCCGAGGCATAACAGATTTCGTCCATTCGAGCTTTGGAGCTGGTGGAGGCCCGATATGGATTCTCCAACTTTGGCTGCACTCCTACTTTCCGGAGTTTCAACCAGCCATTCGCCAAATGGCCGATGTTCCTATCTCTACCGTCCAATTTATGGACGTAGCACCTTCTTCACACTCCTTTGAGGAGTGTTTTACTTTTTTCTATCAGGGCTGCTCCCCTAGGGATATAAACCTTTTCACCCCTTTCTTCTCACTCCAATTTTCTTCATTTCTTCAACTCTCCAACAACCCTTCTAATTGGGGCACTGGCACCCTGTCCACTTATAACGAAATCTTCTCTTGCTACTTAGTAGCTAAAGACATTATTTTTAGCCCGAGTATTCCTTCGGCCAATAATAAGTGTGGGGCAGAATATTACTTTGCTCCCCTTTATGCCCGCCAATTCGGGCTTACCCAACTCGTGCCCGTTCCCCCTGGCATTACTGTCAACGTGGACTGGGTTAAATGTGACCTGATTGTCAACGACGGACAGGTGAAGAAAATAAATGAACGGTCGGACAAGTTCAAGGTGGCATTCAACTTCACGCCCTTCTCTGCCCGGCCTATGGTGTCAGAAGAATTCACCCAATGGTGGGGTGATCGGGCAAGCCAGCTATTTAAAGATACTGCTGTTGAGGCCCTTGTACTTTTTACTGCATCATCAGCCACTGAGGCCGATGCTCTTGCCCCAACAACAGCTCCTGTCCGGCGTAAGCAGGTTGCCAAGAGACCGGCCCGCAAGCCAGCTCCGGGCAAAGGGCCTGCTCAAAAGAAACAGAAAACCACACCGGCCTCAACTCAGGTTAGATTTACAATACTTTTTAGCTGTTAAGCCCGATTTTGCCGGTTCATTATTAACCCTTTTCCTCTATTTTTCATCTTGTTGATGAGGACTCTGGCGAGGACCCATCAAACCCAAGTCAGGCTCAGACTCTTCCTCCCACTCTTCCTGCATCACCGGCATCCGCGGCGACCTATCTAGAACGGGTCACCGTGAGAGTAATGTTGCTTCACATCGTGCCTATGCTAACTTCTTCAAGTGGAGATGAAGACATTGTTCCTTCCAGCCAAGCTCCTGAGCAAGTCGTCCTCTCTTCCAGCAGTGAGGGCGTGGCCGATGCTGGAGTTACTACGGAGGCAACTGGAGAAAAGGTTGACCAAGCTATCCCCACTGAAGTTGGAGCTCCTTCCGGGCAAGAAGAACCTACTGCAGCCACCAGATCTTCGTTTCCTGTAACAGTGGAACCGGTTGTGGCCGAGGCTAACCCTCTTCAGGATTCTGCAATTCTACGGGTTGAGGCCGGTGTTGACGATTCGGGCTCGGTCGTAGAGGCTGAAGTTTTACAAGCTACAACGTCCTCAACCAGTCCAAGGGTAGAAACCAGCCACGCTCCGTCTTCTTCTGGGCTGGCTCAATCTTCCTCTCAACCAACAACTTCTCAACCATGTGAAGCTGATGTTGGTGAAGTGATCTCGGCCTCGCTTGGTTCTCATGGCCAGGTATTGAAGTCTGTACTTTACTTCATTCATAAACTCTTAGAGACCATTTCTGACTGCTTATTCTTTTGATCAGGCCGATCCCATGGGTCCAGAGCCACACATTCCCTTCAATGACTTCTTCTCTGGCCTAGACCTAGGAGCTTTTGATCTTGGCCCTCTAGAGCCCGAAGCCGTCTCTCCTTTACGCCTTCAACAAGCCAAGGACCTACTCTTTGGGCTTGCTGATCAGGACCTCTCTAGCCTTCCTATTGCTGCTGACGTTGAAGCAGCCTTGAACACACTCATGGATGATCGCCCACTTACTGACGGGCAGCTATCCTTGCTCCACGAGATACAAGAAAGACTCCCTAGCTACCGTCTTATGGATTGATCGGCCTTGAAGATTCAGGCTGATGCAGAGCTTCACTTAGGCTCATGGCAGAAGGCATTGAAGTTTTTGGAAGGGGCCAAAGCTAAGTTTGAAGCGGGGAAGGCCTCTCGGGCCCAGGTACTAGCAAGGGACTCCTGGCTGCAGAACCGTATTGCTGCACTAAAATCTCAGCTCGCCCAGTGTGAGGCCGAGGTCTTCACCAACAACGTCGCCCTTGGGAAAATTGACGAAGCACTATCCTTACTTGGTGGCGATGCCCAAAAGTGCAGTGATCAACTGCAAGCCAGTGTTCCGATATCCCCGAGCACGGGCCCAAAAGCTGGAAAAAGGCAAACGGGATCGGTCTGAAGCCATCAAGACCTGGGAGGACTTGAAGACTAAACTTAGGAATTTTGGGTCGGCCTAGAGGCCGACTCCTATTTTGTACTCTGTATAGATAAATTTTCCTTTTTTCATCATTCTTGTAAGTAAGTTGTGCTCAGCCTATTAATACAAAACGATGTTTCTTTTAACTCATTCGGGCTCAGATTCATAATTGATCAATTGATAGTATTTTAACCCAGGATTTGGTTTATAGTCAAGGTCGATGGTCTCCCACAACGTAGGATAATAGGACTTTAAGTACTGACCATTGATTAATCGAACATGAACTGTTCCATCTAGATCACGTAGCCTGTAGGCACCACCTCTCTTGACTTGATGGACGATGAACGGGCCTTTCCAGTTAACCGACCATTTACCGTAACGGTTATCCTTATCTCCAATAGGTAGCACGGCCTTCCATACCAAATCCTCTGTGCAAAAAGACTTCTCCTTCACCCTTTTGTTATAAGCTCGGGCTGCCCGTTGCTTTTGAACTCTTAATGAATCTAAGGCCGTGAGCCTCATTTCATCGAGCCCTTCTAACTCAACTATCGTAGCCTCTGTGTACTCAACGGGCTCTAGCTGATTTTGTAAAGCTCTTCTGGTCGATTGGAATGTAACTTCCATAGGTAATATAGCGTCATGCCCATAAGTCATCATGAATGGTATAACCCCAATACTTGACCTTTTAGAGGTCCGATAGGCCCATAAAGCTTCGGACAAGAGCTTGTCCCATTCTCTAGGATTTTCAACAATCATCTTCTCAATAATCCCCTTGAGGATCTTGTTCGTGGACTCGGCCTGACCATTGGTCTGTGCATAATAGGGCGTAGAATTGAGAATTTTGATTCCCCTACTTTCAGCAAAGGCCGATGTTTCCGTCCCTGTGAACACAGATCCTTGGTCGACCGTAATTGTTTCTGGAAGGCCAAACCTATGGATAATGTGTTTTTCAATAAATTTTATTACGATGGCCTGAGTCACCATTCTACAAGGTATGGCCTCAGCCCACTTAGTAAAGTAGTCCGTAGCCACTATGATGAAACAGTGTTGGCCCGACGATGGCGGTAAGACTTTGCCAATTAAATCCATCGCCCATCCTCTAAATGGCCATGGTTTGATTACGGGTTGCAGCTCTTTAGCTGGCACATGCTGGATTGGACCATGCTTCTAGCAAGCTTGACAGCCCTTAGCATAACTGATACAATCTTTTAACATACCGGGCCAGTAATAATTGTATCTTCTCAGCAACCACTTCATCTTTGTGCCGGCCTGATGTGCCCCACAAATCCCTTCATGTACCTCGGCCATAACTTGTATGGCCTGTTTCTTTCCTAAACACCTCAAGATCACGTCGTCACCGATTGGTTTCTTGAATAGTTCTCCATCGAGCACCACGAATCGGACAGCAAATAATCTAACTCTTCGGTCCACCCTGACATTTGGGTGATTCAGGTATTCAATAATAGGGATTCTCCAATCGTTATCCTCCATCAGGACCGAATTGGTTGTAGCATACCAACCTCTCTTTGCAACGGATGGTAGTGATCGGGCATGAACAGTGATGAGTCGGTCTTCTAAGTTCTTCTAAGAAGATGAGGTTAATCTGGTTTTTGCCAGCTTATCAGCCTCGGTATTTGTAGTTCTTGGAATATAACTCAAGGTAATGTCATCAAACGCCTCCATGAGTTGAGTGGCCACAGCGTGGAATGGGCAGAGCTCCTAACTTCTTATCTGAAACTCTCCAGCTATCTGTCCGATAACCAGCCCTAAGTCTCCCTTTATGTGCACGGACGATGCCCCCATTTCAAGGAGTATCTCTAATCCGATGATAAGCGCTTCGTATTCGGCCTGATTATTAGTGCATTTGAAATTGAGCCGAAATGACATTTTTATCTTCTTGTACTTGGGTGATACAATCACCACACCTGCCCCAGCACCCTCTGCATTTTTGGAACCATCAAAGATTATCATCCACGGGACTAAGGACGTGCTCAGGACTTTGGGTGTTGTAGGTAATTCTCCCAAATCAGTAGGATCTGGGTGATCAGCCAAAAAATTGGCTATAGCCTGGCCTTTGACCAATTGCTGCGATCGGTATTGGATGGCAAACTCCATCAAGGCCAGGGTCCATTTTCCAATTCGGCCTCTTATGATCGGTCTTGACAACATATATTTTATCACATCAATTTGACATATTATGTAAGTGGAAACGGGCAGCATATATGTTCTTAACTTTTGTGAGGAAAAATACAATGCCAAGCATAACTTCTCAATCGGCGCATAGCGCTGCTCGATTGGAGTCAAAATTCTACTTAAATAATAAATGGCCTGCTCGTTGCCTTGCTCATTATCTTGAGCTAACATACTTCCTATAGAGAAGTTAGAGGCCGATATATACAACTTTAAGTACCTACCCTTCTTGGGTGGCATTAATATTGGAGGGGTTGACAAATATTGCTTGATTCCTTCAAAGGCTTGTTGATGGCTGTCTTCCCATTTGAAGTCTTCATCGGTCTTGATCTTCAACAATGGGGTCCATACTTGGGTCTTCCCCGCATAATTGGATATGAATCTTCTTAGGAAATTGATATGTCCGAGCAATTTCTGAAGCTCTTTCTTATTAGCTGGTGACTTTGCTGCCTGGATAGCCCGAGCCTTATTTTTGTCAATCTCTATCCCTCTTTGATGTACAAGGAATCCTAGGAAATTCCTTGCTGTAACGCTGAATGCACATTTGAGAGGATTCATCTTTAGTCTGTGAGACCGCATTCTTTCAAATGCTTTTTCCAAATCCCTCAAATGATCGGCGTTACCTCCTGATTTCACCACCACATCATCTATGTAAACCTCCATGAATTGTCCGATCATATCATGGAAGATTGAATTCATTGCCCGTTGATAGGTGGCTCCAGCGTTCTTCAGCCCGAATGGCATGACAACCCACTCAAAGGTTCCAATCGCCCCCGGGCACCGAAAAGCAGTCTTCAGGACATCCTCTTTGGCAATGTAGATCTGGTTATATCCCGAGTGCCCGTCCATGAAGGACAAAATTTTATGTTTGGCGGCCGAATCGATTAACTGATCGGCCATGGGCATGGGATACTCATCTTTTGGGGTAGCTAAGTTTAAATTTTTGAAGTCAATGCAGACCCTCAGCTTCCCTTTCTTCTTTACCATTGGGACCACATTCGAGACCCATTCAACATATCGGGCTGTCTGAATGAAGCCAGCATCCAGTAGTCTCTCAATCTCTTCTTTCACCTTCAGTGTTACCTTTGGTGATATGCACCGAGGTAGCTGCTTGAACGGCCTGAACCCTGATTTGATTGGCAGTCGGTGTTCCACCAATTCTCTAGATAAACCAGGCATTTCATCATATTCTCAGGAAAAATAATCTTTGTACTTGTGCAGGAGTGCAATCAACTCGGCCTGACACTGCGGATCCAGCATCTGACTTACATAAGTAGGTTTGTGTTCTCCTTCTTCGCCTAGGTTGACTTCCAAGAGAGGGTCTTGGACATCGGCCTTTAAATCATCAAGCTTCGCCGTGGCCGTCTCCAACTCGTCTATTTGAACCTCTTCCTCCCTTGGCGTTTCCTCTTCGTAGATACAATCGGCCAGATTAATCATTCTGTCAACAGGGCTGATTTCCAATCACCTATCGGCCAAGTATGCACACCATCTGGCCATACTGGCCCTTAAGGCCAGCAGCTTCTGCTCTTCAATTATCGAAGTCTCCATGGATATCTTCTTGTTCGATGATCTCAATCGGCCTTGATTCTTCTGTCCGAATGAGATTATGGTAATACGCTTTAATGTCCAACGAATTTCCTTTGAGGAAGGTCGCTGTATTCGGTCTTCCCATTTTATTGTAACCCAGCAACTTGACTGGCCCGATGTCATCTTCATACAAGACTGCATCGACCGTTTGCACACGGACTACAAATGGCTTCGTATCTGCCCCAACCACATCTACCTCATTACCTCTCCAGAAAATCAGCAATTAATGGAGTGTGGAGGGAATGCAGTAATTTAGGTGTATCCAATCTCGGCCGAGCAATGCATTATAGGCTGCTGAGGTTTCCACAATGAAAAAAAGTAGTCATGACCATTTTACTGCCAATGGTCAGTTCAAGGGGTAGGATACCCTTGGTTCTTGAAGGTGCCCCCGTGAAGCTTTGGACATTCATTTCGGTCAGAATTAGCTCTGACTCAGACTTCTGAAGGATTCTCAACATTATTTGAGGCATGATGTTAATGGTAGACCCACCATCAACCAAGATTCTATTTATCGGAACGCCCTCAATATGTCCTTTCACGTACAAGGGCTTCAGATGCTGGGACATCTGGTATGTTGGCTTTTCAAACACCACTTTGACTGGTCTGGTCTTTGATCCTTCCTCAGTCTGATGTCCTTTCGGCCTCAAGATAGTGATCTTAGGCCGATCGATCTGATCGTCGGTGGCATCCATGTTTTTGCTTGTGGCTTCCACCACTTTAGGTTTGACGGTCTCTCCTCCGTTCCAAAAAACATCTTCCATCCTGGCTGAGTCCTTGGTCAGGCCTTCCACTACATCTCCTTCCATGGTCGTTGGCTGATCGGGCTTGGCCATGAAAGACATAGGTAATGTAAACACCATGTTAGACGACAGGCCTACCGGAATAGTTTCGAATTGAATTGGTGATGCGCTTGAATCTGACAGATCTCCATCGGACTCCATACTCATCTTGTCCGATGTTCCTCCACATCCTTCCTGTGATTTTCCTCGTCCGACTCTTTCCTTTGGGTACTCAGTGGCAATGCGCATCGCCCTAGTTTCTCCCAGCTCATCGGGCACTGTAGGCGTTGTGGGTTTAGGAGGGTTTCCAGCCCGATTCTTCCAGTACTGGCGCTCTCGCTTGGCCTGTCTCATTCGTTGATATCTCCTTTTTTGGGACTTGCTATATTGTGGTTGTGCTGGGAATTTAGAATGTTCAGCTTTATGCCACTTCTGATCTTCCACCCGGGGTGGTAACACCATCCTTGGGCTCCTACTGGAGGTTGATGCTTGCATCTGAGGCCTTGTAATTGTTTGGGAACTTCTTGCCCCCAATCGGCCGGATTCGCCATGGCTGATATGCTGAACTACCGAAGGTTTTGTCCGCTACTCGGGCTTCGCCTGACCTTGCCATGGTAGTGACAATCTCTCATAAATAGACCTTCTCGGGCTTGGTTCCCGATGTTCATTGCTTCTCGGCCTCTTACTCGGGCTCGAGACTTCTTTCTTGACATCAGCCTTGCATCTTGGGCAGAGGCCTTGTTCGATGAACTCCAGTTGTTGTCGTAGATTAGCTATCAAGTTGTCGGTACTGGACCTAGCCGCTTCTTCCTCGGCCTTGTGGTCTTTCTCTTTACGCTCTTGATAGCTCCTCTGGAGGTCATGTATCGTCACTTTCGGCCTATCTGTGGCCGAAAGAGATATTTGTTTCCCTTCCCTCTATTTTGGCACCAATTCTTTGTCAGTCAAGTCTACCTTCGGCCTCGACCTTGAAAGCTTGGTTAAATCGGGCATAACCATGTTGGTGCCGGTCATTTGAGGAAACGGATTTGCATCAATCCCCATAGCCTTGTCCGAGAACTTGAATACTCCTTTCTCCACGTTTTCCTGTATAAAATTTCAAAAAACAACGCAATTGTTAGTGGAGTGCTTCCAGGAATTATGCCATTTATAGTATTCTTTATTTTTTAGGTCATCGGCCTTAGGGATCCGATGACCTTCACTCAGCTTGATCACTTTATCGGCCAATAAGGCATCGAATATTTGATCAGCCATGGTTATATCAAAAGTATAATTTTTCTCCTCCTCGAATGCCATTTTCTTCGCAGTGGCATTGTTGTTAACGTGCCTATTCAAGGCGTTGCATACAACTGGCCGTTTACAGATCAACTCAGCCATATCGCTCTCTGTTTCAAGGTCACATTCTGCTAAGTGGACCTCGTAATTAAGGTCCTTATAATATGTCCCTTTGGAGGAGTTCTTCTTCTCCTGCTCGTCCAAAAGGATACGCTTGTAACGACCAGCCCGTGTGGCCAGCTCGAATAAGTCACGAAAGT
Source organism: Hydrangea macrophylla (assembly GCA_033977485.1). Lineage (NCBI taxonomy): Eukaryota > Viridiplantae > Streptophyta > Magnoliopsida > Cornales > Hydrangeaceae > Hydrangea > Hydrangea macrophylla. Next base: position 149,574,730 of record CM066988.1, read on the forward strand.
CAGTTCCCTCAAACCTCTTGCGAAGTTCAAAGGACATGCCCCCCATGGCCATTTTGGCATACTCTTCCTCGGGCAAAACTGTCTTGCACCGATACTTTGCCTTACGGAAACGGGCTATGTAGGTTTCTATGGTCTCTCCTACTAATTGCATCATCCTGGACAGGTCTGCCAGCGATGTTTCGGGCTCAGTCCTATAGAACTGGCCGTGAAATAGCTCTTCCATCCCTTGCCAAGTTAGCACCGAATTGGCGGGGAGATTAACATACCACAAAAACGCCATGCCCGTTAGCGAGTTTGGGAATAGTCTTAACTTTAATGGGTCACTACTACCCACATGGCAGCATTGAACAATAAAACGGCCAATATGCTCAACTGAAGACTGTTCACTCTCTCCAGAAAATAGAGTGAAATTTGGTACTTTATACCCCTGAAGAAATATGACTTGGTCAATTTCAGGGAGATATGGTCGTCTGTACGTCGGCCTTTCCAGTCTTTGCATAAACGGGCCATACTCTTCATGTATGGCCACTACCAACTCCTCCCTATTAATGGGTTGTAGAGCTATGTGCTGGACATTCCTCAACGGGGGTACCAACGGCGGTGGCACTTGCTGTTGGTTGTTATTGGCCTGATGGGGCCAAAATCCACCGTTGTTCCTTTGCCCCCCGTTTGCGTGACCTGGGGTTTGTGTGTGACCAACAGAGCTTTCAATATGGCCTGTAGACCGACCAAAACCTGGTGTCGCCAAACCATTGGTATCGGTGACTATCGATCCACTAGCCACTCCGGTCTGTGACTCAGATTGCTTGCCTGAGCTATTACCCACCCTAAGATTCGGACAAATGTAGGGTGGGTCTTTCGGCTTATCGGACTCAAGCGATGCGCCAGAGCCCAATCCGTTGACTTGTTCTTTGCTGCCCTCGGCCTTATAGGTTTCTATCAACCTGCCGATCATGTCCGACAAGCGGTCCAGCTTTACGTGGGTAGTCCTTGTTTCTAAGACCAGATCAACTTAACTTTTATGGACATCAACCGTTTGGTTGATGACCGATTTGAGATTGCCCATCGACCCTATGAGCGCGTTGTATTCTTGCCACATGGGCTCAACGTTCATTCTCACGACCTCTGAAATTGCCTCGAGAGTGATACTACCATCTTGGGGAGAATGGCCGGTACTTTCCTCCACGGGTGGGTCCATGGGAGGATCATCTTGGCCGTTCTTCGTTGTCTGTTTGTCTTTTTTAGGAGGCATGGCTTGACACAGTGGGTCCCACCGGGCGTGCCAAAGCCAACTGGGCTCGGTGTGTGTGTGTGTGTGCGTGCAAACTAATTTCCAAACTGCTTGTATGAGTGATACATAAGGCTTTCTGAATCTGACTTCTAAACAGACTGATTGTGTATAGTGAGTAGGAAAGTACCCTCACCGTAAGTTCTTTAGCAGTACTGAAGCGCACAAGCTAAAAAGTGTCAAGTTTAACAGGTAAACAATCACAAACGGATTAATAAAACGAAGATTTTATTAATTGTTTTGAAAAAATAAACAGATCTAAAGAACAAACCAGAACAGGCTGATTATCCAAAAGAACAAAAAGTAATAACAAATAAGGCAGACCTATTTGCTATGAAGGCTGAAAAACATAAAGACTTAAGAGAGTGCTTTGAATGCTTTGAATGCTTCGAATGCAGTGTATGCTGTTTCAAGATGAGGTGGAGTCCCTTGCTTGGTTGGCCTGCCTGAATATTTATAGCGGCCATAGATGATTCCTAATTGGACAAGAACTCCTTAGTTTGTGCCCCAAGCTGCTTGATTGATTGGCTGATGGCGGAGGAGACCTTCCTTATCCAGATTCTGATTGAATCAATCCCTTTAATTTAGGGATCAGACGCCTAAATCCAGTTGTTCATTCAGATTCATTTCCTGAATGGACTCTTATTCCCAAAACTCGGAGATGATGTCATCCTGACAGCTGTGGATAGCACCGCCTTCCCCTCTCAGTCCATCGGCCTCATCAATTATCCTCCTGGATGAATCGGGCTCTACCCATTTCCATGCTTTTCCTCATGCCCAATTTTCTTTCTTCAAATGCCCATGGCCAATCAGACTGCTACAGCCATCCTTCACTACACGGTGCCCGATTGGCCTTCGTATTACTTCAATCCACCATCGGGCTAACAGCGCATTGGGTTATGTTTTCCAAAGCCCGATAATCTTGATACATGTTAGTTTTTTCCATCGGGCTCCCCTCACAACACCCAACAGCCTTGTACTTATCATCGGTCTCACTTCTATATTTGAGTCCGATGAGTCATATATCTCTTAGCCCGGCCTCACCTCTATCCAGTTTCACGCGACTCGGGCTCAAAAACCTTTTTGACGATTTTTGGGTGCAAACACCACCGTTTATAATCTAGAATTACATCAAATGGATGTGAAAACTGTGTTCCTTAATGGAGATCTAGATGAGGGATATATAAGGAACAACCGGAAGGGTTTGTTGTAAAGGGACAAGAACATAAAGTGTGTCAACTTGTTAAGTCTCTTTATGGTTTGAAACAAGCTCCAAAACAATGGCATGAGAAATTTGATCACATCATGATCACAAATGGTTTAAAATCAATGAATGCGATAAGTATGTGTATATCAAGGAATTTAAAGATTTGTGTATTATTGTTTGCTTGTCTGTTGACGACTTACATATTACGGGAACAAATAAGAAAGTAATCAATAAAAACCAAGAAAATGTTAAGATCAAGCTTTGACATGAAGGACATGGGTAAAGCCGATGTTATTCTTGGTATATAAGTGAGACAAACTTTCGAAGGATATCATCTCACACAATCAAATTATGTTGATAAAATATTAAAGAAGTTTGGGCAATTGGATAGCAACTCGGCAATAACTCCGTTTGATGCCAATTGTAAGTCGAGGAAGAATATGGGTGAAAGCATATCTCAGCTTAAATATTCGCAAGTAATAGGAAATTTGATGTACATTATGAATTGTACACGTCCGGATATATTGCATATTCGGTGGGAAGGATTGCTAGATACGGAAGAGATCATTGGGACGCTCTTGTAAGAGTGTTAAGATATCTAAAGCATACCATGAGCTATGGTTTGCACTACACACTATACCCACCTGTGGTAGAGGGATAATCCGATGCGAATTGGATTTCGGGTAGTCAAGAGACTAAGTCCACAAGTGGATATATATTCACTTTAGGTGGAGCTGCGATTTCTTGAAAATCAACTACGCAAACGTGTATAGCATGTTCGACGATGGAATCGGAGTTCATAGCCTTAGATAAGGCTGGTGAGGAATCTTAATGTCTTCAGAGAAGATATTTCGTTATGGCCAAAATTGGTAATGGCAATAGTTGTGCATTGTGACTGCAATGCGGCATCTTTCGTAGCTAAGAATGCCATGCATAATGGCAAGTCAAGACATATGAGAAGGAGACACATACAAGTAAGCAGCTTCTCTCTAGTGGTGTAATCACAATTGACTATGTCAAATCGAAGGAAAACATTACAGATCCTCTTACGAAAGGATTGCCTAGAGCTCAAGTTCAATATACGACAAAAGGAATGGGCCTAAAGCTGATATTTTGAACAACCTAGCGGAAACCTAACCTATCTGACGGGAGATCCCAAGATCTAAGTTCAATAGGCAAACTAGTTGGGAAAATTCATGTTGTAAACACACATTTAATATGGCTTCATTTATGTATATTGTTCAAGTGTGCAGTAAAATTTGTTGAGGTTATGTTTACATTTAATGATATTGATGAGTAAACGTTAGTACTCTTAATTGGTATCACCTATATGAGAATGGAAGTGTGGTTTCTGTTGGATAAAAATTAATTTTGCCCATGTTTGAGGTCAAATAAATATGGGACCCATTTAGAGTTTGAATGGGGTCCTTGTGGATTTGTGATCTCCTCCATAAGGAGATGAACTTTAGATATTTACATGTCCAAAATTATTGTGGAGTGAATGAGAAATTAATCCATTGAATACATTTAGATAATATATGAATGCATGGGAAATGTATATAATTTATTATAATGTACATGCATGGGAAATGTATATACATGAATGCATTTATTCTCATTCATGAATAATGCACATTCATAGATGAATCATGTATATACATGGATGAATCTATAGATTCATAATGTACATACATGGATGAATCCACAAATACATAATGTACATCCAATGAATCCTCTCTCCTCTTAATCTTATATATTCTGAGCTTTCTCCTCAGAAATTTCAGAATCATAAAAATAAGAGCTATTTCCTTCCTTCCAATATCCTTCCTGAGAGAGACACATAACATAGTTAGTTCGCCGGAGCAGTCGAACACCGTGCTTGTCTACTGCTGGTTATTGCCATTGTATCCTGGGAGACAGACGCCGGAGATATCCTCAAGCACTTCTGGTGAGGCGGCGAATCTGTTTTAAGAAAATTGTGAACTATCATAGGCCTCAGTTTGATCTTATTTTAGGTTTTCCTATTTTGATTTTTGTGTACATATCGTAATTCTGTTTTCTATCGAATTGTTAATTTTTCCTGTTTCCAATAGTTGTAATCCAGAATCTGTTTATGTTTAATAGAATTTTTCCAACAATCTTAAAACAGATTTTTATAAAACAAAACAGATTCGGATTTGAAAAAACAGAATTATTTTTGAAAAAACAGTCTTTACAAAAAATGCTACTGTAATTCTTGTTTTCTGCCCAAACGGTGCAGAATCAAGGAAAATTGCATGAGACAAAAAGTGTGCAGAATCGTGTTTTTCTTAGGTTGAAGTGAGCAGAATCAAAAAAATTCGTTCATTTTCCTAATAATAATTTGAAAACAAAACTCTGCTGCTGTTAAAATTAAGAGGAGGAAAAAGTAAAATTATTAGTTTTAATTTCTTTTCTCCTTTGATTATTTTTTAGAATGGAAAATGAGAATGTGAACACTGCTGTGAACCCTACTGCGACCGAGGGTGCTACTGGCTCCAACACCATGGTGATTGGTTCGATCCCCGTGAAGGTTCCCTCAATCCAAACGGTTCCTGTGAACCACGGGGAGAAACCCGAAAAATTTAATAGTGTGGATTTCAAGAGATGGTAGCAAAAGATGTTGTTCTATCTTACTACCTTGAACCTTGCGAGGTTCTTGAAGGAAGATGTTCTTGTTCCTAATGACAATGAACAAGACCGAGAGGTTGTGCTAGCCATTGATGCTTGGAAGCACTCGGATTTTCTGTGCAAAAATTATGTTCTGAATGGCTTGCATGATACACTCTAAATGTGTATAGTGTCAAGACCACTGCTAAGGAACTATAGGAGTCCTTAACATAAAATATAAAATTGAGGATGCTGGGTCCAAGAAGTTTGTGGTTGGGAGATTCCTCTACTATAAAATGGTGGACTCGAAAACTGTGATCAGTCAAGTTCAGGAGCTGCAAGTAATCTTGCATGAAATCCATGCTGAAGGGATGACCTTGAGCAAAACTTTTCAAGTTGCTGCTATAATTCAAAAGCTACCCCCTGCTTGGAAGGACTTCAAGAACTATTTGAAGCATAAGCGAAAGGAGATGAAGATTGAAGATCTCATCATCAGGCTTCGAATTGAAGAAGACAACAAAGGGGCTGATAGGAAATTGGGGAATTTTGAAGCCAAGGCTAATATGGTTGAGCATGGTCAAAGTTCTCGTGGGAAGAAGAAAATTCCTTCTGGCAAAGGTACAAGATGGGGCCAAAAGGTGGTATCGCCAAGAAGCCTAAATTCCAGTTTCAAGGAAAGTGCTACAACTGTGGCAAAACTGGACATCGTGCTTCTGATTGTAGATTGCCACCAAAGAAGGTCAAGAATTATTAGGCTAATATGACGGAGTTAGATTCTATCTCAAGGGATGTCTCTGACATTAATCTGTCTACTGTGGTCTCTGAAGTGAACTTGGTAGATTCAAACCCAAAGGAATGGTGGATAGACACTGGTGCTACTCACCACATATGCTCTGACAAAGCTATGTTCACTTCCTTCGAACCAATTACAAGTGGTGGGAAGATGTATATGGGAAATTCTGCTTCCTCGGATGTTGAAGGCCAAGGAAAAATAATTCTGAAGAAGACTTTAGGAAAGGAGCTGACATTTAACAATGTCCTTTATATACCGGAAATTCGCAAGAATTTGGTATCTAGTTCTCTCCTAAGCAAGCATGGCTTCCGAATGATCTTTGAGTCAGACAAGGTGGTACTGACCAAAGCAGGAATGTATGTGGGAAAAGGGGTATATGTGTAATGGGATGTTCAAACTTAATGTAACGACTGTATTCCCAATTATTAATAAAACGAGTACCTCTTCTGTTTACTTGCTTGAGTCTTCCAATTTGTGGCATGGTAGACTAGGACATGTTAATTTTAATTCTTTGCGAAGATTAATTAAATTAGACCACTTACCAAACTTTCATATTGATACAAGTTATAAATGTGAAACTTGTGTTTACTTCGTTTCAATCAGTTGAAAGAAGCACTGAACCATTGGAATTAATTCACTCTAATGTATGTGATTTAAAAATGGTTCAATCAAGAGGTGGTAATAAGCATTTTATTACTTTTGTTGATGATTGCACTAAATATTGTTATGTGTATTTGCTAAAAAGTAAGGATGAAGCTTTGGATAAGTTTATTCTGTACAAGACAGAGGTTGAGAATCAACTTGGCAAAAAGATTAAGGTGTTAAGAAGTGATAGAGGTGGTGAATATGTAGCACCGTATGGTGACTATTGTGCATAAAATGGAATTATTCATCAAACCACTGCACCTTATTTGCCTCCATCAAATGGAGTTGCTGAAAGAAAAAACTGTACCTTAAAAGAAATGATGAATGCTATGTTAATAAGCTCTGGATTGTCACAGAACTTATGGGGGGGAGGCAATTCTCTCTGCAAATTACATTTTAAATAAGGTACCTCATAAGAAAGTTGATCAAACCCCAATGAACAGTGGAATGGTCGAAAACCTTCCTATAAGTTCTTACGAATGTGGGGGTGTCTTGCAAAGGTTCTTGTACTATTCCTAAGAAAGAGAGGATAGGTCCAAAAACTGTTGATTTTTTATTTATTGGCTATGCACATAATAATAGTGCATATCAGTTTCTTGTACATAAATCTGCAAACCCAGATATACACAAGAACACGATCATGGAGTCTAGAAATGCGTCGTTCTTTGAGAATATATCTCCTTGTAAGGAGGAATATAGTTCTAAAAAACGCTCATTTGAGATTGTTGGGAAAACTAGTAAAATCCAAGAAGAGAATGTTGTTGTTGAGCCTAAACGTGGGAAATGAGCTAGGACTTCAAAATCTTTTGGTCCAGACTTTCTAACTTATGTTATAGAAAGTGAGCCTCAAAGCTATACTGAAGCTATTAGATCACCAGATGGTCCATTATGGAAAGAAGCAATCAAGAGTGAAATTGATTCTATCCTACAAAACCATACTTGGGAAATCGTAGGTCTTCCTCCTGGTTGTAAGCCGTTGGGCTACAAATGGATTTTTAAAAAGAAAATGAAGACGGACGGTACTATTGATAAGTATAAGGCAAGGCTTGTCATTAAAGGGTATAGACAAAAGGAGGGTCTAGACTACTTTGATACGTATTCTCCTGTTACGAGAATAACATCCATTCGTATGATTATTGCAATCGCAGCTTTGCGAGATCTCAAAATACATCAAATCGATGTTAAGACTACCTTCCTTAATGGAGATTTGAATGAAGAAATCTACATGGAACAACCTGAAGGATTTTTTGCTCCAGGGCAAGAAAATAAAGTGTGTAAGCTTATCAATTCATTGTATGGCTTAAAGCAAGCTCCAAAACAATGGCATGAAAAATTTGACAAAGCTATACTCTCTAGTGGATTTAAGATCAATGAGTGTGATAAATGTGTTTTTGTAAAAGACACGAATGAAGGCTATGTTATCGTATGTCTATATGTTGATGACATGCTCATAGTGGGTAGTAATGATAAGATCATTAAATCTACTAAGAAAATGTTGAATTCTAAATTTGACATGAAAGATATGGGACTTGATGATGTTATATTGGGCATCAGGATCTCTAGAAATACTAATGGACTTGTTTTGTCATAGTCACATTATGTAGACAAGATTCTAGAGAAGTTCAATAAGTTTGATACTAGTGTAGCCAAGACGCCTGTGGATTTAAGTCTACACCTATCTAAGAATACTAGTGAGATTGTTTCTCAACTAGAATATTCTCGAGTGATAGGAAGTTTGATGTACCTAATGAGTTGTACAAGGCCTGACATTGCTTATTCAGTTAGTAGATTGAGTAGATACACTAGTAATCCTAGTGCTGAACACTGGAAAGGGATAGTAAGGGTACTGCGGTACTTACGATATACACGTGACCAGGGATTGCACTACATGAGATATCTAGCTGTATTGGAAGGATACAGTGATGCAAACTGGATATCCGATATGAAAGATTCAAAATCTATAAGTGGATATGTTTTTACACTTGTTGGTGCAGCTGTGTCATGGAAATCTTCAAAATAAACTTGTATTGATAGATCGACAATGGAATCTGAATTCATTGCGCTAGACAAGGCAGCTGAAGAAGCTGAATGGCTTCGCCATTTTGTAGAAGATATTCCTAGATGGTCAAAACCTGTGTCAGCTATTTGTATACACTGCGATAGCCAATTTGCTATTGAAAGGGCACAAAGTAATATGTATAATGGTAAGTCTAGCCATATTCGTCGTAGACACAATACCATTAAACAACTACTCTCAAGTGGGATTGTCACAATTGACTATGTAAAGTCAAAGGACAATATTACGGATCCGCTAACCAAAGGGTTAAATCGAGAGTTAGTTGATAAATCATCTAGAGGAATGGGACTAAAGCCTATGACATTACAAGGGACTGGAATGGAAACCCAACCTAGTTGACTGGAGATCCCAAGATCTAGGTTCAAAGGGACAACCTAATTTCATGTACCTTAGGAGAATCACTGAGGAGAAATACTCTCCTGCCCATTTCTATGATACAACAGTGATACCTGTATGGGTTGAGGATAAGCTTAGCTTTTAATGACTATGCGCGTTGGTTTAACCAAGCAGAGTATAGCAGGATACTCTAAATAAGTCACCTATGTGAATGTGAAGTGGGGCCGCTTCTAAAAAAATTTGAGAAAGGCAAAATTATTTGATAAACATTCACTAAACCAGGCGAGTGTTCAAGGCCAAAATGAACACAAGTGTAAGAACTAAACTATGTTTGGAAAGCTCCTGTGTGAGGTCTGTCGGTTGTTTATACTAACGGTAATCAGTTCAAGACTACATGTTCACTGGTCAGCTAGTAAATCTGATAGACTTTCACAAGGGAAGGTTCAAAGCCAAAAGCTACCTAGCTCTTTGCAGGAGTGATCCGTTGTGCTTTCTCTCGTCGAGTCGTCTCACATCGTTTCGATTAATTTCATTCATGTGGGAGATTGTTGGATAAAAATTCATTTTGGCCATGTTTGAGGTCAAATAAATGTGGGACCCATTTAGAGTTTGAATGGGGTCCTTGTGGATTTGTGATCTCCTCCATGAGAAGATGAACTTTGGATATTTACATGTCCAAAATTATTGTAGAGTGAATGAGAAATTAATCCATTGAATACATTTAGATAATGTACATACATGAATGCATGGGAAATGTATATAATTTATTATAACGTACATGTATGGGAAAGGTATATACATGAATGCATTTATTCTCATTCATGGATAATGCACATTCATAGATGAATCATGTATATACATGGATGAATCCACAAATACATAATGTACATCCAATGAATCCTCTCTCCCCTTAGTCCTATATATTCTGAGCTTTCTCCTCAGAAATTTCAGAGTCAGAAAAACAAGAGCTATTTCCTTCCTTCCAATATTACTTCCTGAGAGAGACACAAAACATAGTTATCGCCGGAGTAGGCGAACACCGTGCTTGTCTACTGCTGGTTATTGCCGATGTATCCTGGGAGATAGACGCCGGAGATATCCTCAAGCACCTCTAGTGAGGCGGCGAATCTGTTTTAAGGAAACTGTGAACTATCATAGGCCTCGGTTTGATCTTATTTCAGGTTTTCCTATTTTGATTTTTGTGTACATATCGTAATTCTGATTTCTATCGAATTGTTAATTTTTCCTGTTTCCAATAGTTATAATCCAGAATCTGTTTATGTTTAATATAATTTTTCCAACAGTTGCTTCTATGAGAACTTCAAAGGCTTGATTCTTTAAGAGTTCTCATGAATAAAGATCATGTTCAGGACCAAATGAACACAATCGAATGAATTAATATGTATCTGGATATGTGGTGTATGTTATATAGTGTTGGTTTACTCTAAAAGGTTGAACAACTCAATACTTAATGTACACTGCATCACCGAGTAAATCCAGTAGATATTTACTAAGGGAAAGTTGAAGTCCAAAAGACACTCTCCTAATGTATCGCAAGTCCGTGAATTGCTCTCGTAGTTTTATTATATTTCGTTTTTATTTAGGTAGCCATAATCATTCACATGTGGGGGATTGTTAGATTCAGGGTGTGAATGAGAGCTTATGTAAGCTCAAGGGGATCGTTAGGATCGCTATAGACCGGCTCAATGCTCAAGAAAATGCTTGGAACGTTAAGTTTCAATATTCTAGCAGAGGGGTTTTCGACTGGTCGACCGACCCCGTTCAATCGGACCCAATTTGTGAAGAGTTACAACTTTTCATGTAGATATTTGAATTTATTTGAACTTCATCTGTTCTAATGGCTAATAAACGTGTATATATTGTTATATATGTAATGTATAGGTGTTGGGACACAACAATTTGTGTAGAGTCATCTCTTACCCAATAGTCACATCTATATATACAATATAGTTAGTTTTGACTTACTTTTGACAGATTTTTATCTTCTCTTCTTCATCTATTATAGAGTCAATTGAGAGCAATTCAAATACTGTAATTCTACAAAACAATTGAAGTTGAGTTGTACTTAAATTGTTAGAACGTAGTATCCTCAAGAACAAGGCGTCGTAGTCCACAAAACAACGGGGTGTGGGATGTAAACTTGTTTTTCGGACAACGTATTCATACGTACTTCAATCTTAAGTTTAGTCGCTATTTTATTTGAAGTTTCATATCTATTAGAATCCTACAGTGGTATATAGCATTGTTGTATGGAAAGTTTACTCAAAATGTCCAACTAGAGATGGGAAAATATTATGCTTCACCCACTCTTAATGGAACGGGTTTGACAGATGTGTTATAGAGTAGGGACTGATTTTTTACTCTTAAGATTAAAACCCTATAAGATTAGGGGACAACGCTTCAGTAAAGTTCATTAGATACATTTCGTTTCGTTAGGTTCCTCTCACAGTTTTTAAAATTATTACTCTATATTTTTTAAATTGACTCTTTTTAAAATTATTTTTTGAAAATTGTGCATAAAATAACGAAATGTACCTACGGAACTTTACTGAAATCTTATCCGAGATTAGGGTTGGAGTTGGTTAAAAGACCTCTAAACCTGCTTCGCTCAGATTATGAGGTTAGTTTCGTTTAGTAGTCAACCCTTAATGGTTTTACTCATTTAGGTGCTGTTTGGCGTAACTTCTCACACAGAAGTCCATTTTTGGAATGGACTTCTGAAGATGGAATTTTCAAAATGGACTTTTTTTAAAGAAGGATTTGTTTGGCGAATGAGTGTTTTTTAAATAAAAAGTGCATCTAAATGTGCAAATATGTTTGGTGGCAACTTTTTAAAAGTAAAAACTTATACTTACTTACCAATATTACCCTTAATCATGAATTTAAAACTAAATGGATATAACATATTATAGTATATAATTTTAGACTGCAAAATAGTTAGCTGAAATAAATTAAAAATATTTATCCATAACTATCATGTCAAATGAACTAAAATTGGGCACCAAAAAAAGAAAAAAAAAACACTTTTAATTACAATGTTGGATAAATGACTTATTTTCTATAGGAATTGTAAAACAATAGGGATTGTAAAACAATAGGGATTCGGGTATGCTACATAATTCATGTATGTGGTTTGGATAAAGAGGGCATTAATTATAAAACAAGGGATAAAAGTGTAATTCTGTGTATAAAGCTCCTGACTTCTGGGGAAGTGCAAAAATCACAGTTTTGAGAAGTCAGGATTTTTGACTTTTTGAAATGGGCTTTCTGGAGATGCACTTCTTGTCAAGAAGTCCATTCTCAAATCTCACCAAACGAATTTCAATTCTGTGAAATGGACTTCTTCTTCCAGAAGTCCATTCCCTTTGGTTTCCAAACACCCTCTTACTCGTGGGCATCCAGCCTTCTATTAGTAATATAAATACTCCTATTATGTTTGATCATTATAAAATTTAAGTTGCAATTATATATTTTGTTATGTTAACGTTATACAATGGATAACTATTGGAGCACATAACAATCTCACATAAACAAGATACATAAATTTTATGTGCTTATCTCTCTCTTCTATGGATCTCACAGACACTATGGACCCCATAGCGTCAGTGAACCCTATTAGGAGAGAGAGATAGACACATTGTAGTTTATGTATCTTGTTTATGTGAGATTTTTATGTGACCAAGAGTTATCCTTATATCCCACCTAGAGTCTAGACAGAATAATACTATTCTAGCCTTACTTATTCATCTTAAAGGACAAATCAGAAAAAATGGAAAAACAGAGTAAAAAGAAAGCACAACAGATAGGTGGGAAGTATTTTCATATAGGATTAAATTTATTTATTTTATTGTGCTCCAGACATTTTATATACTTTAGATGATTTCTCTAAATATTTTCATTTGGGTATTCAGACTAAAGGTTACGAGAAATGGGTAGATGGTGAGGACATAGTCATCACTATTAACCTAATAGGAAGAATAACTAGTGGAGTTAATCACAGATTTAAAGTACAAACAGATAAAATAGTGGAAATGATAAGTAGTAAAGGAATTAAAATGATTAATCCTGTCAGATTAGGACCAGAGATTAATGCAGGTTTAGAATGGCCTGTTGCAGCCTTCCTAGATAAAGAAGATAAAGAAATCCTTTTACCACAAGATGCTATTTATTACAAAGATAGAAATCAAAGAGATTTTCTCAGATTTACGGACTATAATGGTAGCCATCTTTCAGGAAGAAGATGAAACATAATTTAATTTAGAAACCCTCCAGAAAGAAATTTCATGGAGAAAGATGTTTCCCACATAGTTAAGATTATTTCTAAAAAAGAAATAGAAGGGAAAAAGTTTTCAAAATCAGAAAAACATATTGTAGATTATGTAGCTAGTCCTAAGTTTACGAAAATTTCTACCCAAAGAATTAGAAGAGATAAAAATTTAGTAGAAGTTTCAGAAGATCCTATCCTCTATCCTGCAGAATTAGAAATGAATCTTACCCCTAAAGAGTTAATAAGAGAATTAGAGGATAACTTATTCTTACAGTTTATTCTTACTGAAGATCAAGAACTTTATATTGATCAGATTGGTAAACCGTCGATCTGATGGACTTGAAACTTAACTCGCACCTTAAACATGACAAAAGAAATTTGTGGGAACAAACATAATGCAAAACGGACTTTCGGTTATCAAATAACGCATAAAAAACAAGCTCTGACATACTTAGGCTTGAAAAAGCTGTGTGTTTGGGGTTTGGGGGGGTGAAACGGTAAACCGTCGATCCGATGGACGTGAAACTTAACTCGCACCTCAAACACGACAAAAGAAAGTTGTGGAAACAAACAGAATGCAAAAAGGACTTCCGGTTATCAAATAACGCGTAAAAAACAAGCTTTGACATACTTAGGCTTGAAAAAGCTGTGTTTTTGGGGTTTCGAGGGTGAAACGGTAAGCCGTCGATTCGATGGACGTGAAACTTAACTCGCACCACAAACACAACAAAAGAAAGTTGTGGGAACAAACGGAATGCAAAATGGACTCCCGGTTATCAAATAACGCGTAAAAATTAAGTTTTGACATACTTAGACTTGAAAAAGATATGTTTTTAACCGTCGTTCCGAAGGACCTGAATCTTAACTAGCATCTAAAACACGACAAAAGAAAGTTATGGGAACAAACAGAATGCAAAACGGACTTCCGGTTATCAAATTACGCGTCACAAGTTATATTTTTTCATTTGCCTAGTTATACTTCAAAATAAATATGCTTTTTGAGCTTTTCATTTTATAATTTTTATTAGATTGGCTAAAATGGATTTTTTTCTTTCACATTTCAGGTTTGGAGCTACATTTGATGGTGGAAGATGTTGGATGTGTTTTGTGATCCCAAATGTTGGATGCGTTGAATTTTAGTGTTATATTGGAAAACACTTAAATTTTTATTTGTATGAATTAGTATTTTGGATGTTGGACTTAATCTTTAAATTGTAAGTTGATGTTTATTTCTTGTGCATGCGTTTCCTAGTTGTGTTTTTGAAGTATTGATATTATGGCAGGTATATAGCACCTAAAAATTACCAAATTAACAAAAAATAAAAAAATATATAAATAATTTTCCTATAGCATTTGTGACGCATTTTAATGCGTCACAGATACTTTACAAAATTCTGACAGAGTATTTGTGACGCATATACAGGCGTCACAAATAATATTTTTAAAATTGAAATTATTATTTGTGACGCATGTACAGGCGTCACAAATAATATTCTTAAAATGGAAATTATTATTTGTGACGCATAGTAGGCGTCACAAATAATCACTATGTGTGGCGAGTATAGTGCGTCACAAATAATAATCTTATTTGTGGCGCGTGTATTTGGTATTCATGGTAGTTTATTTGTGACGCTGTATTCTATTAGTTGTGACGCACTATTGCGTCACAAAAAATATTATTATTTGTGACGCGTTGACTGCGTCACATAAAAATTATTTGCGACTAGGGATTTTGTGACCCCAATTGTGACGCGTTTTGATTATTTGTGACGCACTTTGCGCGCCACAAAAAGTCAAATCTGTTGTAGTGGTATTGGTATACCGAGAAAAATAAATGATTTATGTGGGTGAGACGAACTGGAGTCGGAGGTGGCTACTACTAAACGGATTAGCTAGGAGTTGTCACGTACGACTCATTGAAGGGGACGAGATGAGTATACAATACAATAAGAGGGGGATGAAATTGATAAAGAAGAATTCTAACGAAATCTGTTAGTACAATATCCCTACTCAAAATTATCTGACAGAAAGTATATAACTGAGTATATATATATCGTGTACAGTACATGTAGAGAGCTTGGAAGTTCATAACTTTCACTACCAATTTTCTTTGAAGGAAGGTATAACAACAACAACAAAAAAACAAAAAATAGTGCAAAGAAATCCAGATTTGTAGCTCTAAATTATATAATGAGCTGCATGTGTTTGAGATATATGGATAAAGGATGAAGTGAACATATGTATGTATATAATTAATTAATTAATTAATTATGAAGGAGATGAGAAATACTAGTAATCAAAGTTGAAGAAGAGAAACTGCTAGTAATTAGTGAGTAGTAAGTACCATTGCCATTGCCATTGCCATTGGTATGATAGGGATAATTGGGAGAAGCAGATTGGAGAGTCCAGGTCAATTCATCAGCGGAGAGATCAAGTAGATCAAGGCAGTCAGAAATGGCATTGGAGAGGCGAAAATCACCAAATAGATAGGCGAATTGGGAGAAGATGGAGGTGACCTGTCTGATAGTGTCAATGGTGGAGTTGACTGAACTCACGAACTCAGAAGCTGGAACATTCAAGTACTCCATGGCCACCCAATCAGGATTAGGAGCAGAATCAGAATCAGAATCAAAATCAAAATCAGAATCGGAAGAGGTACCACCACGTGCTAATGACACGATAATTACCATCAACAATATTAACAAGGTCGTGGATGTGGACAACCCTCCTCCTCCTCCTCCTCCTGAAACCCTTGCCATTATTTGTTTCTCAAATTAATCAACTTC
This sequence comes from Hydrangea macrophylla, assembly GCA_033977485.1. Classification (NCBI taxonomy): domain Eukaryota; kingdom Viridiplantae; phylum Streptophyta; class Magnoliopsida; order Cornales; family Hydrangeaceae; genus Hydrangea; species Hydrangea macrophylla. The sequence goes on from CM066988.1 coordinate 149,590,778, forward strand.
CAATTTAGTGCTAATTATTTTGTCTAATGCTGCCTGCCTGCCTGCTAGCTGGATGCTGTTTGTTTTTTCTCTATTAATTCGCGTCTCTGTTTGTTTGTATTACGTATATATGTACTTGTACGTGGTAGTAGTCTAGTAGTATATAGCTAGGAATGGCTGTTGGCTTATGGTTTTGCTGGACACGTATGAGAGTGAATTTCAGAATTAAGAGAGTAGAGGATTGGATTGTCACTTTATGTATGAACAATTCATTATATGTGTGTGTGTGTACGACTGAGAAAGATTTTAGATGTAAGAGAGAACAACATAGAGATGATCATGAGGATCCAATTAATGAATAAAAACTAGTACTACAAAAGTAAGAGAGTAAATTTCAGAGTTAAAAGGCTGGTCTGATTAAGGTGGTGCGCGCAGTGAGGTGGAGCAGAGAAAGTTTAATAATGAGAAACAATGGAGGTGGGGGTTTGACTATTATGTATATACGTACGTACCAACAATTAATATGAGAGAGAGAGAGAGAGAGGGAGGGGGGGAGGAATGCATTAATGCATTTTGCATTAAATAGGTGATGGAAAAAGAGAAGATCAATAGGGGTTGGGGATTAAGAAGTTGGTGATAGGTGAGAGAATTTAATGTGTGAGTGTGTGTGTGGGCACCTTGGGGTGGTGGGGGTTGTCGGCGGTCACCACAGTGAGACTGTGAGAGTGAAATGGGATTCTCAACCAAAACGCCAAGGGGGCCCATCTCCGTATTGCGTGCCAGCCTAGCATTTTTTTCTTAGAGCACTATTAAGTATACACATTTTTGTACACTCAACTTTAAATGTATGTACTATGTATTCTGTAACAAGTGCACAAAAAAGTAAAAAAAAAAAAAAAAAAAAAAAAATCAACAAAGTACTTGCATTTAAAGTATGGGTTTTGTTAACATGTGCCCTTAGGGCATATGTTAAGGTTCCAAAAGTGAAAATTAAGGCTGATGATCAAAATCCACTTGCCCACTCGACTCACTCTAAGCCTTTTTTTTTTTTTGGTTTTTAAACAATGTGGATGGAGTCACGGGTCTTGGGGGTGGAAACCCAACAGTTTCGGGTGGAATCACGGATCTAAGAGACTAGGAGGGTGAAAACCCGATTCACCCCACCCGACTCGAAACACTTAATTTTAAAATATATATATATATATATATATGTAATATGTTTATATCAATATATGCATTATGTATTATATAATCTTTACTATATATATATGTAATATAATATATTATATATATATATATATATGTAATATGCTTATATCAGTATATGTATTATGTATTATATAGTCTTTAAATATATATATATATATATATTATATTCTTATATCAATAAAACATATGTCAGTAGCGTAGATATAAAAACATTAAAACCATCAAACTAGCACATGACTATGTTTTTATTTTTTTGTTTGGTTAGAACTTTGGTTAGCTCGTGGCTATGTAGACAAAGACATTCAAAGCAAAAAAAAATGTAGATAAAGTCATGTGTAAAGCAAATGCTTGATTGAGACAAATGAGACAGTCGGGTTTCACCCGACTCGACTTGACTCACCCGACCACCGATGAATCGAGTGCACCCGACAAAGCGAGTGAATGACGGGTGGAAGGAGGGCAAACCCGACTATGTTCGGATGGATGAGCGGATGAAGGCCAAACCCGACTCACCCGACTCGTGAGCACCCATAGTGAAAATAAACAAGGGCGACAAACACTGAACTCCACACCAGACACTGATACCCACTCTATATCCCTTATTTATTTTCACTTTTAGAACATTAACATATGCCCTAAGGGCACAGGTTAACAAAACCCTTAAAGTATAGTGTATACAAAAATGTGTATACCTAACATTATTGTTTCCCTTAACTTTTATTATTTTTTCACAAAACAAATACCAAAAAAAAAAAAAAAAAATTTAAATTTTTAGCCTATTTTAATTCCCACTATTTTCTGATTTACACGTTATTATTTCCCCATATATATATATATATATATATATATATATACTCCACATCCGGATTTAGAATCCTTCCCTTTTGAGGATGAAGGAAATGCTCGGTGTATCACCATGTCATCGATCTAGGCATCTATACATATGGAGTATCATCTATCTAGCTATCTGGTACTGTATATACTAAAACATGCTCATTTCATTTTGAGGAATAAATATTGAAGCATCTCCAATTTAATGGTGAGGGTGAGATACATGATGCTGTACAGCTGCAACCATGGACTTTTAATCCATGTTTCGTTCAACTGGCTAAAATATAATCCAAGTGTCTTTAATACTAGTACGTAATTATATATGAACCACTTTCTTTGTGACGGGATGGTAAGGTTTTTGGGTGTTATACCAAGAGGTTTCAAGTTTAAATCTCAAGGGGGTGCCCACAGGTGATTCACTCGGACGCCCTGATCTCGTGGAATTAGTCGAAGTTCGCGCAAACTGACACAGACACCCACGATTACCAAAAACAAAAGTACTTATATATGGCTGGTCAATACATGACTCTTATCAGTGAGCGAACTTAGAACAGAGATATTACCCAACTTATTGCTCTACAAGAATGTGGATGCATTAATCGAACATAGAGCTTTTCACTATTAATCTTTACGTGCATTATTGCATCAGTGAGATATATATATATATATGTCATTTTCTATTAATGAATCTTGCCCGAGTCCTATTTGTAATGAAACCTACATAGCCCGTTGTTATTGTTTATTTGTTAATTTTAAGCAGTGTTGGTTGTTCAAATTGTATTTTGGTCTTTGTTTCAGCAAAAAGTTTAAACATATCTGGTTCAAAACACAGTTTGGCCAACCATAATAAGCAATTTCACTTTTAAGTACTTTATCAATCATGATCAAAATTGCGTTAGTATAAGCACAGACAAAGGAGTTCTTAAACTGGTAACTCATCTGATTTTAAGCCATCGTACTAAACTTGGCGCTTTTCATTGTTTGTGATTTTTCTGCAAGTACATGGTTATTGCGCGAACTAACTAGAAAAATTAAGCTACGATCAGGGGTGTAGCTAGGAATTGCATCAGTGGGTACCAAAATGAGAGCTCAAGAAACATGATTTTTTTTTATTTTTTTTTGCGAATACTTAAAACTTGACAAAATAAAAATACCACATATAAAGATATAACATCTCTTACTTAACATAATATCCGAACAACGTGATATTGTTTACAATAATCCTCTTTGAGACTTCATATTTTGAAAACGATGAAAGATATCTTCATTGTCAATGGTCTTGAATATATCTTTCTCAATATATGTCATCAAGCAATCATTCATCAAATTATCTCCCAATCGATTGTGCAGTTGAGTCTTGATGATTTTCATTGCAAAAAATACTTTTTTCTACAGTTGCAATGGTTAAGAGTAGTGCCAGCTTCACGAGCATATATATTAGTAGATAAGCACGATGCTTTTTCAATTAAACCAATTTTTTAGCAAGTCCACTAATTCCCGTAACTTCAAAAAATTGGTTGTTGGAGCATACATTCAAAATATAGTTATCAAGTTGATGCTCAATTGCAATTAACTCTATTGCTGAAAACTCATTAGGGTAAAACTGGGCAAATTGAAGCAACTTTGTCTTATCATATGTAGAGAAATAAAGAGTAGCAACAAAGAAGAAAATGGGTCTTACCTTGGGAGGAACTCTGCGTGTGAACAGAGAGAGAGACTTTTTCAAAATCTGATGGGAGTTAATAGTTATTGTTTAAGTGGATTTTTAATTGGGTACAAGTGGTCAATGCACATTACAATTGCAAGTGTACAAGGGGCTAAAGTATAAAACTATATATATATATATAAAGCTCACTTGTTGTGGGACAGTCCGACAGTGGGTACAAACTGTGAATGCAAATACAATTTGGAGTGTACAAGGGGACTAAAGCATAAAAGTAGTATATAAAAAAATTGAAAGTCAAAAATTCAGTGGATGCAAAAGTACGCACTGGTTCCCACATGCATACGCCCCTGGCTACAATCCTTGGTCTATTGAACAAGAACAACAATTGAATAAGAAATACGCAGTGCATGGAAGTTTCAAGAGTCCCTTTACCAACTACATTAAGATTAGCTTTTAGAAAAAGAGGCCTTCCCTCAAAACGCGTTTTATTGCATTTTTAAAAGTGTTTGCCTTCTCCTATCAAAAAAGGAAAAAGGAAAAAGGAAAAGAAAAAAAAAAGTGTATGCCTTCTTATTCCTTTGGTGGGGTACGTGCTTTTCCTTTTCGCATGAATTTATTAGATGACTAATACTACAGACACAATACATTGTACAACATAAAGCACAAATAGAGTTTTAAATGTCTTGTATCATGTGTTGTTTGGATTTTTTACATTTTTCTATGCACCACTTACACAGCACAGGGTACAGACATTAAAAGTCCTATTGTGCTTTGTGTTATACAATGTGTTGTGTCTGTAGCATTACTCTTTATTAGATTATACCAAGGCTAAAGGTTATTTTAGAAACAAACTCTTTTCCATGGGAGTGCCTTTAGCTCTTTTGCTTTATTTTATTTTATTTTATTGTACTTAATTAGATTTGGACTGGACACGCACACACACCCCAATTCTAAGCCCCTCAATGACCCATAAAAAAGCCCAAAAAAGACCACTCATTCGGATTTAAGCACACAACGGGTCCCTCTTTAGGAGAGTGTTGTCTCTCTTTATGACACTTTTGTCACGCGTGGCTAAGGATCCCCACACTACAAAGTTACCCATGTATGACCTTTGTGATAATTAATGCGAAGAAATCAACTTTTCATATTTTACTCATTCCTTTTGAGTAATTTTTTAGTGGCAACTTTCATACTTCTTTCATACAACCTCTTTAAAAGATGTGTCTATCTCTCTCCTGTGTCACTGTATCCCACTGTACCCCACAGTGACACATGAGAGAGATAGACACATCTTTTAAGAGATTGTGTGAAAGTTGTGTACTAAAAATTACCCTTGCTTTTTCTTCTCTTTCCAAAACTGAAGCACAATTATTTCAATTTTTGACCACTTGCTCATTCTTTGAACTTTTTTTTGGTTTTTTCTCTTCTAAATTTTGGCAAGTACTCTCCTAAACGGCAACGAGATAATGAATCAACACCAATTTTCAAATTGTTCTTTGAGTAATGGGTAATACTTGGGGCACAATCAAAGCCACAACCTTTTTGCACAACCTCCATTTTGTGTCTATCTCTCTCCTACTGGGCACTGTGGGGTCACTGGTACTGTAGAACCCATCAAGAGAGCGATAGACACAAAATGAAGGTTGTGCAAAAAAGGTTGTGACTTTAATTGTGCCTCAAGTATTACTCTTGAGTAATATTATTCATCTATTATAAACACCTAAACGGGTCACTTAATATGGACTGTTGAAAATTAGAAAGGATGCTGATATGAACTTTGATTGAGAGGTGCAACGTTTGCATTGTCCTTGAGAATAATTCTACCGTCCATCGAGGTCTCAATGGTGCTATACTCTCCAAGATTCAGCAATTAGATTTTTCAAACGTGCACTCAAATTAGAAGATAATTAGAAGATATTTTTTGTGTACCACCGGAATGAGAACAAAATATATTCTTATAGAACAAAGACTGATAAAATTTAAATCTGTAACAGCAAGAATTAAAACAGCCCCCAATAGTCACCTATTAAAATCAGTTTTAAATTAAACCAGTATTTGAAAACAAAGCAGTAAAACATGTTGGAGCTTTAAAATCAGTCCAGTAACAGCGGTTTTGGCTCACCAACAGTTGGTAAAAAATAATAAGATTAACAACTATCAATTGAATGGCAATCGTGTACGCACTACATGCCCACACAACTATCAATTTTTAAGCCAAATTGGACGTCCCAAATTTAAAATTTGCAACGCGCACACACCCAACCCCAACACAAGCTTACTAAGATTAACAAGTGAAGTCGTATACAAGTAGAAAAAATGTATCACGTTTAACCAATGTGCGACACATCACACAAGTCACATCAAATTAAAAGGCTTTGTTTGAATTTTTTAAATAAAAGGCCCAAGGCCGAATAAGAGAAGTTCAAAATCCTATTAACCTGAAGCCCAATAAATCCAACATTGGCAACTAAAACTCTTAATTCTTACAAAATAAAAGAACATAAATTTGGATTTAATTTAAAAAGTGCCATATCACGTCAGCATAATTTAGGTAAACAATATTTGTGTATGCAACATTTTCCTTGTTGAGTTGTTTTATAGGTGTGTAGCGTGAACACACATAACAGTTACTTCTGCAAGAATGAGTTGCTTAAGATTAGCACACATGTATACACATTCAGATTGATTGAGCTAATTGCTCTTACAGGTCTATTTTCCAGCCATTGATTGTCCTGGTCTGGAAGAATTAAGAAAATGAGACGAAGAAAGGGGAGATAAAAGAATGGAACTAAGGTTGTCTTGCCATTGCATGCCTTGCGCAATGCGTTGTTCGTGTGCTGTTGTATGTTTGAGAATGCTTAAAATCATGTTTTACTTTTTATCTGCTTATATTGTGAGCGTCAATATGTAATTAATTACAGTATTCAACTTGCCAAATAGCTAGAAATACAAGTTCGTGACTGCCAATTCCAGATTCTGATAGTCTGGTCATCACTTGCACTCACAATCCAAGGATACTTGTGGAGAAACTGCAGAGTATGGATATAATTGAGATGTCCAAGAAGAGTAAATAGACAGCGATGCGTCTTGTAGTTCCAAACCTTAATCTTGTAATCATCTCCTGCAGAAGTCACAATTATAAAAGATGCTTACTGTCACTACAAACCTCAAACCTCAATGTAGATATAACGTGTAATCACCACACCAAGAGTTCAAGAACTCAGAAAGTTTCCGAAATATCTGAATTTATGTTACTGGCTAACCATATGAATATTCACAACTTGTGACCCACTAAGTGCAAAGCAATGTTTTTAAAACCGGACCGGTCCTTGAACCAGAAAGGTCACCGGTTCACGGGTTGACCGGTTCAACCGGCCGGTCCGGACAGTTGAACCATGACGTCATAAATATTAATAATAATTAAAAATATATAAATAAAAAACAAAAAAATATATATACAAAAAAGGACCGGGTCCCGGTTCAACTACCAGTTTTACCGATTCAACCGTAAATTCTACCGGTTTTCAAAATTTCGAACGGTTTAACCATTATTCCCGGTTCCCGGTTCGTTCGCGGTTCCTGTCGACGGTTCAACCAGTTCGACCGGCCGGTTCGGTCCGGTTTTAAAAACAGTGGTGCAAAGCATCCAATGTATGCATTAATTCAACAAGAATTCTTACTGAAATAAGAATAAAAAGTTCCATTTCCCAATCAAAGCAACTACAAATCACCTATGAATTGACACACGTATCATCTTATACTTCAAACAAGGTACTACAGTCTACATTACAGAAAGGTATTCATGTGCTGTATTCATTCCAATTTAAATACGTTTCAAACAATTCCTGACATTTTGACACGTTACAGACAGAACCCACAATGAATAGTCCAACCAGTATAAAAAAAAATAGGGATGACTGGGCCTGAGCACAAATGAACCAACGAACTTGCACAATAGATCAATGCTTCAGGAAGTCGAGCGAATCTAGCAAGGTGATTATATAAAGAACAAATTATGGATAGATCTAAGGATAATTAACAAGCACTATCTAAAGAAACATACTATGATATTTTCGATGTAAAAGCACATTACTTCAAGCACAGTCACTGTATCCGATATCCTAATAGTAGAGAAACCAAAATGGCAAATTTGGGTACAGATCATAAGCTGTATTAGTTTACATTGAATGCCATGATTTGGTACCTCCAGATACGAATAGTGTTGGGAATGGGCTCACAAACACAACAAGAAAACCACACCCACAAAGATGGAGATAAATAGAACAAGAATGATACAACTACGAAAGAAATATCAAGCAAACCAACACAACAAGATTTAAATATGGTTTGGCCCAACAATGCCTACGTCCACATGCAAAGGCAATCCACCTCGATGAATATGAAGATTACAAGTACTCAAGACCTCACGTGTATAACTCTTCAACCAAGTTATATGACACATACAATTGCAAGAAACTAATTTCTCTCTCGCTAGTTTGCAGCCCTCTATTGTGTGTGTAGAATGTGGGTTTTTATTTTTTTTCCCCTTGAGTAAGCCCTATATTTATATAGATTGTAGAGTCCCAATCCTAGTGGTAGTAGGATTTACTCTTATGGTAAGTCTTGTACAATAATGAATACTCTCACAAATATTCCTATATAAAATAGGTAACTTCCACTATCAAAGGAATCCTTATTTGATAAGGAAACCACCAAATAAGGAATCAAATCATAATTAAGAAGCAATTCCACTAATAGAATTTTAGGTACAATCCTAACAACCATAGGAGTCCAAACAAACCACATGTATCATGTGCTATTACCATCATTATCTCTAAGTAACAACCATAGGTGGACTTGAAATAAATCAAGTGAAGAATGCATACAACAATAACGGAAAAAGGGGGGAAAAATGGAAAAAAGAAAAAGGGAAAAAAGAATAGATGATATCTCAGAAATTGCTGCTTTCAGATCCTGATCTTGATCATGAATGGATTCATGGACATGTTTCAATTTCCTGATCTAGAAGCTGCTATGTTGTTGAAAACGATAAGATAACAAATTAGCTACTTTAATTTTAAGCCTTGAATAGGGGTCCAACAGGAACCAATGCATTCTAGCTGAACTGACTTTTCTGAATTTAAAGGGAGCTAACTAAAGAATTGAGATGGCTTCAGAATAGAGAGAATGAAAGAAAACCAAAAAGTAAGAAAGAGATGACAAAAAAATTAATTATATCCAACTCATTTCTCTGCCATTCTTACTAGCAAAAAGGCGGACAAACACTACTTCCATTCAGTTGTCTTAAGATGGCAACATAAACACTGTTTTAATATGAGGTAACATAGAAACAAGAGCAAATGTTGACTTCAAAATAGCTCAAAGGCGCAACTGAGAATATCGTGTGTAAGACAATCCTTGATGAGGGTAACAATTTATCCACTAAGAAGTAAGCATACCTTATTAGCTGCCATTGCTGTAGTGTTGGTACCATTCCGAGTCTCTGGCAAATTGTATGTTGTTAAGATTTCCGCTGCATTAAAATCCAGCAATTCAAAACAGACTTTAGTTAATCTTGACAATAAATCACAGCCTTACAATAAATCATTCTAACAAGGAGAAGTATTTTCTAGTGTTTTCTTTTCATTTCTTTCCCTAAATCCATGAACCAACCAGACTATAAGTAATCGTTCGATTAACTTAATCTAATGATTAATAAGACAATGCCTCAACCAAATAATGAAGTAAAAAAAGTAGATTTTGAGCAATACTTGGTCTTCTATCAGACACCAAGAACTTCCCCTCCTCAAGAATTCTAAGCCCTTCTTCAGCACAGCAAAATGTCAAATCGCTCAAACCGTTGATTAAAATTTACACTAAAAAATGGACCACGATACGAATACACCACAGCAACTGTATCTCTATAAAATTCACTGATACAAAAAGCTCAAATCAGACCAATCCACAAGCGAATTGCAAATCACAATAAAATTCCAAGGTATTAAAGTTGTGTGTGTGTGTTGGTTTTGGCTTGTGACAAGCCTCTGTGTTCCTAAACTATGTGGATCAAATTATTGGTTGAAGAATTCAATACAGGGACTGTTCAGAACAATAGAATCTCAGTTAAACTAAGAACTCAAGTCCTCTTTGAGCAAAGCCATAGAGAACCTTTTCTTAAAAAAAACAAAACAAAAAGTTGAGAAAATTGCCCTTTGAAGATTCTAGGCCCATGGTACCATATAATAAATTAATTAAATCCACTGGGTAAACACCACTACTTTTCATGAACAAATTAGCAAGTTGGCTAGTAAATGAATACCATTTTGTATATTTTTCACTCACACTCCTAATAATGCATCCAAGTCTACCAGATGAATGATTGTTTTCATTTTTAGGACACTAACAAATTTGTTTTATTTTCATTGCCTCTTAATTTCTATCTACCTAACGAGTTCAAACAAACTTGTAGTAATGTCAGAGTAATATTTGGGTGACAAACACTTACAAACACACTCTATCTCTCTCCTAGGTGGTACTATGGGGTCCGGATAATTTCAGGGAACCCCACAGTGCCACCTAGGAGAGATAGAGTGTGTTTGTCACCAGGGCCGGCCCAAAGGGGGGTCAAAAGGGGCAATCACCCCGGGCCACCAAAGTTCACAAAATTTTGAGGCTCTCGTGAAATTTTTGTAATTACATTTTTACCTTGAGATTTTTTAGTATCTTACATTTAGCCTCCCCAAAACACAATATTTTAGTGCCATCAACTACGCATATATTGATATACATGTATATAAAACTCAAAAACAATGACCCCTGGAATTTTGAAAATTACACTTTTAGTGTAGTTTTTTTGTTTTTTAGAAATAGACCCCTCTAGAATTTTGAAAGACACCATACAATGTTCAAGTTTCACAAATAGACTTATATTATAAATAGACTTCCAAAAATCGCCAATTATGTATAAGTAAATCCTATAAAAATTGCCAATTATGTATAAGTAGATCCCAAAAAAATTGCCTCAAGGGCGGTGCCCCCGAACCCCTGAAGGGCCTCCCTTTTAGTAGTTCGACCCGGGCTTCCAAATACTCGGGACCGGCCTTGTTTGTCGCCCTAGCATTGTTGTAATGTCAAATTCTAAATCATATCCCAATCACCTACATCAAACTTGAAAATAAACAAATTCATGCTCCAACCCAAGTCAATCACCATAGTGTCAAACTTAAGAATTGCCTATATACACATTTCTATATCTTTATATGTATAGACGTGTGTATACAGAGAGAGTGAGAGAGTACCTCAGGCTTTCAGAATATACCAATGTTGCCGGCGATCGGGTTTTGGGTTTCTACAACCTCAACAATGACATTCGTCGTCCCCGGTGAGTCAAGCGGCCCGCGTAATTTTGACAGAATCGAAGATCTCGAGACGGTGAAGCCGAGCATTAGCAACGTTCGCAGCCTGTAACAGCTCTTGAATTGTATTCACCCTCTTAATGCCATCAAATTTGGCTTCGATCAATGAGTTCTTGGTCTTCGTGTTGCCTTGATTAACACATCGTGGACTTGCAATGACACTCTCTCAATCCTCATTCGCCGGAATAGGTTTTCCACTTTGGCTCTCTCTGAAAGAATTCGATTCTCCGATGAGATTTTCATCTTCTTCTTCGTCATCATCGTCGTAGCCATACTCCCATCCAAATGAAATCCAGATTTGACCATGCAAATCGAAACATGTATTACCTGATTTGTGAGTCTATCAAACCCAATTTCATTAAACCCTAGAAACAAAATTCCCAAATGAAATCCAAAATTGAGCACGCAAATTGAAACATGTATTACCTGATTTGTGACTCTATGTAGAAATAGCTGAAATCGGTGAATGAATAGCGACGCCTCGAATTCGTTCTTCTCGTCCTCGAGTTTTGGTTGTGCAGAAGTCGAAACAAGTATAGCCAGAGAAGGGGTTTGTCGGTTCTTTCTAGACGGCGTCCTATTGGGTTTAAGGAGGAAGCACACAGCACATAAAGAAGAAGCAGGTGAAGCATAATAACATATATAGTACTCCTATATTGGGAAATGCTCTTTGGTGTACTGGGTAACTGTCCTGATTAGGGATGACAATGGGGCGGATTTTAGTGTTTCCCGTCCCGTCCCGTCCCGCCCCGCCACGCCCCTACCCTAATAGGCCGAGTATGGGGTATATCTAAATGGGGTAGGACTGGGTATGGGATTGATTTTCAAATCTTGGGTCGGGTCGGGTCGGGTCGGGGTCGGGGTCGGGGTCGGGTTAGATTTTCCCGAACCCGCCCCTCGAATGTACATGTATTTTACATTTTTATCCCTATTATTTCTTATATTGACTAAATTACCATGTAGTATATAAAGAATTCTAGGTTTTTTTTTTAACCAAAGCATAGTCGCAACTCCCTCTCTCTGTTATGACATTCATACATCTCTTTATCCCACATCCCCGTCCGCCGGCGGCCACAGACCAATAGCATTGAAGCCCCCTCATCTCATCACTTCAGCTACTCTTCCTCTCTCTAACTTGATGGATGATGTCGAAGCCCTCTCCCTCACTGCACAACTCTCATAGAGGTAAGACTCAAACCTAATCTTTAGCGCTCTCTCTCTCTATATATATATATGTATATGTATATGTAGGTGTGTGCCATGTGTGTTTTGTGTGTGCTTGAGATTTGCTTTTCAGTTTTTCCTCAATTTGTGATCTACATTAGAGTTTTCCCCAATTTATAAATATATGTATGTATACATATATATGTAGGTGTGTGCCATGTGTGTGAGAGATTTGCTTTTCAGTTTTTCCTCCATTTGTGATCTACATTAGAGTTTTCCCCAATTTGTGATCCACATTTAGTTTTCCTTTTTTAGTGAATTGTACATTGGATTAATATTTTGGGGAAAATACCTTTTAACCCCTGTGTTTACATTCATTTTCTCATAACCCCCTGTGGTTCATTTTGTAACATTTAACCCCCTGTACTACGAACTAAAGTGAGACTGTTAACTTTTCTAACGGAGAAAAAGGAAATGACGTTAATACCCCCCAGGCCCCTATACATACTCTTTAGGGAAAAATACATTTTACCCCCTTATGGTTACACCCATGTTCTCATAAACCCCCGTGGTTCATTTTTGTAACACTTAACCCCCCTATACTAATGACTGAAGTTGGACTGCCGTTAGAAAAGTTAACAGTCTCACTTCAGTCCATAGTACATGGGGGTTAAGTGTTACAAAATGAACCACAGGGAACTTATGAGAAAATGGGTGTAACCACAGGGGGTAAAAGGTATTTTCCCCTAATATTTTTGCTGTTAATTTTCTGTATTGGATATTTTGGATTTGGCCTGACGGGACGGGGCGGGGCCGGGTCGGGTTCCCGAATTCCAATCGGGGTCAGGCATGGGATAATCACTTCTTCGGGGCAGGGGCGGGGGCGGCGACGGGGAGGGGTGTGGTGTAATTGGGGCGGGGGCGGGATACGGGGGCCCGTTCCATACCCACCCCATTGACATCCCTAGCACTGATCTAGTGTATTGGGTTTTTAAATCTAAATAACCTACGGACTGTCTTGCTTACCCGCACCCCGTCCCGCTACTCCGTTGATTCACGAATATTTTAAATCCAGTGCACTTACTTAGTGCAGCCTCTCCCTATATATATTATATATGAAAAAGTCAACGCACATAAAGTAAAAGGAGAAATGCTACAGACACAACTCATTGCACAACATAAAGCACAACAGGGCTTTAAATGCATTGTACCCTGTGCTGTTTGAATTTTTACACCTTTCTATGCATCACTTACACAACATAGAGTACAAGTATTTAAAACCTTCTTGTGCTTTGCGTTGTGCAATGGGTTGTGTATGTAGCATTAGTCAAGTAAAAAACAATGCCTTCCACAACAAGCCCTTATTTGCAACCAAAAAAAATTTAATAATAATTGTTGGCCCCACCATATTGTTTGCAAATCAGTCCCTTCAATCAAAACATAAAAAAACCCCAATGTTGCTCTCCTCTTTCACATTACACGAGCACTAGAACGAGACATCTGATTTGAAGCTAGGGCAAAGCGAAGGAGAAGTAAGCTGAGAATTTGGCCAAACCAAAGGAGAAGGAAGCTGAGAAGGTGAAGGAAGCTCAGAAAGAAACCAAGGAAGCTAAGGAATAACTCTATCAGGCATCAGTCAAAAACTATATACATATATATATATATATATATAAATGTCTCTGACTATTGGAATGCATGAGGAATTGTACATTTTTTATGTCTGTCAAGTACTTCATATGAAATGTCATCTTGTACTCCTTACAAAGTTTGGCTAATGCCTCTCTTTCAAAGGCTTCAATTAAAAATAAAATGTATTTTTTCAACCATTTACCTTGTTGTTTTGGAGGAGTTACGCACATTTCCTGTAAAATGCGATCTAATTGTCAGCAAATCTACTTGTTCATCTTTGTAATTTAGAGAGAATAATCATTCTAGCAAACAGTTGAGCTTCCTGAAGTAATACCCATAAGAAATCTGATAAGTAGATGTAGAAATACAAGAGAATCACATGATGGGATAAAAAAATACCCATTAGAGATTATGCCAAGTATTAATAGATGATATGAGAGAGAGAGAGAGAGAGAGAGAGAGAGTTAATATACGAAAACCAAGTGGCTGGTCTTCCTCTTCGTTGGTGGTATCCCTCGCTGGTGGCTGGTCTTCGTCGCCCGTGTCTCCTCTTTAGTCTATGATCTTTCAAGCTAGGGCACACTAACGTGAAAGAGGAGAGCAACGGGACTGATTTGCAAACAAGATGGTGGGGCTCATAATGTTTTTTTTTTTTTTTCCCATCAAATTGTGGCTTGTTGCGGAAGACGTGTTTTACATAGTGATTTGAAAATGGGATCGATTATCGAATCGGAAAAATGACCAGGTTACGGGTAACTAGTTTAATTGTTGGTCAACCGGAATTGAACCGTGATGTCATAATTATGTAATAAATATTAATAATAATATAAAATATAAAAATATAAATAAAATAAAATAAAAAAATCAAAAAATTTCGGGTTTTCGATTCTATTGCCGGTTTTACCGGTTCAACCGCCAGGTTTTTCAGTTTTCACAAAATAGCCTGGTTTTTGGTGTTTTCCGATTTTTCGGTTCGAACCGGTTCGTTTCTTCAACCGGTCGACGGTTCAACCGGCCGGTCCGATTTTGAAAACAGTGGTTTTACATTGTGTACGTAGACTTTTTGCGTCCTCTCCTATATCAATACTTTTATCTCCCCGAATTCCAGATCGCCTCGCCACTGATACCACCTCACCACGGCTACTTTTATTTTTTATTTTGGTCATAGATGTGGATCGTTGTTGTAATACCCGTATCCGGAGAAATGAGATAATATCTGTTTTGCATGCACTAATTAGTATAATTAATAGCATGTGATAATTTGAGTAATTTCCAGTTACCCCGACGTGATAAGTGCTTGATAAAAGAACACAATTAGACGGATATGAAGTGAGATCCACAGAAGGTCTGGATTAATTAAATTACATTTAGTTGCATTTATGTGATTAAATGAATATTTGTTTAATTGCTTTAATATTTTATTGATAGTAGTAATATTGTATGGTGCAAGTTTGGGTACCCGTGTGAGATTGAATAAGAATTAGATTCATAACTAGTAGGTAAATTAACAACTTTTACAAAATATATGGGACAACGTTTGGGACCCACGCGTGACATAGACAAATACCCACTTAAATATTGGGTAGTTAATACAATTGTTTAGGGAATTTCATAATAAAGTTTAAAGAAATGTTAGGGGTGTAAATAGAAATAAACAAAACTGGGCATGAGGCTTATGAGGATGACACCTCCATTGTGACTCATCATCTCCTACATATCAACACAAGCAAAAACATACATACGGGAGAAGGAAATTTCGACCATTGACGTAAGCTCCGTATTCGAACTCAGGGAGGTGATAGGATCGTCGTTCCGTCGCTGTCGATACACCGTTTCGCGAACTGAGACCGTATTCGGACTCAGGGAGGTGAGAGGATCGTCTCTATGCCTTTCTTTTTGTCGTTTTCTTAACGTTTTTCTGTGACCCTCTTTAAGGTGACGATATATATATACATGATATTTGTATGTAGGATTATCATTGGAGTTAATTAGAGCTAGGATTTACAAGGAATTTGAGGTTCTAGGCTTTAACTGAAGCAATTTGTGAGGTGAGTACTCTAATCCTAAATTGATTGTTAAATGATGCTTGTGTGATATTGAGTATGATTATATGCTTAGTTCTTGAATTAATAGATAAAGCACGTGTTAATTTTAAGCTTAACATGTCAATTTTTGTGAAAATTGCTATGTGATATATTTGACGTGCTTACGTGCTTAATTGGATCAATGGATGTCAAGTAGTGATCACCATTATTTAGCTCGTATTACGGGATGATATTTTCCTCAAAAAAAAGGGGACGGTGGTGACGACCACAACGATTTGACTACGGTCATGTAAGAGTGTGTGTTTTCGCTATATGCGACGTTGAAGTGAGGAAAGGCCCAGAATCTTGGGTCCGTAACGATGGTGATTAGTTACTTGACATACCGGCGACTAGTTTTATTGTTGTGTTGCTTATATATTGCATATGCACATTTCATACTACAATGACACAGTTAAAGTATTCACTAAGCGTAAGCTTAAAACAAAAATGTTTTCTGTGTGGTTATTGAATAACTACCGTAGGTACGGATCGTGACGAGGGAAGGAAGTGATCAGAGGTCCGGGTAAAGGGTCATTTTGTTTATATGTCCATGGACTTGTAATTATGTTAGTCTTGGTGAAGTTGAGACTCTTGCTTATAACGTTGTAGTTGTAAATGGTTTGTTGGGGAACAAGTTGTATTTGGGTTCAAACTTCTTTTGTAAGTTGTAAATTATTAAGCATTACCTTTTAATGCTTTAGAATGTGGTTGGGAACTTGTTAATATGTTAGGTGTTCTTCCCTTGAGTTTAAGTTGTTGAGCTCTTGAACTCATGTTTTAAGAAATGATGTTGTGTTTGAGTTGGAAGTCATGTTGGTGAATGTTTGTGCTTGTATAATGGAACTTGATTTCAACTTGATTTATTAAAAGAGTTGTATTTTGGTTTAAACAAGTGTTTTGTAAAGACTTTGAATTGATTACCAACTAGTTTTTATGCTAACACTAGTTTTGACAAAAGTAATAGTTTGATTACTTGAATTATCCAAATGAGGTTGAATTTGTATTCTATAAGATGTTAATGGTGTTTTTTAGGGCTGCACAAAAAACTCGTTACCCGAAGACCCGAATCGATTGGGTCTGGTTGGGTCGGGTCTGAAATGAAATGGGTTGGTCTGATTCGGGTCCAGTCATGAGATAAATATTTTGGTCTGGTTCGGGTCGGGTATGGGTCAGTTCGGGTCTGGTCTGGTCTGGTCCGGTTAATAGACAAACTGTTTTTGCTAATTAATTGTTTATTTTGGTGACAAAGTACTCATTTTTCTTTTCATTATATCCATGAGTATATAAAACATAACCACCTTATTAATTTGAACTTTTATAGGTTGCACATCATTATATCCATGAATATAAAACATCATATCCACTTTATAATGGTGGGAATTAATTTTTATGACTCTGCACCCTCATCAATCTTTTTAATGGATATATTATACATAGAAGAATAGGTATCCACTACTGAATATAAATATAAATAATAATAAAAAAAATATAAGAAAAAAGTATAAATATTTTTTTTTTTTTAAAAAAGCTGGGTTGTGGCCCAGACCCGACTCGAACCAAAGTTCCTGGGTTGGGTCGGTCCGGGTCCAAACCTCATCGGTTCGGGTCTGGGTCTCAAAACATGGAACCATTCATAATCGGGTCGATTCCGGTTCTGTAGAGACCCGACCCGACCCGACCCATGTGCAGCCCTAGTGTTTTTACATGTTTGGTCAATGTTGGAGGAGCTTGAGTAAGTGTTTGTAATGTATTTCCAAAGTTTCAAGAAGTTTGGTTTGAATTTGGTGAAGTTTAGAACTTGTAAAACAGGGAAAATTTGCTAAAACTGGGCTGCTGCAGAATCCGGATTGATTCGGGTCTGGTGCGGATCGATCCGGGGCATCTGGAGGAGCAGGAAATGGCAATCTGCTAAAACCGGGACAGATCGATCCGCTGGTCTGATTTCAGCCTGTCGGCTCTTACGAAAACGGGCATAACTCTTTTTAGAAAATTCGGATTCGCGCTCTATTTTTTGCGTTGGAACCGGGACTCAAAGACCTATCTTTTGGTATAAAATTTGTTGTATTTTTATTAATGACCATTTTGCCCTTGGGGCTGTTTTGTGTCAACAAAGCTGTTTTATGAGGTCTAATCCATGTTTTTCTTAAGAGTATTAAGGGTGTTTTGACGTGTGAACTTATTGCACGTGTCCTAACTCGTACAAGGTGGGTTAGGGTGTGACAATATTTGATATCAAAGCAATAAGTTAGAGCCTTTGGGGACGTGAAATGATGAATACAACGTACAAATTGAATAAAATGACATATAGTGACATGATCATGCATACATTTTTATTTAGCATGCTTTAAATGTTATTTAGCATGTACCATGATTTATTTAAAAGTAACGTGCATGTATATATCTTGTGGTGGGTTCCAGGCAAGGATGTCTGGAAGTGAAACCCCGTCTTCTGCTCGTATGGATAGAATAGAGGTAGTTATGGAAAAATTGGTAAGAGTGGCCGAAACTCATATTGTTGAGGAAGGACCGAGTTCATTAAATCTAGGATAGAGGGTGGAACTGTTAACCATTGTCACATTCTACAAAAAAAAGCCAGGGCACTTCAAAGGAGAATCCGATTCGATGAAGGCTGACCATTGGTTGACCGATATGAAGAGAATTTTCCGTGCTTTGTAATGTTCAGAAGAACAGAAAGTTTTGTTTACCTCCGATACCTTGAAAGAGGAAGCATAGAATTGGTGGACATCATTAAGGCAAGGAGCACTGACTACTTGGAATGGGTTTATGGAAGAGTTCTCAAAAAAATACATTCCTCGGTCTTTCAGTGAATTAAAGTCCCGAGAATTCTCTCATCTCAGTCAAGGTAACATGACCGTTAGAGAATATGCCGCTAAATTCACAAGTTTGGCCAGATTTGCAATGGATTTGCTTTCGAACGAGTTCACTCGGGCAAGAAGATTTAAGGAAGGGCTCTGTGATGAAATCAAGGAAAAAGTGGATACACATCGGTTAGCAACATATTCAGAGGTGCTAGACGTTGCCTTGATCACTGAACGAGGTGTGTTACCATCGGGGCAAGGTCAAATGTTTAAGAGGCCGGGAGGTAGTCAATTCCAAGGACAGGGTAATTTTAAAAGACAAAATTCTGGTAGTTCATCGGGAAGTGGGGGTAACAAACCCAGATGTCAGCCTTATGGTAAATATCACTCGGGAGTATGCAATATGTCTCCTATCATTTGCAACATTTGTCAATGACCGGGGCATGTGGCAATGGATTGTCTTAATCCTCCAAGACAAAGTATTACTCCGAGATGAAGTACAGATGACAGTGGAATAAGGTGTTATTCATATAGTAATCTAGGGCATCGAGAACGTAATTGTCCCAAGAGGAGACAAGGAGGTTTCAGCTCATCCGTGGGTAGTGCACCAAGATAGAAACCATCTCAGCAGCAATCCCAAGGGAGGGACCAATGACAAGGAAGGTATTTTCAGCTCAAGCCCGGGGAGACCATAGTGACTGACACGGTGGTTTCAGGTATATTCTCTATTTGCATGCGACTTGTCAATGTGTTATTAGATTTGGAGTCAACTCATTCTCCCGTATCACATCAATTTGCTAGGAATTTAGACAAACCCTTAGAATTACTAGATTTTGACTTATCTATTGCACTTCGATCGAGAGCGCCACTAGTGAGTTCGGGTGTATTTAAAGCTTGCAGGATTGGCATGTGTCACGCCCCGCAGTAGCAAAAATAGAGAAAATAAATTCCTTTTTTGGACCCGTAGGCCATGACAGTTGAAAGTCACCACATTGTCCATGACCAAAGTCGAACCATCAGAGAAATGATTCAAACCACGCATTTGGAAGTTCTAAGTTCGATATATAAAACCAAAGTTAAATACTAATTATTACAACCCATAAGTATTGCAGAAGTATAAATAAAGTATTACGGCAACATACGCCGATAATAAACGTAACTATTTCAGAAGTCTCTAAACATAAACACGAGCTAACTACGGCACAACTTCCAGCCTTTAACTTGCGTAGTATTCAGCACCGGCATAGTCTCCATCATCGTAGGCTCCATCCTCGTGGCCCTTGTCCATGTATGCATCACCTACATACTTATAACCCTGGCCAGCTGGACGTCGAATATCCAGCGGCATAAAACGCCGTCAGCTACGAAATCCGAGTGAATGCAAATACTAACAGAGTATCTACAGATATGTAGCATATAACAACATCAATAAAAAGGATCATCTCATCGTTCGTATGCATATATGCACCAACCCAATATCTAACAACGGACATCGTCCCAAATCTCCCAATACATAACATAGACTCTTGGGTCCACATTAATCAGACACGTAGTCCCATACCTACGGTCTGTTCACTCTTGACACGCAGTCCCATATAATCTAGCCAAACGCCCCGATATACTTTGGGCAACACGCCCCTGATACATCCTGGCCAACACGCCCAATACTTTACTCTGGCCAACTCGCCCAATATGTTACTCTGGCCAACTCGCCCAATATATTCTCTGGCCAACTCGCCCCATATGTTACTCTGGCCCACTCGCCCCATATGTTACTCTGGCCAACTCGCCTCATATGTTACTCTGGCCCACTCGCCCCATATATTACTCTGGCCCGCTCGCCCCATATGTTACTCTGGCCCACTCGCCCCATATGTTACTCTGGCCAACTCTATCATATATTGATTTGACACGAAGTCCCGGTCCTATCCCAGCACCTGGGATTCCACACTCAACATCATACGGTCTTAGCGACCGCATTCACGCGCACCCATAAATAGTATCAACCTCTGCGGTCGACAGACCCACTAATATGCACGTCGGCTTCTTAATCTCGTTATTATCTCATATATATCAAAAGGATATAAAAATACAAGGAAAATACAGGATATTACACATAACAACTTTCAAACCAAAACTAGAATGAAATATTAGACATCGTGTACGATTCTAGTAAAAATAGGGCACAGGGGTATTTTGGTCATTTTCTAGTTTATAAGTCAGGATCCGAAAATATAAAAGTTACGTGAGATCAAATAAATAAGTATTCATGTTGTAAGTTAAGAGTTTTCGATCTCCGTTAAGAAAATATCTTGATTTCAGTCGATTTAAGTGAAAATAGATCACAAGGGTATTTTGGTCATTCTTCAGTTTTGTACGTCCACAACCGAATTTATAAAAGTTCCGTAAGATTAAATAAATAAGTATTCATGTTGGAAGTTAAGAATTTTCGATCCTCATTAAGAATCCATCTCGATTCCAGTCGTATTTGAAAATACCAGTTTATCGTATTTATGCCGTATTTGAAAAACTAGAATACCATATTTATACTATACCATAATACTGTATTTATACCGTATTATACTATATTAGAATACCCTATTTATACCATATTATACTATATCAGAATACTGTATTTATACGTATAAAAATCTAAATACGTAATATAATACGTATAAGCATCACATAATTAATATAAATCATAATCATAATCATAATCATATGTTCATAACAAAGTGTAATGTAAATAGCTGAGTGAGTTGGAGACTCACCTAAATTCGCAGAATAATAATTCCGAGAAAACCCGAAGAATCATCGAATATAAAATTCCGGCTTCAAATAGCGTTCTTGGTGTTCTTGGTGTACTAGGTGTGTTCTTGGTGTACTAGGTGTGTTCTTGGTGTTCTTGGTGTTTGTGTGTGTGTTCTTGGTATTCTTGGTGTTTGTGTGTGTGTTCTTGGTGTTCTTGGTGTTTGTGTGTGCATTCTTGGTGTTCTTGGTGTTTGTGTGTGCATTAGGATAACTTCTCAACCTCATAAGTCTAAGGATAAATGTAATGGAATGGTCCCATATATATAGGAACCAAGGAGGGACCCCACCTTGCAATTACCAAGAGTTAAAGGATCAAAGGATAATTATTTCCTTATGGGCATGTTTGGTTGGATGAGCAATAAAATCATAACTGGTCCAAATATACCAGATATTCACAAATCTGCTAAATTTCTGTTTCTAAAAATTCTGAAAATTTATAATCGAGTTCTATAAATACTGAATATTATAATAACAACATAAAAACACTTATTCATCTTGAGAAATAAATATTTAAAAATAGCGGGTATTACATCATCCCCCACTAACTGAAGATTTCGTCCCCGAAATCTGAACTAAGCATCGTTGAACAACTCCGGGTACTTCTCACGCATCTCTGACTCTAGCTACCATGATGCTTCTCCTTCGTCGTGAAACTTCCACTGGATCTTTACCAACGGAATTTTCTTACTTCTCAGCTTCTTAATTCCCCAATCCAGAATTCGCACTGGTCCTTCATGAAATGACACATTATCGTTAACCTCAATGTCCTCAAAGTTGATCTCATGACTCGGATTGTGAGCACACTTTCTTAACATGCTAACATGAAACACGTTGTGTACTCCTGACATCTTAGGCGGTAACGCGAGTCGATAGGCAACTTTTCCTACACGTTCAAAGATCTCAAATGGTCCAATGAAACGCGGTGCTAGCTTTCCTCTCTTCTGCCCAAATCTGACAATTCCTCGCACCGGAGATACCTTGAGTAGCACATGATCTCCAACACTGAATTCCAAACTCCTACGACGTTTATCTGCATAACTCCTGTGTCTACTCTGCGCGGTTCGCATCCTTTCTTTCACGATTTGGATCTTCTCGTTAGTTTCTCGAACTAATTCAGGTCCAAGCAGTTGATTGTCTCCAACCTTTGCCCAACACAAAGGTGATCGGCACGGTCTTCCGTATAATGCCTCAAAGGGTGCCATTCCTATGCTCGAGTGGTGACTGTTATTGTACGCAAATTCTATCAGTGGTAGATGAGTCTCCCATGAGCTCTCAAAATCAATAACACACGCTCGAAGCATGTCCTCCATCACTTAGTTAACTCGTTCAGTCTGCCCATCAGTCTGTGGATGAAAGGCAGTGCTCAAGTTTAACGAAGTCCCCAATGCTGTCTGTAGACTTTTCCAAAACTCTGCAGTGAATCTTGAATCACGGTCTGATACGATTGATACAGGTACACCGTGCAGTTGCACAACTTATTGTATGTACATTCGACTCAAACGTTCGACTGGATACGACATACTATAAGCTATGAAATGCGCCGATTTGATAAGTCGATCCACAACTACCCAAATAGCATTGTGGTTTTGCTGAGACCTTGGCAAACCTACCACGAAATCCATAGTTATATGTTCCCACTTCCATCCGGGAACTGGTAATGGTTGTAGAAGTCCTGGAGGCTTTTGATGTTCCGCCTTCACTTGCTTGCACGTGAGACATTGAGACACGTGTTCCGCAACTTCTCGTTTCATTCCTTCCCACCAGAAGTTTCTCTTCAAATCTTTGTACATCTTTGTGGCTCCTGGGTGGATAGTCATTCGCGAATTGTGCGCTTCATCCATTATGTCTTTTCTAAGATTATCTTCATCTGGCACACAAAGTCTGCCTCTGCATCTGAGTGCTCCATCTGAACCAATACTCCAATTCTCTGGTTCCTTCACTGCATTGCTCGCGAACCACTCTTGAAGTCCTTCATTCTTCCTCTATGCTTCAAGGATACGACTGATGAGTGTCGGTTGTACTACCAAACATCCAAAGTGTCGTCCTTCACCTGAATCTGAGGCTTGAATACCGAATTCAGCCAAAGTTCCTAATGCTTGCCATTCTTTGATCATAAGAGAAGCTACTATTATCCTCCTGGGTTTCCGACTTAAAGCATCGGCTAATACGTTTGCTTTCCCAGGGTGATACTGCAATGTGAAATCATAGTCTTTCAATAATTCCATCCAACGTCGTTGCCTCATGTTCAACTCCTTTTGAGAGAACAAGTATCTCAGGCTTTTGTGATCTGAGAACAGATCGAACTTCTCGCCGTAGAGATAATGCCTCCAAATCTTGAGAGCAAAAACAATCGCGGCTAGTTCGAGGTCATGCGTTGGATAATTCAACTCGTGAGGCTTCAACTGTTGTGATCCGTATGCAATAACCTTTCCATCTTGCATCAGAACACATCCGAGTCCTTGGTGTGATGCGTCGCTATAAATGGTGAACTGCTCACCGCTCTTAGGTATCGCAAGCACTGGCGCTGTAGTCAATCTCTCCTTCAATTCTTGGAATGCTCGTTCATGCTTGTTACCCCATTCAAACTTCAAATCCTTCTTCGTTAGTCCGGTAAGAGGAGCTGCGATCTTGGACAATCCTTCCACAAATCTCCGGTAGTATCCAGCTAGACCAAGAAAACTTTTGACTTCCGTTGCAGTGGTTAGTATATTCCAATCCAGAACTGCGTCTGTCTTTGACTAGTCTACTGCTATTCCATCTCGTGAGACAACATGTCCTAGGAACTTGACTTCCTTCAGCCAAAACTCGCACTTATTGAACTTCGCATACAATTGGTTATCTCGAAGGGTCTGTAGTGCGATCCTTACATGTCCCTCATGTTCCTCCTTGGTCTTGGAGTAGATCAGAATATCGTCTATGAACACGATAATGAACTGGTTCAAGTAGGGCCTAAATACTCTATTCATTAGGTCCATGAATACCTCTGGGGCGTTGGTTAATCCAAAAGACATAACCAAGAATTCATAATGCCCATACCTCATCCTGAAAGTAGTCTTTGAAATATCCTCAGGTCGAACCAATAATTGGTGATATCCGGATCGTAGGTCGATCTTCGAGAAAGTCGTCGCTCCTTGCAACTGATCAAACAGATCATCGATTCTAGGGAGTGGGTACTTATTCTTAATCGTGACCTTGTTGAGCTCCCTATAGTCGATACAAAGTCGCTGAGTTCCGTCCTTCTTCTTAACAAATAACACCGGCGCTCCCCAAGGTGACGTGCTGGGTCGAACGAACTTGAGATCTTCTAGCTCTTGCACTTGCTTCTTCAGTTCTTGCATCTCCGTTGGTGCCATCCGATAAGGAGCCTTCAATTTCGGTGAAGTGCTAGGCACTAACTCGATACAGAAATCAATCTCCCGCTTAGGTGGCAGTCCAATAATACTCTGAAACACATCCTCAAAGTCTTGGACTACAGGAATCTGTGCAACAGTGAGTTCCGAACTCGAGCTCTCGATAGCTGCTAGACGGCTAGTGAGAAAAGCATCGCTAGAGGGGTTGCATTGAAAATCAAAAGACTGACTTCCTGGTACCAAAAAGGTAATCATCCTATTGGCATAGTCCAACTTGGCACAATACTTCGTGAGCCAATCAAATCCTAAGATGATGTCAAATTCCCTCATTGACAAAATGATTAGATCTGCGGGAAGAATTCTATCCTCGAGGGTTAAAGTACAGTCTTTGCACACTTTCCCTAATTTTACGGTTACTCCCAAAGGTGATACCGCATTCAGGGCTACATCAAGCGCCTGGGGTACTAAACCCAAAAGTTTAACAATTCCGATAGCAACAAACGAATTCAAAGCACCAGTATCAAATAGAACTTTAACTCAAGTGCTGAATAACGTAAGAGTACCTTCCATGTTCTGCTGTTCAATCTCATCAAATCCCTCATTCTCTGGAAGAATAGCATTCATGTGAGCCTGTCCAACTTGGCCCTGAGCAACTGGTCTGTTGTATGCCCTATGGGGTGCTCTGCAATCCTTGCTGATGTGGCCATGCTTGTTGCAGTTGTAATAGAGAACGCTCGCCCTGTTGTAGTTCTTGGAAGCTCGACAGTCCTTAGCCAAATGACCTGGCTTTCCGCAATTAAGGCATCCACCAATATTGCCTCCAGTAACAACTGGAAGTCCTTGTGGAGGAGGAGCTGGGTTCATAGCATAACGATTCTGGGGAAACGCCGGTTGTGGCCTTCTCTCTCCATTCCAGCTATGCTTGTTCCCTTGGAATCGCATCGGAGGTCTAGGTCCTTGGTTACCTCTGGGTGGTAGCCGATTCCCAAAACGTCCTTGCTCCGGTCCATTAATATCCTCATGACCGACTGCCATTCCTACCATGGCCTTGAAGGTTTGACCCTGATGATTCAGAGTCATCCGTTGTAGTGGCAGTGAGAGGCCCTGGTGATACTGCCTATTCTTCTTCTCTGGAGTATCGATCATATGAAGAGAAAAACGGGATAATCGTTCAAACTGCACCGTATATTCCCTCACGGTAAGGTTCCCTTGCCTTAGTTCGATGAATTCTCTCTCCTTCCTGTTCCTCTCGGTCTGAGGAAAGTAGTACTCAAGAAAGAGCCCTTTAAATGTGATCCAGGGCATCCTTCTGGCCGCTTCCTCTCCTACGGTCGCCTTCTCCGATTCCCACCAATCGGCAGCCGCATAAGTCAATTGGAATGTCGCCAGTCGACGCTTCTCGATCTCATTACATCCCAGGGTGTCGAAGACTGCTTCCATCTCTCGGAGCCACTGTTCTGCCTGCCACGGCTCAGTATTCCCGTCAAACTTCTCCGGACGAAAGTGACGAAAATGCTCCACTATTCTATCCTCAACTGGCCGCGGGGGTGGTCCTTGATTATTTCCGTTGTGCATGTTAGGATTGTTGATCCGTTCCATCCTATGCACAAAGGCTTCGAACAGTCCAGTCGGATCAACAGCTTGGGGTGCTTGGGGGACGCCCTCAATCTGAGCGGGACGATTCCGAGTAGGCATTCCTGCCATCGATGCAGTAAGGTTGGGTACCTAAACAGACATCTCTCGGTTAGTCGTCAACCCAAAAATAGTCAAAGAAAATAATTCTGAAATTATACGTAATAGTTATAGAAAATAATTCGCAACTAAACATAATAATAGCTATAACTAGTATCACATTAATAGCACGGAGAATTCCATAGGGACGAACTCTAAAACACAAACTTAGAGTCAACCCTTATCTCAAGGAATCTTAGGTTCAACTCAAGAAATGTTGGACAATTGGTGAACGCGACTACTAAACCTAGGCTCTGATACCAAAAATCTTGTCACGCCCCGCAGTAGCAAAAATAGAGAAAGTAAATTCCTTTTTTGGACCCGTAGGCCATGACAGTTGAAAGTCACCACATTGTCCACGACCAAAGTCGAACCATCAGAGAAATGATTCAAACCACGCATTTGGAAGTTCTAAGTTCGATATATAAAACCAAAGTTAAACACTAATTATTACAACCCATAAGTATTGCAGAAGTATAAATAAAGTATTACGGCAACATACGCCGATAATAAACGTAATATTTCAAAAGTCTCTAAACATAAACACGAGCTAACTACGGCACAACTTCCAGCCTTTAACTTGCGTAGTATTCAGCACCGGCATAGTCTCCATCATCATAGGCTCCATCCTCGTGGCCCTTGTCCATGTATGCATCACCTACATACTCATAACCCTGGCCAGCTGGACGTCGAATATCCAGCGGCATAAAACGCCGTCAGCTACGAAAGCCGAGTGAATGCAAATACTAACAAAGTATCTACAGATATGTAGCATATAACAACATCAATAAAAAGGATCATCTCATCGTTCGTATGCATGTATGCACCAACCCAATATCTAACAACGGACATCGTCCCAAATCTCCCAAAACATAACATAGACTCTTGGGTCCACATTAATCAGACACGTAGTCCCATACCTACTGTCTGTTCACTCTTGACACGCAGTCCCATATAATCTAGCCAAACGCCCCGATATACTTTGGCCAACACGCCCCTGATATATCCTGGCCAACACGCCCAATACTTTACTCTGGCCAACTCGCCCAATATGTTACTCTAGCCAACTCGCCCAATATATTCTCTGGCCAACTCGCCCCATATGTTACTCTGGCCCACTCGCCCCATATGTTACTCTGGCCAACTCGCCTCATATGTTACTCTGGCCCGCTCGCCCCATATGTTACTCTGGCCTACTCACCCCATATGTTACTCTGGCCAACTCTATCATATATTGATTTGACACGAAGTCCCGGTCCTATCCCAGCACCTGGGATTCCACACTCAACATCATACGGTCTTAGCGACCGCATTCACGCGCACCCATAAATAGTATCAACCTCTGCGGTCGACAGACCCACTAATATGCACGTCGGCTTCTTAATCTCGTTATTATCTCATATATATCAAAAGGATATAAAAATACAAGGAGAATACAGGGTATTACACATAACAACATTCAAACCAAAACTAGAATGAAATATTAGACATCGTGTATGATTCTAGTAAAAATAGGGCACAGGGGTATTTTGGTCATTTTCTAGTTTATAAGTCAGGATCCGAAAATTTAAAAATTACGTGAGATCAAATAAATAAGTATTCATGTTGTAAGTTAAGAGTTTTCGATCTCCGTTAAGAAAATATCTTGATTTCAGTCGATTTAAGTGAAAATAGATCACAAGGGTATTTTGGTCATTCTTCAGTTTTGTACGTCCACAACCGAATTTATAAAAGTTCCGTGAGATTAAATAAATAAGTATTCATGTTGGAAGTTAAGAATTTTCGATCCTCATTAAGAATCCATCTCGATTCCAGTCGTATTTGAAAATACCAGTTTATCGTATTTATGCCGTATTTGAAAAACTAGAATACCATATTTATACTATACCATAATACTGTATTTATACCGTATTATACTATATTAGAATACCCTATTTATACCATATTATACTATATCATAATACTGTATTTATACGTATAAAAATCTAAATACGTAATATAATACGTATAAGCATTACATAATTAATATAAATCATAATCATAATCATAATCATATGTTCATAACAAAGTGTAATGTAAATAGCTGAGTGAGTTGGAGACTCACCTAAATTCGCAGAATAATAATGCCGAGAAAACCCTAAGAATCTTCGAATATAAAATTCCGGCTTCAAATAGCGTTCTTGGTGTTCTTGGTGTTCTTGGTGTACTAGGTGTGTTCTTGGTGTTCTTGGTGTACTAGGTGTGTTCTTGGTGTTTGTGTGTGTGTTCTTGGTGTTCTTGGTGTTTGTGTGTGTGTTCTTGGTGTTCTTGGTGTTTGTGTGTACATTAGAATAATTTCTCAACCTCATAAGTCTAAGGATAAATGTAATGGAATGGTCCCATATATATAGGAACTAAGGAGGGACCCCACCTTGCAATTACCAAGAGTTAAAGGATCAAAGGATAATTATTTCCTTAGGGCCATATTTGGTTGGATGAGCAATAAAATCATAACTGGTCCAAATATACCAGATATTTACAAATCTGCTAAATTTCTGTTTCTAAAAATTCTGAAAATTTATAATCGAGTTCTATAAATACTGAATATTATAATAACAACATCAAAACACTTATTCATCTTGGGAAATAAATATTTAAAAATAGCGGGTATTACAGCATGAATGGTATAAGGTTGTTCGTTGCTCTAGTACCGTTGGTCATTCAACACTTTGATTTTATTTTAGGAATGGATTGGTTATCTGCAAATCATACTATTATCAATTATGAGAACAAGAGAGTAACATTTCAATTGCCAAATCAAGATGAATTTTGTTTCCAAGGGACAAGTGTGGTATCACTGCCTTATTTGGTGTCAGCTGTCAAAACTTGTCGTTTATTGAAAAAGGGTTGTCAAGGCTTTTTGTGTAGCATACTCGAGGTTAGTAGTACTGAATTAAAACTTGAGGATATACATGTTGTCAAGGAATTTCCAGACGTTTTTCCAGAAGAGTTACTGGGTGTGTTGATTGAGAGGGAAATTAAATTTGGAATAGATGTAATGCCGGGAACTCAACCGATTTCACGGGCACCGTATAGACTGGCTCCGGTAGAGTTGAAGAAGTTAAAAACGCAGTTGCAAGAGTTACTTGATAAGGGGTTTATTCGGTCGAGTGTATCTCCGTGGGGTGTACTGGTCCTATTTGTGAAGAAGAAAGATGGAACAATGCGAATGTGCATCGATTACCGGGAGATTAACAAAGTAACCATAAAGATCAAGTATCCGTTGCCGCATATTGATGATTTGCTTGATCAGTTAAAAGGGGCACAAGTCTTTTCTAAGATTGACTTGAGATCTGGATATCACCACTTAAAGGTTAAAGCTGAAGATGTTGATAAGACAACCTTTAGAACTCGGAACGGACACTATGTATTTTATTGTTATGTCATTTGGGGTCACAAACGCACCAGTTGCTTTTATGGATTTGATGAATCGGGTGTTCAAGACTTATCTAGACAAATTTGTGATTGTATTTATTGATGATATTTTGATATGTTCTAGAAATCGGGAGGAACACGAGTGACACTTAGGGTTAGTTTTGCAACGACAGAGAAAAGCAATTATTTGGGAAGTTAAAGAAAAGTGAATTCTGGTTAACAAGTGTTACATTTCTTGGACACGTGATTTCTAAGAACGGTGTTTCCGTAGACCACAAAAGATATAAACCGTTAAAAATTGGTCAAGACCAACAAATGTTTCCGAAGTTTGAAGCTTTTTGGGATTAGCCGGTTACTATAGAAAGTTTGTTCAAGATTTTTCTACAATTGCGACTCTAATGACTCAGTTAATGAAAAAGGATATGGCTTTTGTGTGGAATAAAAAATGTGAAGAATGTTTCCAAAAGTTGAAAGATAAGTTGACTTCAGCACCGATATTGGCTATTCCATTAAGTACTGGAGGTTTTAGTATATACAGTGATGCTTCTCATCAGGGCCTAGGATGCGTTCTAATGCAAGAGGGTAAGGGTATAGCTTATGCTTAAAGCCAGTTGAGGATACACGAGAAGAATTATCCAACCCACGATTTGGAGTTGGCAGCGGTAATCTTCGCATTAAAAATTTGGTGTCACTACTTGTATGGGGAAACATGTGAAATATTTACCGATCACAAGAGTTTAAAATATTTGTTTACCCAACGGGAGCTAAATATTAGACAGAGAAGATGGCTCGAATTAATGAAAGATTATGACTTAAAGATTCAGTACAATCCGGATAAAGCTAACGTGGTTGCCGATGCTCTGAGTCAAAAGTCGTTAGAAAATTTGGTTTATTCTTTAACAGCTCAAGCAAAGTTAGTACAAGAATTTGAGCCATTGGAACTTGAGGTGATTACCAGAATTTAAGATGGCTTAATGGCAACTATCATAGCACAACCGAGTTTGATTGATGAAATCAAGGTAAATCAGCTTTTGGATCCAAATTTCAAAAAAATAGTTGAAGAGTTACCTGAGAGTAGACGGCCAGAGTTCAGTTTCTAGAATAATGTGTTGAGGTATATTAATCGTTTATGTGTTCCTAATATTCAAGAGTTGAAAGATAAGATTATGGAAGAAGCTCACAACACGTGGTACATATTCTGTGCATCCAAGGTAGTATCAAGATGTATAGGGATTTACGAGAAGTGTATTGGTGGAGTGGTATGAAGTGGGAAGTTGTCGAGTTTGTGGCTAAGTGTATAACTTGTCAACGAGTGAAAATAGAACATCAACGACCCGCCGGAGAAGTACAACCATTAGAGATACCGGAGTGGAAATGGGAGCATATCACTATGGATTTTATAACAGGTTTACCGCGGTCTCCTAAGTCTAATGATAGTATTTGGGTGATCATTGACCGGTTGACGAAGTTAGCCCATTTATTGCTAATCAATACTCGTGATCCGACAAAGTTGGCAGAGCTTTATGTCAGAGAAATTATCAGATTACACGGGGCACCGGTATCCATTGTGTCAGATCGGGATACACGATTTGTGTCTAAATTTTGGGAAAGTTTGCAAAAGGCGATGGGGACAGCCTCGCACTTTAGCATAGCTTTTCATCCGCGGACAGATGGTCAATCCGAACGAGTTATTCAGATTCTGGAAGATATGCTTCGAGGATGTGTTATGGATTACAGGTTAGATTGGGAAACCCATTTACCATTGGTGGAATTATCTTATAATAATAGCTTCCAAACGAGTATTGGGATGGCGCCTTATGAGGCATTGTATGGTCGAAAGTGTAGATCATCAGTATATTGGACAGAAGTTGGGAAAAAGCAACTTTTGGGATCCGAGATCGTGCAAATCTCCACCGACAAAATCAAGTTAGTTAAACAACGCCTACAAGTAGCTCAGAGTCAATATAAAAAGTTACACGAATACTGGTAGAAGACCGTTGGAATTTGAGGTAGGTGATTATGTTTTCTTGAAAGTATCGCCTTCGAAGGGCATAACACGATTTGGTAAATGGGGTAAGTTGAATCCGAGGTATGTAGGACCTTATTTGATTTTAGATAGAGTTAGTCATGTTGCATATCTGTTAGAATTGCCACAAGAGTTGGCTAACATTCATAACGTATTTCACGTTTCTTGTTACTGTGTTGCTTATCAGATTCGAGTCACTGTATTACTCCAGAACCATTAATGATTCGAGAAGACTTGACTTATATTGAACATCCAGTTCGAATCCTAGACAGGAAAGATCAGGTGTTGAGAACCAAAGTCATTCCTCTGGTTATGGTGTTATGGCGTAATCACTCAGTAGAGGAGGCGACTTGGGAATCTAAAGACGAGATCCGAGAAAAGTTTCATCACTTGTTCGATTCTTAAGGTAAGAAAAGTTTGAGGACAAACTTCCAAAAGGGAGGGAGAATTGTAATACCTGTACCCGGAGAAATGAGATAATATCTGCTTTGTATGCACTAATTAGTATAAGTAATAGCATGTAATAATTTAGGTAAGTTCCAGTTACCCCGACGTGATAAGTGCTTGATAAAAGGACACAGTTAGATAGATACGAAGTGGGACCCACGGGAGGTCCAGATTAATTAAATTGCATTTAGTTGTATTTATGTGATTAAATGAATATTTGTTTAATTGCTTTAATATTTTATTGATAGTTGCAATATTTTATGGTACCAGTTTGGGTACCCGTGTGAGAGTGAATAGGAATCATATTCATAACTAGTAGGTTAATTAGCAACTTTTACAAAATATGTGGGACCACGTTTAGGACCCACGCGTGACATAGACAAATACCCACTTAGATATTGGGTAGTTAATACAATTGTTTAGGGGATTTCATAATAAAGTTTAAAGAAATGTTGGGGGTGTAAATAGAAATAAACAAAACTGGGCATGAGGCTTAGGAGGATGACACCTCCATTGTGACTCATCATCTCCTACATATCAACACAAGCAAAAGCATAGATACAGGAAAAGGAAATTTCGGCCATTGACAGAAGCTCCGCCAACTACGCCGTTTCTTCGTTGTTCCGTCGCCGTCGGTACACCGTTTTGTGAACCGAGACCGTGTTCGGACTTGGGAAGGTGAGAGGATCGTCACAATACCTTTCTTTTTTTGTTTTGTTAACGTTTTTCCACGACCCTCTTTGAGGTGATGATACATATACGTGATATTGTATATAGGATTAACAATAGAGTTAATTATAGCTAAGATTTACAAAGAATTTGGGGTTCTAGGCTTTAATTGGAGCAATTTGTGAGGTGAGTACTCTAATCCTAAATTGGGTGTTAAATGATGTTTGTGTGATATTGAGTATGATTATATGCTTAGTTCTTAAATTAATAGAAAAAACATGTGTTAATTTAAGCTTAACATGTCAATTTTTGTGGAAATTGCTATGTGATATATTTGACGTGCTTATGTGCTTAATTGGGTCAATGGATATCAAGTAGTGATCACCATTATTTAGCCCGTTTTAATGGGATGACGTTTTCCTCAAGAAAAAGGGGACGGTGGTGACGCCCACAACGATTTGACTACGGTCATGTGAGAGTGTGCGTTTTCGCTATATGCGACGTTAAAGTGAGGAAAGGCCCGGAATCTTGGGTCTGTTGCGATGGTGATTAGTTACTTGACATACTGGCGACTAGTTTTATCGTTGTGTTGCTTATATATTGCATATGCACATTTCATACTCCAATGGCATGGTTAAAGTATTCATTAAGTGTAAGCTTAAAACAAAACTATTTTCTGTGATCGGAGGTCCGGGTGAAGGGTCATTTTGTTTATATGTCCATAGACTTGTAATAATGTTAGTTTTGGTGGAGTTGAGACTCTTGCTTATAATGTTGTAGTTGTAAACGGTTTGTTGGGGAACAGGTTGTATTTGGGTTCAAACTTCTTTTGTAAGTTGTAAATTGTAAGCATCACCTTTTAATGCTTTAGAATGTGGTTGGGAGCTTGTTAATATGTTGGGTGTTCTTCCCTTGAATTTAAGTTGTTGAGCTCTTGAACTCATGTTTTAAGAAATGATGTTGTGTTTGAGTTGAAAGTCATGTTGGTGAATGTTTGTGCTTGTATAATGGAACTTGATTTCAACTTGAGTTTTTAATAGAGTTGTATTTTTGTTTGAACAAGTGTTTTGTAATGGTTTTGAATTGATTACCAACTAGTTTCTATGCTAACACTAGTTTTGACCAATGGTGGATGTATGTGTATTAGTAGGTGGGCTCAAGCCCATCCCAAGTAGTTTAAAACCCATATAATTTTCTCTTAAAAATTCTGAAAGCCCCCCCATAAAAATTCTGAAAGCCCCCCAGCCCCCTTGAAATCTGGAAATTCAATTTGAAGCCCACCTATAAATATTTAAAAAAAAAATTAGGGCATTTACTTAGACTGAAAAATATAGGTCTCTCAAATCACACACACTCTCTCTCTCTCTCTCTCTCTCTCTCTCTCTCTCTCTCTCATATCGATCAACAACACAAGCTACAAACAAACCCTCACTGGTTTGGTTCTCGTCCCCCTCCGCCTCCAACCAATGACCGGCGACCCCCTTTGCCTACAACCGGCGACCAGCCATTTGGCCCTTTTGCCTCGGCGTAAGAATGATTATTTGACTTCTTTCTTCTCCCCCTCTGCGCAAGAATGAATCGCAACAGGTGATACGTTCAGAAATATTCTGCTAAAGTCAAACTGCCACGTCAGCCGCGAAGGACCCGGACTATCCGGAATGGGAGCTTGTGGCCCACCAATCCTGAGGTCTTTCGACTGCTACCGCTCGGGGGTGCTCGCATTACCCAGGCATGCAGTGCAGCAGCTCTCCACGAGGTACAGTTTGACAACCAAGCAGCTCAGCAGTTTCCTAAATCAATCAGAAGACTAATGGAAAGTGTAAATAGTTTCCTAAACCACTTAGGAAACCTCCTATGATTTATGCTCATCAAATTGTAATTCGAGGGGGCTTCCTTATCTATTCAGTTGCCTTGTGCGGGTGGTCTCTTGCACCTATTGATCGGCGATGAATAGTTGTTGTTTATAGTCTTACAAATACCCTTTGTTAGCCCATTTCATGTTGTTATTAGTTATTTTTTAATAAGTATTCTAAATTTTGTAGGATTTGGAGCTTTAACTTGAAAATGCACCAAAATCCAATGATTAGTGGCTTTGGAAGTCATTCTGGGCTCAAACGGTGATTCCGGTGAAAGTCGAATGCAGTAGCAACCTTGGTAAATCGCATTTTTGACAAGGAATGCTTCAGATTTGAGAAATATTTCCATAGATATAAAGTGTAGATCTTCGAGTTACGGACATGTGGCCGCAAATGGCGAGTCAATCCGAGTTCCGAGCAAAAAGTTATCGCAATTCTACGAAAGTCGCGCAGTACAGCGAAAAGGACCTTGCGCGAGCGGGCCACGTGAGCGACCTGTGAAAAAACCAAAAAATGCATATTTTGTTAAATTAAAGTGCCGTTTGTGCATATGACATCCAGAAACGTAAATATAGTAGTTTTAGTACGATTTGACTTAGGAAAGCTTCCTAAATCCTTCAAAACTCTATATAAATCCTATTCTAAATCAATTTTGTGGTTACACATCATTACACAACATTAGATACATCCATATACAACTAAAACTTCAGCCATTGAAGAGAGAAAAGCAAGGAGAAGAAGAAAAAGACCAAGGATTTCCATGGCCTCCTCCATCAACCTCTTGTCGTTCATCAATTCTATGGCCAGCTAAACTCAAGATCTAGGGTTTCAATGAAACTTTAGCCAAGTAATAGGGTGTATTTTATGCTTTTATTTTAGTTTTATTATGTATGGATGACTGTTACATGTTCCGAGGATTTTTATAAATAAATCGTGCTTTTATTGATTAAATCGTTACTTTCAAAGTTTACTCTTGTCTTAGATCTATTTTGTCCGTAGTGTGCTCAATGATCTATGCTTGCTGTGCTTGTTTAGATTATTTACATGTAATGGTGCTTAAATTGAATTGTGCTATCAAGTATCCGAATAGTCCATGCCTAGATTAGACAGATTATACCACAACCCTAGTTTAGTGTGGGATAATTCGTGCTAACCGAAGATAGATTATGTTGGTGCTTGAACCATAGTTATTTTTTTGACGGAGGAATTGGGCTTGTAGCTACAATTACCCATTATCATCCAACTTAATAGGCTAATGTAATTCGTAAATACCCTTATTATGAAGCTAGTGGTAGATTTGCGATCCTAGGTTCCTTAAACTTATTATAAAAACAAATATTTAATTGCTTTCATAATTTCGATTTACTTTTATTGTTATTAGTTTAATTCAAATTAAATCCAAAATCTGTTTTTCTTAATTAACTAAATTTAGGTTTTAAAAATTAAAGTGCGTAGTATTCAATCTCTGTGGGTTCGACCTTTACTTTCACTACTACAAATTTTTAGAAACGTAAAGTACACTTTTTATATCTTGATTCTGACAACATCAATTTTTGGCGCCGTTGCTGGGGATTGCATTACTACCTTTAGTTTTATAATCTTAGTTTAGTTAATTCATAAATATTATATTAGGTTTTTTCCTTTTCTTATTTTTTCGTTTTTTTTTTTAAGTTACTAACTTTTCTTTTATTTTTGTAATTTCTTAGGAATTCAAAATTCTAGCGTTTCGAGTGGAGCAGCTTTGCACGTCAAAGGAGCTTACGAGGAAAAAAATAAATAAATAAAATTCAAGTAAATTGCTTTCTTTGAAACTTCCCATCAAATCACTGTAAGTCAGGGCGCTGAGACGCAATTATTTGCATTAGGTTAGTTGTGGAGTGAGCACTGCATTAGCTAGGAAACCCGGGGCGTTGGGCTTTGACGCGAATCACTGCATAAGGATAATTACATGCATCATAGTAGTACTGTGTGCTTGCCTGTTGTCTGATTTGCGTGATTATTTTTGTATTTGTTGAGTCAGCCCTTATTTTAATTTATTTTCTTTTTAGTTTATGTTTGGTACGCGTTTAAGTAAACCTGAATTATTTTCTATCGATTCTGAACTTGAACGTACCCTTAGAGTCAGTCGGACTCCGAAACCGTCATCGTTATTTCAGGCCGAAATTCAAAGTACCCTTAAAAGGTTAAGGAAAACTCGATTTATTAACATAAAACCTATTCCAATGGCCGACGGCGAAAACAACGTAAATAACGGAAATAATCCTAACATACCTCCACCTCCTCCACTTAAAGATTACTTTATTCTGACGACTTATATGCCAGAAACATGTATTGATTTACCGGAGGTGTCGGCATCTCACTTTGAGATAAAGTCATCTACCATCTCGTTACTTCCTTCTTTTCACAGTCGCATTAATGAAGACCCTTATCAACACTTGGGAGATTTTCAAGATATATGTTCTACTTTAAAAATTCAAAATCTCACTGATGATGAATTAAAATTGCGGCTCTTTCCATTCTCTTTAAAAGATAAAGCTAAATAATGACTCCAAAGATTGGAGCCAAACACAATTAGAACATGGGAAGCCTTACACACCGCAT
Organism: Hydrangea macrophylla; assembly: GCA_033977485.1. Lineage (NCBI taxonomy): Eukaryota > Viridiplantae > Streptophyta > Magnoliopsida > Cornales > Hydrangeaceae > Hydrangea > Hydrangea macrophylla. Next base: position 149,628,479 of record CM066988.1, read on the forward strand.
TTTTACAAAAGTTTTTCCCTATTATGCGTACAAATCAGATAAGGAAATCTATAACAAACTTTGTGATGCAAGATGGGAAAATGCTTTATCATACTTGGGAAAAGTTTAAAGAATTATTACGCTCATGCCCACATCATCAGGTTCCTAAGTGGCAATTAGTTCAAGTCTTCTACGAGGGAGTTATTGCCTCCGTGCGTAATATTGTTGACGTCGTTTGTGCGGGTACCTTCCTACACAAAAGCACCAACGAAGCCTGGAAATTTTTTGAAATATTAAGCGAGAATTTGATGCATCAGTCTGTGTTGGTACGTTCTGGAGGATATCTGCCACCACCAAAAAGAGAGGTAAAGGTTGAGTCCAGTCATTCAATCGAAATACAAGAATTAAATTTATGAGGATGGGAAATAGGTCCAATTCGCCTCATCACGAAGTATGTGCATTGTGTTCTGTACCGTCACATAATATCTTTGCATGTCCTTTTTCATCTCAATTCCCAGAGTTTGTTGAGCAACACGTTAATTCTATGCAACAATTCTCACAGAATAATTATAATTCTATGTCGAACAATTTTTCTAATACTTATCCACCCCAATATCAACAAAGTCAATACCAACACCCACCTCCTAATCCTAACCCTCCAAGGGATAACGCTTTTGAAGCTACGGTGTTGGCATCCCTTAAAAACATAGAAACTTAAGTCCAAGCACAAGCACAAACAGTGCACTCTCATACACAATCCATTGCGAAGCTTGAGTCCCAAATGGGACAAATAGTTACTGATGTGAGTCGTAGAAACGAGGGAAAGTTGCCTGCGCAAACTATTCAAAACCCTAAGGGACAATACGAAAATGGGGGGTCGAGTGAGAGCGTGAACGTTGTTTCGACTAGGACGACTACTCGAGATGAGGAAGTTGTTGTAATTCCGAATGAGGTTGAGAAAGATAAAAATATGAATTTGAATAAGGAAAAGGGTGAGGACGTGAGTAGGAAGAGAAAATAAAATGAACCGGTCCCAACGAATTATATTCTGAGAATGCCATATCCACCAAACGTTGAGGGACTGTCACATTTGTCTAAGAAAGGGTCAAAAACGGAAGATATACTCGAGGTGTTTAAACAAGTTAAAATTAATATTCCATTCCTCGATGCGATAAAACAAATTCCTGCTTACGCTAAATGTCTAAAAGACCTTTGCACGCAAAAGCGCAAGCTGCGCAGTCATACTCCGAAAAAGGTCTTTCTCATAGAAAAAGTAAGCTCAATTTTTCAACACACTCCTCCAAAGTATAAAGATCCCGGTACACCTATGATTTCATGTGTCATAGGTGACTATCATTCATCGGGCTCTCCTTGACTTAAGAGCTAGCGTTAATCTCTTACCTTATCACATCTATAAATAACTAGGTTTAGGTGAACTTAAGCCTACGGCCACTACCATACAATTAGCGGATCGTTCTATTAAAATACCTAAAGGAATCATCAAGGACGTCTTGGTTAAAGTTGACAAATGCTATTATCCTGTCAATTTTATGGTCCTTGACACTGAACCGGTGCTAGATGCTAAGAAATACACTCCAGTCATTCTAGGTCGTCCGTTTTTAGCAACCGCTAACGTGCGTGTTAACTGTAGGACGGGGGTAATGAAAGTGTCGTTTGAGAATATGAATTTGAAATTGAACGTTTTTAATGCTATGGATCAACCTCCTAAAGACGATGATTACCTATATGAGGCGGAATGTGAGGTAAGACAGAATATTGAGCCTAACAGAGAACTGAATATGGGTGAGAAAAATAAAATAATTCGTAATGAGCAGATGAATTTAAATAATCTGGGCCCTAATGATGAATTCACTCGGAATGTAAGAAATAGATTTGAACATAATAAAGTTGATCCGTCAAATGAATTAATCCAAATCGACATTATTTCTGCTTACCACCGAGCTCATCCTGATATCCTTAGGGGTACAAAGTTTGATTTTTAGCCTCCATAAAATCTTGAGCTAGAATGGTCTAGCTAAAGACTTAAAAGATAGCGCTTCTTGGAAGGCAACCCAAGCTTTAGATCGTCAGTTTCTATTCTTTTTGAGTATTTTTGGGGTCCTTTTGAGTCTGTTTTTGAGTTTTCTGGACAGGTTTGGGGGTCGGAGTAAATTTATTTTGAACTTATATAAATCTTTATAAAGAAAAAGAGGAAAAGACCAAAGTCACGCGCGCGACCTGCTTGCGCGACACTTCGCTCTCGCGGTCCGCTCGTACGAGATTCCCCCTTAGAATTTTTTTTTCAACTTTTTATATGTATGAGCTTCTGTTACATCTCGCGCCTAGATTCACGCACGCAAGGGGTTCGCTCATGCGGCCCGCTTGCATGATTCTGGCACTTAGAAATTTTTCTAAATGAATTAATAACAGGCCTCATGTTTACCTCGCGGAGGGATTCACGCGAGCGAGGGTCGCTCGCGTGAGGTGGGGATTTCCCATTTTTTCTTGTTGTTCTTTTACCTTCTGTTTCCCGCACCTGATTAGTTATTTTTCTTTGCTGTTTGTTCTTTTCAGTTCTTTTCATTTAAGTTTGTCTTTGTTTAGATGGTTTTGTTTCTTTTTGTTTTCTTTTCATGACGTTCTTTTACTTATAGTTTAGTTTCTATTGAATAAAAAAAATTATATTCCTTTCTTTTCTTTATCATTGTTCTTTTGTTGTTTAATTTCTTTTGTCAAGTATTGACAGGTGCTTTTATCTCCATTTGGAGCATTTGAATTTTATCGCCATATTTATATGTTCACCTGGTTTGTGGTTATCGAAATCGAGGTATTATCGTTCCTTCTCTACGTACTTTCCTTTATTTCGTTTTATTGTTTCATTAGGGGTAATGAAAGGTTTAGGTTTGGGGGTATACACTCACATGCACATTATTATATACACCAAAATTTTGAAATTTTCGATACTTGTGCTTAAATAAACGATGTCACCTACAGTTTTGCAATCTCTAGTCGATACATCTTGTTATGTAACTTAGATTGTTATAGAATGGTAAATAAAAGAAAAAATGTGGTTAAATATTTGCTGAAGTCATGTTGAAATGTTTTAGGTCATGTATCGTTTGAATCGAAGTTTCATATCATAGATTTGTTTATTTTGTTTATTTTTGTTTGTTTTGTTTCTTTTTGACTATATAAAGTTTTTTTTCCTTTTTGTGTTTGATCTTTTGTATTGCATATTTAGTCTTACATTAGTTAGTGTTATTTACATATTTTCGTTTTTCTTGTTTTTGTAAGTGTTGACAGGTGAATTAGTGTCTCCATTTGGAACATTTGAACTTTATTGGCATATTCATATACGTTCACCTGGTTTGTGATTGCTGAGATCGAGGTAATGTTGTTCCTTGCATACTCTCCTTTCTTTTGTTTTATTGTTTCATTGGGGACAATGAAAGGTTTAGGTTTGGGTGTATGTACTCACATACACATTATTTTGTACCAATTTTTTCAAAAAAAATTCGATACTTGTGCTTAAATAACTAATGTTACCAACGTTTTTGCAATCTCAAGTCGATACTTCTTGTTATGTAACTTGGATTGTTATAGAGTGGTAAACATGAGAAGAGGTGATTAGACATTTGCTAAAGTCATGATGCGACGTTTTAAGATATGTATCATTTGAATCGTAGTTTTATATTATAGATTTTCACACAAACCTATGCACTGCACGTAGTCGCTTGTATACATGTTTGATGTAAACTATAATATGAATCGGATTTCTAGATAACACATGGTGGAGACTAAACCAGTGAGCTTTTGAGTCTATCTTTTCGTTTTAAAGGGTTATAAATACATCTTATGTTTGTCGAATTTCATTGAAATAACGCATCTACTCATTGTTTAGTCTCATTATTCTTGTTTTGGTTCATAATCAAGTTAAAATATTTGCTACCTTGTTGAATAATCTTCCGTTGTAAATATTGAAGAACCATATGACCATAGGAAATGATTTTAGGCCCTCTTTGTTTATCACCGTCCGAAAAATGATAAAATTTCCTTAGTTCGCCCCTTTCAGATGTTAAAATGCCCTTTTTCTTTAATCATCATTATCCTTTTTTTTTTTGCTCCAACTTGGAGTTCACCATTGAGAGATTCGTCAACTTTTAGTGTTGATAAGGCGATGTATCGATTAAGAAGAAGAAGAAAACAAGATGATGTGTGGGGTAGCTGCCTTGGTATTCAATGACAAAGGAGAGGAAAGCTTTTGCCAGGTTATATCGGACCGTTCAAAATTCTAGAACGCGTGGGAAAAGTTGCCTATAGACTTGCACTGCCACCCAAGATGTCAGGAGTGCATAATGTCTTTCATATTAGCATGTTAGGGAAAGTCGTGCATGATCTGTCTCACAAGATCAACTTCACAGATATCGAAGTAAACGACAATGTGACTTACAATGAAGGACCGGTGAAAATTTTGGAATGAGGAACTAAGAAGCTGAGGACTTAAGGAGATCCCTCTAGTGAAAGTTCAGTAGAAACATCATGATGAACGTGAAGCCTCTTGGGAACTAGAATTAGAAATGCGTGAGAAATTTCCTTATCTGTTCAATGTATAGCTACCTCTGATTTTAGGGACGGAATCTTTAATCGGAGATGGATGATGTAATACCCGTAAAATTTCCAGCTTAATAAATGAGCCCGTATTTTGTTCATATTTCCAGTGTTCTATATATAACTAATACATATTTATTAAGTTGTAACTTAGACTGTAAGTACGAACCCGGATTGACTTATCATGTTAACCAGTAGAATCTGTGTTAAACCTAGACTGTATGGCATATGGATTTGAACAAGACAAAACCATACCATTTTGGGCATGTATGTACAACCTTAGATGCTCTTAGCCCTGAACTAACCTAAATCTAATGAACAAAACCCCTTCCCCAACCCCCCCCCCCCCCCCTTAACCCATGGGTCACCACCCCATCCCTACTCTACTCGCCGGTTAATCACCAACACCTCCAACAGCCGGCCTCTCTTGTCCCCCAAGTACACACCACCTCTAATCAACCCCACACAATCACTCTCAATCTCTCTCAGACCAACTCAAACAGATTCTCAAGATCTATGTGGATATATTTGTTTGTTCATATGGTTTATATATATACATACCACCGAAAGGAGAGGACTCAAGCAAATCCCCCCCCCCCCCCTTTTTCTCTTTTTCTGCATTGTACTCTCTACCTCACCCTCATACACAATCACCGACCATACCTAACTAGAGAAGAAGAAGGAGACACAACAGAGGCAAAGATAGATGGACTAACCGGAGAAGAAAAGAAGGAGAGAAGAGACCCGAGACTGTTAAGGTAACAAAACCACCCCTTGTTCAAATTTTGTACATCTCTCACACACACACAGACCTATGCATGAACCAAACAAAGCCTTAGGCCCTGGTTAAGCCCAAGCAGCTATTAAAGCTCCTCGCCAGAGCTTAAATTTTTGAATGTCACCAAAGCATATAAAAACTATGCCAAAAAGACCCTAAGGACCCCCTCATACCCCCCATAAGAACAACTTTTGGATTGGATCTTGTTTGGCCGACCATGCAGGCCATTATCCTCCTAAAACTCAAAAAGAATAATGGTTCATGGGAACTTTAATTGAGATAACTAGGTCCCCATATACACATGGATGTGTAGAGGAGAGAGAGACGAAGGATTTGGCATTGGTCTCATTCATTTCTATGGAGAAACAACGGAGATATAAGCCTAGGAACTTTTTCGGTGAAAACGGGCTCGCCGGCAGCGGGCCAGGCATCGGGGAAGATGACCAAAACCCTAGAGCTTTAAACTCTTGTACCCTACGCCTTAATACTTGTACAAACCCGTTTTTAATAGGGTTATATTGTTTACTCGTAGTAAATACAAACAGGTCGGATTTTTTTTATTTTAAATAACCCGAGAACTACTAATTCAAACGACGCCATTTGGTGTCAGATCATACCAGATTTCACTGGGTCGGGTTCGGGTTAACGAGCTGGGTTAGTTTGTGACTTAATTTGGGTTTAGGCTTGGGTGCAGTTTGGGTTGGGTTTTGGGTTCAGGTTAACCCGTGAGATTTCGAGATGGACTCTATTGAGTCAGTAAACGGATACCCATTCAGTCTTGGGTCGGTTCGGGCCAACCTGCGAACATTTAAATTATTTTTATTATTATGTTTTTGTTAATAAATGGGTTTAATATGTTTATTATTTACTTTAAAATTATGTAAAATTAGTTTTAATAATATTTTAAATTGGAATATTATAACTTAATATTTCTAATATTCTGAAATATCATTTTAAAATAATATTCTTATATTATATTATTATATTGTGTAAAGTATATATTATCCTGATTATTTATTTAACCTAAATAAATAAAGAGAATTAGTTTAAACTAAAATAATTAGGTATTAAATACATAACGACCATTTTAAAATATAGAAATTTTATATTAAATTTTCCTAAGGCTTAATGCCTCCGTTTTATTAATTATTATTTATAAAATCCAAACTTTAGTATCTTGTAATACTATTTAATTAGTCGTAAAGGACCCATTTTGGTTAAATGTTAATTTAGTTAAATACCAACGAACTTCGAAAACTAGGAGAAAAATACCACTAGCATATTTTAAGGTCTAGTATTTGATAAAAATATTTCTAAGGACCAAATATTTTTCTAAATTATATTTTGTAATTATAGGATCTCGTAGTCCATTATTGTACGATTAAAACTTCAATAATTTATAATAAATAAAATGTTGCTTAGAAAAATACGCGGTCAGTTCCCAGAGTCTTAGAATAACGTCTAGAACTCTCCCCTTAAGTTTGGTGGCCTTTTGACAGGGTAAAAAATACACCGTTAGTGCCCATACTGGTATAGAAAAACCAGCCTTCTACGTGACAGACTCTGATTTGAGACAAGTCAATGGCGCTAGACTCAGAATGATGTCTAGATCATCATGTTGAGGTTTAGGAACCCATCCAGCACAATTACCATTCTGCCCTTAATTCTAGTACGCATATTAACCGCCGTTCTATGAAATTATATACATTGTAGGGACCAAAGTTACGCTTGTTTTTACGAATCCGCATCGAGGGTAAGTCATCCTAACTCACTTGGTATATTATAGAAATACTCTGTGGATATTATGTGAATATCTAGTGTGTCCTGTGTGGACATATCTGTTAAGTATTATATATGCGAACGTTAAGATTTACTCTATAATTGATGAACGCATGTTTAAATAACTATACTCCATATTTGATTGATAACTGTTGTTATGATTCATGCTTATTACGTACATGTTATACAATCACATGAATACTCATATGGCTTTAGTCGAGTGATGATGTCAATATTGACGTCAATGTTATAGTCATATATGTTTGAGTGGACCCGCAAAGTTCCAAGTGGTACAGTACAATCAATGGGAACAACGATAATGCTATGGGGCCCTGTTAGGTGACGATAGCAAAAGTATCCATTTGAATGAATGAAGCTAATCATGAGTTGATGGTTTATACAGTATGGGCCCTGTTAGGTGGCAATAGCAAAGTATCCATCTAAATACTGAATACAATAGTTACCAATTATAATGCTATAGGGCCCTGTTAGGCGACGATAGCCTTTGTAACTATTCTATATTCTAGGCAAGGTCCCGAGGACTTAAGAGTAATTGATTACAATGTTTTAAACTAAAATTTGCTATGGGGCCTTGCTAGGCAGTAATAGCAACGCAATCATTCTACTTTAAGCTAACGGCGTTACACTGGTAATGTAACAAGTCATATGAGTCATTAATGCGTTTGAGTAAAGTCGAATATATCGATACTGCATTGTGTCATCACTATTTCATTCATACCCTCATGTTGCATGCTTATCAAATGTTTAATTTAAGATATTCGTCGTACTTGTATACTATTGCTTGTACTAGGAGTGATCGGTTAGACGAACTTACTTACCTTCAAAAACTAACGGCTCTTCCTGCCCTGGACATATTACGTTTAGGTTGCAATGAAGAGAATCATCAAGGTAACTTGAAGAGGAGTACCTCGATTCTCAAGAGGGGAACTATCCAGAAGGTTACCCTGAGGAAGACTTTTCATAAGAGTATGCTAATGAAGGGCATGGGTATGCCAGTTAGGAAGAAGATTCTGGCCTATTACCGCATTAAGATTTCCTTTATGTTTTAGAAACTATCTTTTGTCTGATGTAATAACTTAAGTGTCGTTGATCGCCCAAGCTTATATTTTGTGATTTTCATTTGAAACTATTGTAATAGTCTAGGTAGCAAAACACTTAAAGTTCCCCCATGAATACCATTAGACGGTTTGTAATACCTTCTTATTATATATCCATAATTAGAATGCTTGCACAGATAGGTCAGTCTTATGTAACTGTCTTAGCTCACGGATTTGGAAAGGAAAATTTTATTCCCCTCTAAATTTTGCTACTCCGGGGCGTGACAGTATATTATAGAAATACCCCATGTATATTATATGAATATCCAGTGTGTCTTGTGTGGACATATTTTGATGAGTATTGTATGTGCATAAGTTAAGATTAACTGTTTATATGAAAACACGTGTCTAGATAACTATACCCCATGCTTAATTGATAATTGTTGGAACGATTCATGCTTATTATGTTGTGCGTCATACACTCGCATAAACACTCGTATGAACGTAGTCGAGTCATGATGTCAAAGTTGACGTCTGCATGGTTAGTCAAGGAGACTAACTCAATTATATTGTCATACATGTTTGAGTGGACCGCGGAGGTCTGAGTAGTACAGTCAAATAAATGGGAACAACGATAAATGCTATTGGGCCCTATTAGGCGACGATATCAAAAGTACACATTCGAATTAATGAAGTTAATCATGAGTTGGTGGTTTATACGCTATTGGGCCCTGTTAGGCGACGATAGCAAAGTATCCATCCAGGTCTTGAATACAATGGTTACCACTTATAATGCTATGGGGCCCTGTTAGGCGACGATAGTGCTGCAACTATTCTATTCCCCAATGCAAGGTCACGAGGACCTAAGAATAAAGTGATTACAACTCTTTAAACCAAAATTGCTTTGGGACCTTGTTAGTCGACGATAGCAACGTGATCATTTTACTCTAAGCTAACGATGTTACACTGGTAATGTAACAAGTCACTTGAGTCAGTGATGGTGTCTGGGTAAAGTCGAACATATCAATACTGCATTGTGTTGTCACTATCTCACTGATATTATCATGTCATATGCTATACTTGTTAGGATAATGCTTATCAAATGTTTAGTTCAAGATATTTGTGATACTTGTATATTATTGTTTGTATTATGAGTGATCGGTTAGGTCAACTCACTTAGCTTCAAAAGCTAACGGCTCTTCTTGCTATGGACATATTATGTCCAGATTTCACAGAAGACGACTACCAAGATGAAGCCACTCGAAGGGATACAACAGATGTACAAGTTGAAGCGAAAGGACTCTGATGTAGTTGTATTAAAACTACTTAATATGCTTTGTTATCTTCTATCTGAGGTAATAGTTTAGATATGTATTGTGATCGGTATAGATTGCCCTAGACTGTCTTTATAGATCTTTTATTTAGAACTTGTGATGTAATAGCTAGATCCCATACATTTGAGTTCTATTGAGGAATACCAATAATGCTTTCGCTTACTCTTTTAACCATGTGTAGAATGTAGAAAGGACAATCAGTTAATGTAACTAGTCATGGCTTATGGATCTGGAAAGGAAAATTTTATTTCCCTCTAGTTTCTTCTACTCCGGGGCGTGACATTTTAGACAAACTTTCAAATATTTAAATTATTTGCTTTGTTTAATCAGTAGATTTTTTTATGATGTTATTAAAACTACTTAATATGCTTTGTTATCTTCTATCTGAGGTAATAGTTTAGATATGTATTGTGATCGGTATAGATTGCCCTAGGCTGTCTTTATAGATCTTTTATTTAGAACTTGTGATGTAATAGTTGGATCCCAGACATTTAAGTTCTATTGAGGAATACCAATAATGCTTTCGCTTACTCTTTTAACCATGTGTAGAATGTAGAAAGGACAATCAATTAATGTAACTAGTCATGGCTTATGGATCCGGAAAGGAAAATTTTATTTCCCTCTAGTTTCTGCTACTCCGGGGCATGACATTTGAGACGAACTTTCAAATATTTAAATTATTTGCTTTGTTAATCAGTAGATTTTTTTATGATATTGGAATGAACACAATTATTAAAAGAACACGGACTCACGCATATGCGCGGGTTGCATGCTAGTTTCATCTAATTTTCATAAGTTAGAGAATTCGATGCAATGATTGTTTTGTATCATACCTAAATTAATAAGTTTATAAAAATATTTAACACTCGTGCATAGCACGGGTCAACTCTAATACATTAGATATGTGTATGTACTTATACGGTTTGTCTCTTAGAAGGGCGCCCTTCTTTTGGTAAAAGAAGGGCTTTGTGTTTTCACGTGTGAAAAAGTGGGGCCCCCACCATTCCTTATACAGACCACTCCAAATAAGTCTTTGCAAAATTAAAACAGACACTCGGAAGAGAAATAGAGAAATAGAGAGAGAGAGAGAGAGAGAGAGAGAGAGAGAGAGAGAACGCGACGACGAAGGGGAACTCCGCGGCAGATGGCGATCGGACTCCGGCCTGGTCCACGTTCCGGCGACTTCCCCAAGGTATTCTTCTCTCTTCTCTAAGTGTCTCTCACTCTCACACACAAGATCTAGGGCTGGGTTCAAAATTTTGGGGATTTTGCTTTAATGTGTATAAAATTGCAAGTTCAGTGGTTTTCTTAAAATAGGGTGATCTCACAATGATGTGCTAACAAATCTTCTGAAGATTTGAGCCTTTAACAATAAAATAAATAAATAAATAAATAAAAATAAAAGTGCAATCCAGACCCATTAGTTTTGAATTGTAGCATTAGATTTGATTTTTGGGCTTGCGATTTGCTTTGGATTGTAGCATTAGACTGAATTCAGCAAACCCATGAATATTTGTTTTTAATTGGTTGTTTAATAGTTTTAACAATGTGGTTGAGTCATTTCTGTCAAATTCATTTTTGATCAATACATCGTAAAAATTAATTAAATTGTCTTAAGTGCATGTGAGCTGGATTCCTAGCTTTTCTTTCTAATGTTTGAAAGGAGTAATTGATCATTCAAGACTCCAGAATGGTAAATTCTCAGCAAACACATAATGATAAAAATTTATGTTCTATTTTTACTTTTTTCTTGCAAACTATCATCTAATAAAATAGTTTACAGAATTGTTTTGTAATCACCATGGTAAAACTTTACTTCTCTATTTTAACCATCACTTTTTAAAAGTTAACTCAATAAAAGCGACCTCTGGTATTGTTAAAAATCACCATTTCACTCTCACTCTCACTATCACACACAAATTGAAAATTTCGGCAGTTTTTATATATTTATTTTATTGTCAAATAGGGCCACAAATGGAAGTTGAGGGTGGGGACGACAATGTGGACATGGGTGTCCTAGGGGATGAACGTAGGGACAACAATGTGGACATGAGTGTTTTAGGGGATGAATGTGAGGATGATATTTACGCTTCTCAAGTAGGTGATGATAAGAAGCCTAGAAAAAGTCAACAATTTGAGACACTTGATGATGTCTTTAATTTTTATAAAGCGTATGCAAAAGAAGCTGGGTTCAGTGTCAGAAGTTATTCTCTTAGGAAGAAGGGTGATGAAATAATACGAAAAGAATGTGTTTATTTTAAGCAAGGGAAGAGTTGTAGAATAGCGGACAATGACACACAAAGGCGTTGGGGCACTATCAAAGAGGTAGGGGTGTCATTTGGAACGGAAATTCCGATTCTGACCGATTCTGATCTGAAAAATTCTGATTTTAGCAACTAAATATGCATTCCGAATTCCGAATTTCCGAATTCTGAAAATTCTGAAAAAAATCGGATCGGAATCGGAATTGTTTTTAGAATTCCAAAAATTCCGAAAAATTTCCGAAAAAATTCCGAAGTTGTATTTTTCGAAAACTTTTCCGAAAATATTCCGAATTATTCTGAAAAATTTTCGAATATATTCCAAAATTGTATTTTCTGAAACTTTTCCGAAAATATTCCGAAATATTTCGAAAATTGTGTTCATCCCACATCGAAAAAACACAAAAAATGGGATGTAATGTGCTTCTATAAAAGGCCTACAAGTCTCAAGTGAAATCTCATTAAGCTTGAATTCCGAATATTCCGAATATTTCCGAATATTCCGAAAAATTTCGAATCTGATAAAATTCCAAAAATTCTAAAAATTCCGAAATTTCCGAAATTTCGGAATCGGAAATAATTTTGGAATTTCCGAAATTTCGGAACGGAATTCGGAATGCATTTTTGGCTTCCAAAAATTTTGGAATTTTTTCCGAAAAGGGTGTTTCCGATCCGTTCCGGCCGAAACACACCCCTACAAAGAGGGGTGTAATGCAAAGCTTGCCGTGGTGAAGTCCAAATCCGGAATGTATGTAGTCACTATGTTTGTTGAGGGTCACAGTCACTCATTGTCAACCCCACGAAGAACATATTTATTGAGGTCTCACCGTAATTTTTCGAATTCACAAAAAGATTTAACCCAATAGTTGGCCATGGCAAATATACCTCAATACCAACAATATAACTTTCTTGGAGTACAGGCAGGAGGCATAGAAAATGTTGGATGCACTCGGAAAGATTTTTATAATAGTAGCAGGGATAGGCGTCAAGAGTTGGTAGGGCATGACGGCAATATGTTATTTGAGTTTTTAAAATTGGAACAAGAAAAGAATTCTGCATTCACATTCAAAATTGAGAAAGATGAACAAGATAGGATAACACGTGTTTTTGGTCCGATGCAACTTCTAGAAGAGCTTACAATTCTTTTGGTGATGTGGTAGTATTTGATACTACATACAATACCAACCGATATTCGATGATTTTTGCACCATTGGGAGGGGTTAATAACCATGGCCAAACGACTTTTTTTGCGGGTGCATTATTAAATGATGAAACTACCGATTCTTTTGTATGGCTATTCAATCAATTTTTAGAAGCTATGCATGGGGATGCCCCTATAATGATTATTACAGATCAAGATCTTGCGATGACAAAAGCCATTTCTGAAGCTCTCCCTAGTACTTTTCATAGGTAGTGTAGTTGGCAAATATTAATGAAATTTTCTAAAAAGTTAGATTCAATTAAATATAGTGCACACTATAAAGAGTTTTCAGATTGCATATGGAAATCCGAGGGTAAAGCAGAGTTTGACTCCAAGTGGATGGAGCTTGTTGAGAAAAGTGGGTTAAAAGACAATAAATGGCTACACGATATGTATGAGATTCGTTCAAAATGGTTTCCTGCGCACGTGAGTCATGTTTTCTCGGCCGGTATGTCAAGCAACCAACTAGCTGAAAGTTCTCATGCATTTTTCAAGCGTTTTGTTAATAAGCGCAATTCTTTATCTGATTTTATGATTCAGTTTGGGCTTGGTCTTGCACACCAACGTCAAGAAGAGTTGATGGCCGACAACAAAGATTTGGTTGAGAAGCCGAAGTTGAAAATGCCTCATTATTTCTTGGAGCAAATGGTTGATACATATACACATGAAATGTTTTATGAATTCCAAGAACAGTTGTGGGAGAGTTGGAATTATAGATTTGAGCTTGTCATAGATGGGGAACTTCATCAAATCTATAATATTTCAAGAAAAAATGTTGAGAAATGTAAAGTCCGACAACTCACTTATGACAAGAACTAGGGTTTAACTGCATGTAGTTGCAAAAACTTTGAGAGCTCGGGTATCCCATGCAGACACATTTTGGCATATTTGACCATGATGCATCTTTTGGAAAAAATACCCGATTACTATATCTTGAAAAGATGGACTAAATATGCCAGAGCTTCAACAATTGTGGATGGTATTGGTACGTAAATTAATGATGATAGTTCAAGGTTGTTGAGGCGTAGTCAATTAATCAAATTGTCTTTGGATGCAATTGATAAGGCTCTTGAAAGTGAAGAAACAATCAAGGTTTACACCGATAGTGTTGATCAAGCAGTGAAAAAAATTAATGCAATGATTGGGTGTAGTACAACCCCCTGGGATTGGAACAAGTACGCGGGTCTCCTGAAGTATTTGTATTGGCAAAAGTGCACGGCGCTCCCAAAGTGTTGAGCAAAGTTACCATGAACCTATTCAAGTAAGGGCTAAAGGGTGTGGTACCAGATTAAAGGAAGGAAAAGAGAAGGCACTAAGGAGGGCCAAAAAATATAAAGGGAGGAAATGCAATGGATGCAGTGAAGTTGGTGTTTCCCATGATAAAAGAAATTGCCCAAATCGGACAGATCGGTAAGAATCGTTAATTACAATTTAAAACAAATTTTTTGCCCTAGTATGTGTATTAATGACGTATTTCTTTTAATTATTTGTTTAATGCAGAACTATTGTGGCTATGAAGATTCTAGTCCAGATGATGCAACTCAAGATTTGGATGGATTGACTGGTTTTGATTAGGGCTGGTTTTGATTTGAACTATGTAATAGTTTTTTTTTTATGGATATGTGGATTTTATTGTTGGTGTAGGCAACCTATGTTGTGGATTTGTATTATTAGATTTTTAAACTATGTTGTGGATTTGTGGATTTGTATTATTGGATCTTTAAACTATGTTGTGGATTTATGGATTTGTATTATTGGATCTTTAAACTATGTTATGGTTTTAATTATTGGATCTTCAAACTATTTGTGGATTTGTATTATTGGATATTTAAACTATGTTGTGGATTTGTGGATTTGTATTATTGGATCTTTAAACTATGTTGTGGTTTTAATTATTGGATCTTTAAACTATTTGTGGATTTGTGAGTACACAGGAGGAGAGAAAGCAAACAAAAGGCCCAAGCAATCTGCACAAAAACTGCACAACACAGACACAAAACTACGCATCACAGACACAATGGTGTGCAAAAACTGCTCAAAAACTGCACAAAAATCTGAACAAATTCTGTTAAAAAAAACTGCACAAACACAAGTTTCACACAACAACTGCACAAAAACTGCTCAAAAACTGTGAATCCACTCAAAGCATGTTAATTGCATTACAACAATTCATTGTCGAACTACATGTAATTTATTACTTTACAGAACAAAAAATCCAAAATGAAAACAAAAATATATTGCCAAGCCCTGCTGTCATGTGTGGTGGGTTGTAGAGTAGGTGCCCGGATATGTGTCGGAGTGGGTCCTTGAGATGTTGAAGCCCCTTCAGTCAAGTAATCAACATCCTTGAGCCAAGCTGCTTCTGCCTCGACAAGAGTATTGTATTTCTTATGTTTTGCATTGGGATAATACTTTACTTGAGCTTCACACTCCTCCCAAGTTTTAAAGATGCCACAGATGCGACCGCGTGTCACAACGTAATACGGCATGGTTAATACCTGCGATAATTAATACCACACTTAATTTATCGAAATACTAGTGGCAAAATGAATTTTCTATAGTGATAACATGGGTACATGAATTCAACTAAAAAAAAAACCAAAAAGAAACTAACATGTCAAATTTGCAAATTCATACATGCAGCAAATTAAGTTACAATTGTGTGTGTACGAACTAATACATTAAATATCCCTAGTTTCTCTAGTTGTTCCATCCTCCAAGTTAAAGAGGGACCACGACTAGTTGAAGGGTATTCTTAGAAATGCCACCCATCATGACCATTCTCAGAGTTAGTAATGTCTTAAAATCTAGTATTTGTACAATTTCTCTAGAGTCTCCGACATCAAGCATCAAGTTGGTAATGCCAGCTCCAAAATCCAAAACCAAATTCATTGGCAAAAAATCATACAAATTATCACAGAAGGAGACAATCGTGTCAGCTAGAGTACAAAGATATCGAATTCAACTATAATATAACATATAAAGTATTAAATGAACAAATCTATTGTCCAAATGCAATTCTTATATTCATCTTGGCTCATAAAATTATTTTATAAACTAATAACTATTGGGAACTACTTGATGATTGGAGAAAAGATGTTTTATTCAATCAATTCAGAGACCATTCACATTGTCCATCTTACCACATTATGTAGTCACCAAGATCTTCCACTTCCTGAATCACTCAAATATAGGCCATTAAACTAAAAGAAATTTAAATCACTTAAAATGTGGAGCATTGAACAATTCTGTAAACTATTTTATTAGATGATAGTCTGCAAGAAAAAAGTAAAAATAGAACATAAATTTTTATCATTATGTGTTTGCTGAGAATTTACCATTCTGGAGTCTTGAATGATCAATTACTCCTTTCAAACATTAGAAAGAAAAGCTAGGAATCCAACTCACATGAACTTAAGACAATTTAATTAATTTTTATAATGTACTGATCAAAAATGTCTTTGACAGAAATGACTCAACCACATTGTTAAAACAGTTAAACAACCAATTAAAAACAAATATTCATGGGTTTTCTGAATTCAGTCTAATGCTACAATCCAAAGCAAATCGCAAGCCCAAAAATCAAATATAATGCTACAATTCAAAAGTAATGGGTCTGGATTGCACTTTTGTTTTTATTTTTTAATTGACTTTTTTTTTTATTGTTAAAGGCTCAAATCTTTAGAAGATTTGTTAGCAGATCATTTTGAGATCACCCTATTTCAAGAAAAACCACTGAACTTGCAATTTTATACATATTAAAGCAAAATCCCCAAAATTTTGAACCCAGCCCTAGACCTTGTGTGTGAGAGTGAAAGACACTTAGAGAAGAGAGAAGAATACCTTGGGGAAGTCGCCGGAACGTGGACCAGGCCGGAGTCCGATCGCCTTCTCGCCGGAGTCCGATCGCCGTCTGCCGCGGAGTTCCCCTTCGTCGTCGCGTTCTCTCTCTCTCTCTCTCTCTCTCTCTCTCTATTTCTCTTCCGAGTGTCTGTTTTAATTTTGCAAAGACTTATTTGGAGTGGTCTGTATAAGGAATGGTGGGGGCCTCACTTTTTCACACGTGAAAACACAAAGCCCTTCTTTTACCAAAAGAAGGGCGCCCTTCTAAGAGACAAACCGTGTACTTATATAAGTATATATACACACAAAGAGATTAGAGAAGAAAATGGTGTTTTTTTAATGTCAAAACGACGTCACTTTGATAACAATAATGATAGGTGTACAACAAATTGCACAAACGTGCAGTACAAGGTGAATCTTGTGCTGTAAAGCCTATACACACAAAAAGGTGTGTGCAGGCTTTTCAACACAAGGTTCAACCATGTGCTGCACGTTTGTGCAATTTGTTGTGCAATTCGTTGTGTGCCTATCATTACTCCCTTGATAAAGGGTATTATTGACTTATTATTTCTTCGATTAGGTCTGTTTTTGGACAATCGCTGACAGGGGAGCTCAGTGTAATTTTCAATATACAGTGGAGGTCTATGTAATTAGGTCAAACCTCAGGGGAGGTCCATGTAATTTATCCTTAAAATAATAGGTCAATTAGATATAAGGACATTCAATTTGCAAATGTGTTGGTTTAAGATTCTCAATTTTTTTTTACAGAAAAAACCCTCAGCTGCCAATGCGCTACATGCACGCCACACCCCAGCATTTTCAAAACAAAAATGATACATATACATTATTTGACACACTAAATGACCCATAGGGGTATCTAAGCAAAATTTTCAAATTTTCTATGGGATCCACTAGTTTCTAAACACCAAAATCCCTAATTCCCTCCAAATAACCCCATCCAAATTTGTTCTACGAACCTCAGCCCCCCTGCAAACCCCAACACCAGCCCGCCCCCTGCACACCTCATCGTTGACCCCAGCCGGAGCCCTCGTCCCTCCTTGTTCTTCCTGTAAGTTTTCTCTCCCCTTTATTCTTCTTCTTCTTCTCTGTGTGTGTGTGTGTCCTATATTTGCCTAAGATAATTTCACTACACCATTCTCTTACAAATTTTGTTCTTACTAATCTTTTTTAGTTGATTCTACCAAAAAAAAAAGAGGAAATAATAAATGAAAGAACTGCTTTGTACATCAGCTCAAAAATATTCCAAAGTAAATAAAGAAAAAATTGAAAAATATAGCACTGCCCAGGCTCGAGCTCGAATTCAAACAGTCTGCCCGAGCCTGAGCCCGACTTCGACCCCGACATAAACCCGACCTTTTCAACCTGACTCCGGTTCGGAATTTAGTATTACAACGCGAGCCAGAATTGCAATTTTTTTTTTTGGTGAAAAATAATTTTTAGTATGTAAACAACAATATGTAGAGTGTCGAATCTATTTATTTATTTATTTATTATTTAGATTAGGGAAAAAACATTCATCTATGAATTTAGTGCTTGGATAATATTCTATAGTGTATTCTTATCACTAAAAAACACTACTATAATATAATGTAAAAAATAATACATAAATATAATTCGGGCTCGGGCTCGGGTTCCACGGGTTAGAAAAATTCTACCCAAGCCCGGCCCGAATTGAATTCGGGTTTGTATTTTTCTACCCAAGCCTGCCCATGGTGAAAGTACCGCGGACCCAAGCCCGGTAATTTTCGGGCCAGTACCGGGCTGACGACGGGTTGGCCTGCTCGAGTTGCACCCCTGGTTTTGAGCTCATTTAAAACAGTGGTGAAATATCATCACTTTTAGTTCTGGGTGTCAAAACTTCTGAAATTTCTGAAATTTCTCCATATTCAGAGTGGTGAAATTTCACTAGTGTTTTGAGGAATAAGGCTGTCGAAGCATTTAAAAAATTCGAGGGTTTTTTTTTTTTTTTTTTGCCGCTAAAAATATATCAACAATGGTACTAGTTTTGTAGCTCTCGTCGACACGATTCCAACTGTATAAAATTTGTAAAAATTAGAGTTGTAAATCAAAAGTTATGAATGTTTAAAGTTTGAAAAATAATTTCGAAATGTGCCTTGCTATGATGTACGCACTCACACGGTGTGAGCGGACTGAGGAGTGATGCGGCGTGAAGTTTCATGTGATTCCTTTTGGAAAATTCTGGGACATGTGTTTTTACATGGTGTGATTTCTTTTGGAAATTTTTGGAGTGTGTGTGGCACATATGGACAGGGGTAATGTTGGATTTTTTGATTTTATTTTGTCTTTTTATTTAGGATATTTATATGATAATGGACCTAAGGCAAAGTGAAATAATTAATTATATTTAAACCACTATGTTTTTCTAACTAGAAATTCTTATCTAATTTTCCCTTAAATTATGATTTGCAAATTTAAACTTTAAATTTGATTCTCTCACTATTTTGACAGTTGTTCGACGACTATATATATATTTTTTTGATTACTGTTCGACGACTATTAAAGTAGCGAGGAATCATCAAATTTTTAAAATTTAAATTTGAAATGCAAGGCACGTGGCATGTCTATCCACTAAATACTACTAGAAACGTGACTATGAACAACACGTAAGCTCTGAGGAGTGAGGGAAACGGAAGAAAAAGGCAAAAAGAAAAGCCAACTTAACTCATTCTGGGAAAAAAAAAAATAATGAGAGAATTTTTGTTCATTCAAAAAATAGTATATTAAGACTCATTTAAGTATTTTATTGGCCAATATAAATATTAAATAATATTTATTTAATCATGTGTCCTACTATATTGGCCATAAAATACTTAGATGAGCATTAATATACTATATTTTGGGTGAGTAAAATATTTTCAAAAATAATATGGATACAATTATACACTGTCAAGACCCTTGACCTGTTGTCCTTCCTAATCTCTCTCACGCCATCCTTACCATTCTCGAGTAATGCTAATGCTAGGTACACATAGAAATTTACATTGAATTTAATATTTTATGCTTTAAATATATGTACCTTGTGCTGTGTGAATTTTTTATAGTTTTTTTGTGCACTACTCATACAGCATAGGGTACATGCATTTAAAGCTGAATGTCAAATTTGGATTTCAAAGTGTGCCTAGCACTACTCATCATTCTCCCCTTTTCTTGACATTCTTGTCAAAACACGTGTATATTCAATATGCACTTTGTTTACACGAATGCATTTCTTGATCAATCTTTCTTTCTTTCTTTCTCTCTTTTTTTTTTCTCCATATAAACTATTTTAAGCAAAATAGACAATAGTAACACTATGCGCACTAAATTTTACATCTCAAATACTTTCCAAATATATATGACAGTGGAGTCAAATTTTGATTAGAGTATATTGAGATAGTCCCACCATAATTAAAAATTATCCCACTTCTACATGTATTTGAGAAAACTTGAAATACAAAATTTAAGAGATATAACATTACTCATTAGATTAATGCTAGGCACACTTTGAAATTCACACTGAATTTAACATTTTATACTTTAAATACATGTATTTTGTGCTGTGTGAATTTTTCACACTTTTCTGTACACCAATTATACAGCACAAAGTGTATGCATTTAAAGCTGAGTGTCGAATTCAGTGTGAATTTTAAAGTGTGACTAGCATTACTCTACTCTAATAGGAGCCCACTCACTAGAGAGAAAAAATGAAAGACGATAGAAAAATTAAGGGTAGTTTTTTCTTTTGAGGCAGTTTTGAAGATGGTTTTTGGCAACTTTTAATTTGTTTTATTTTGATATTTTTTTTATGACAAATTAGTATCCTTTTATTTACATTTTCTTAACAAAAAACTTACTTAAATGAATTATAAATATTGGAGTGTAGGTAAAATGTAGTTGGTACGCCATCTCTTTCCTTTTATAATAGTAATAGATATCACATGTTAACCATGTTTGTTGCAGCTTAATTGGAAGGATTATAGTTTTTAGCTTTTTGGATTATAGCTTGTAGAACTTATAATAAGTTGTAAATCTATTTGATACAGCTTTTCAGAAAGCAGAGAGTGTTTGGTAACATAAACTATCAAATAACTTATATGCTGTGTATTGTCCAAAATGCCCCTAATAACGGTCTAAATATAATTTAAAAATTATTTTATTGAAAATGTATGAATTTTAAGGTTCACATTTCAATTAATAATAAGGTCTTAGTGCTACAACAATCCGAGAGAGAAGATGAATAATGATAGAGTTTTTAGACAAGTTATGTACTTAATTTAATTGGGATGGTTTATGCCAATAGAAAATAAATTAAAGGACAAGGTTGTCCAATTAAAGATTCACTAAATGACAAATAAGTTATAAGTTAAAAACGCACCTCCAACCTGGCTTCAAATAAATTGACTTTTGGACCTAGGGCTGCTCAAAATTCACCTGCCCACCCGACTCACCCGACCACCCGACTCACCCGTAGACTTTTTTATTAGTTTTTAAACAATGTGGGTGGAGTCACGGTTCTTGGGGGTAGAAACTCGACAGTTTCGGGTGGAGTCACGGTAAAAACAATGTGGGTGGAGTCACGGTTCTTGGGGGTAGAAACCCGACAGTTTCGGGTGGACTCACGGGGGGGAGGTGAAAACCCAATTCACCCGACCCGACTCGAAACACACTTAATTTTTTAAAAATATATATGTAATATGCTTATATCAATATATGCATTATGTATTATATAGTCTTTAATATATATATATATATATATGCAATATGCTTATATCAGTATATGTATTATGTATTATATAGTCTTTAAATATATATATATATATGTTATATTTTTATATCAATAAAATATATATGTCACTAGCGGATATATAAAAACATTAAAACCATCAAACTAGTACATGACTATATTTTTATTTTTTGTTTGGTCAGAGCTTTGGTTAGCCCATGGCTATGTAGACAAAAACATTCAAAGCAAAAAAAGGAAAAAAGAAAATGAAGACAATGTCATGTGTAAAGCAAATGCTTGATTGAGACAAATCAGACAGTCGGGTTTCACCTGACTCGACCTGACTCACTCGACCACCCGATGAGTCGGGTCCATCGACAAAGCGAGTGGATGACGGGTGGAAGGAGGGCAAACTCGACTATATTCGGATGGATGAGCGGTTGAGGGTCAAACCTGATTCAGTTGACTCGTGAGCACCCCTATTTGGACCTTAAAATAAATTTTAAAAAAGCTATAAGTTCTAAAATTATAAATCAAACGAAACAATTGATTCAGCTTATTCTAAGCTAGAAGCTATAAGTTAGAACTTATAAGTTGAAACAAACCGGGCCAAATACAATTGTTAAAATTCATTTCATACAACTATTAAGTTATCCATAATTCAAATTTGGGAGCCAATTATTCGTCCAAAATTTGATATCGATATCAATTTACTAGTAGTTTAAAAAAGAGTAATGTTATGTTTCTCGAATTTTGATTTTAAAAGTGTTGACTATATAATATGACAATGAAATCAGATCTAATATAGTGAAATCAATTGAGTTTTAATTAATACTCCCTCCGTCCCCTTTTTTTAAGTCCTATATTCCATTTTAAGATATCTCAAAATTAGTGTCCACTTTTCTAAATTGGTATGTAATTTTTATTTACTTTCCAAAACTTCCCTTTCTTGAAATCTATACTAATACAAAACTAAAAATTATATTGTAATAATTATAAATAATTGTGAGGAGTAAATGTAGATTCTTTATGTCCCATTAAAAAAAGTTGAGTTCACAAAAGCTGGAACTCAAAAAAAAAAAAAAAAAGGAGGGAGTACTTATTTATGTGTGGGCCGACTGCCACATGCACGTCATAGAAATTTGGTAATCATACCATTATTCTGTCAAAAATCATTAGATCGGATCGGACACAGACAAGTTTCCGAAAATATAAATCGTAGGATCCATCGCGCGCACTCTCTCTCTCTCTCTCTCTCTCTCTCTATCGCCGTGAAACAAAGGGACAGGCAATCTTGCAGAGGGAATCGAATGGTTGAAGAGTTGTTTGCATGCGAGGATTCTAAAAATCGTTTCGAAGACAAATACGTAACGGTACAGAATTCGTATGATTCGTGGATTTTTTTTTTCCCAATCTTATTAGAATTTTGGTGCATTTTGTTATCGCGCTATCGACGTTATAACTACTAAATAGTATTTCTACAGTTCTGTTATCTGTTAGTCACCAATAATGATTTTAGTTAAAATTACTTGAGAGTTTTCGGAGATCAACATAATCAGCGGTGGTGGCGTTTGTTGATCTCCGCCTTTTCTTATGTGTGTGGGTCAAAATAATATATCATTGTGCGTATGTATGTATGTATGTATGTATGTATGTATGTATGTATGCCACTGGATTCACATCCTTTTTATTAGTAAACAGATATACATTCTTGGGTTGGGTCAGTATAAAAGTGTAGAGTTCTATCCAGCCGTAGCATTATTATCACTCCAAAATTTGATGGATAATAATTAAGAAGAGAGAGCGTCAATCGGTTTGTGTAATCCACTCTCTTTAAGTTTGTTTGTTCATGTTGCATTTCATATATACGATTACTGTATGCCATACTGGTGTATGTATATTGTTCTCGTGGTTACCTCTTCTGGTGTCCCAGTAAGTTTACCAATCTATTTAATTTGACTTATTATTATTATTGTTGTTGTTGTTGTTGTTGTTTCCAGAAGCTAATCTTGCAAGATTAATAAATTTATGCTTGTTTAAGTGTCATGTGCTTTTTCAAACATTTTAATGTTTTATTTTGTTTTTAACATGTGACATCAATGTTCTGTTACAGAAAACATGCTGGGCAATGGAGTTGTGGGAATCCTCTCTGAGTCTACAAACATGTGGGAAAGAAGAGCACCTCTAACCCCATCACACTGTGCTCGACTTCTACACGGTGGCAGGGGTAAAACTGGAGTGGCCCGCATTATTGTGCAGCCATCGACAAAGCGAATCCATCATGACGCACTTTACGAGGATGTTGGTTGTGAACTATCAGATGACTTCTCAGAATGTGGTCTCATCCTGGGCATTAAGCAACCAAAGGTGGTTAATTAGATCGTAGTATGTCCTACTCACAACTATCTATGATATACAAATTTTGAAATACTTGTTTGGTTTTTTGGGTTTAGCCGGAGATGATTCTTCCTGATAGAGCCTATGCCTTTTTCTCCCACACTCACAAGGCACAGAAAGAAAACATGCCTCTGTTGGATAAGGTATGTTGTCTGTCTGTCAGTCCATCATGCACGTAATCATAGTATCTTTATGATTGCTATAGCTGACATCCTGTTTGATGTCTAGATCTTAGCTGAAAGGGCTTCTTTGTTTGATTATGAGCTCATTGTTGGGGAACATGGGAAACGGTTACTGTCATTTGGAAAATTCGCTGGGAGAGCTGGACTGATTGACTTCCTACGTGGATTGGGACAACGTATGCACGACTGCACCAATTCAGTGAAATAATTTGGAATCTTCTTGTTGTTTTTATTTATCATCATTGATCTGTCTTACCTTTTATTTTAATTTCTTTCATTTCCATTTGGTTGGGCGGGGAGGTTGGCATGGTCAGTTGAACCTCTACTCACTCTTTTACAGTCCCATATGTTATTGGTTAATTTTTTTTTTTTATAAATTTTTTTAATTAATATCTTGACTAGCCTTGCTGGGTTCCTATTTAATAATATATATAGGCAGTTTAGTGGAAAAATAAGTGAGTGATTGTTTTGATTTACCCTCGTTTTGGTTCATGGAAAGATTGAGGAAAGGACTTTAAAATGCTTAGCTAACAAATGGAAAGATGCACACAATAATGGGAGACAGAGAGACTTAAGCCCATAATATTGAGCGAGCAGAAGAGTGCTCACCACTTGACAACCAATAGTTACTATCTATTCAGATGTTTTAATCTTTCACTGTTTTTATTTCAGGCTATCTTAGTCTTGGATATTCCACACCTTTCCTCTCACTGGGTGCATCTCACATGTATCCTTCGTTGGCAGCTGCTAAGGCTGCAGTGATTTCCGTAGGCCAAGAGATTGAAACTTTGGGGCTGCCATCGGGAATTTGTCCTATAGTTTTTGTGTTCACGGGTTCAGGAAATGGTATTATACTATTACAGAAACTTGAATGATGCTTTGATGAGTTTTTTTTTTTTTTTTTTTACTTATGACAATACCCAAACATTACAAACTGAACAGTGTAATGTAGTATTTTTAGGTTAGCATAGCAAAAAAACATTCCAGTTGAACCATACTAGTGTAAAGGAAAATTCTATGGTACATCCTAGTGGTTTCGGATAGATCATACATTCTACGTGGTTTTGTTTCTAAAATGTTGTAAATTGGTGCTAAAATGATGTACCATGTGAAAAATAATGGTTTTTAAAAGCAAGGTGGTTTTCATAGTTACAACCATTTGACATTGACGCTCCGTTTGTTAGACGTAAAACGTTTTACTTCGGAAAATATTTTTCATGTAAAATAATTTCTTTACTTGTGTTTTCCGGTGTGGCCAATTTAAAATATTTTTACGAAGTTCATATTTTCATTTCCTTCTTATCTGCGATTTCTCAGCAACCAATTTAAAAAGATTAATGGTATGCTTTCCAAATTTGAAAGTCAGATTTAGTTCGCAAATACTTTTGACAGATGTACAATTGATTTGGTATAACATACCACAACATATGGTACGATTGTTAAAGCACTTGGGAAGCGAATTTGGAATTCATATTTGGAAATTAAGGAAATATACTCACTAAAATATTCCTATAATTTTTGTCAAAATAGAAATAGAAATAAAATACATTGAAAAGTTGTTAATATATATACACACACACGCACATTCTCACATTCTCAATATAAAAAGTCTAGATGCTTTCCATCTCACCGACTCACGCATATGTATACGCTATATACAAATACAGAATATGTCAGAGTTCAAATAACAATTTTTGATTAGTTTTATGTGTAGCCATGTATATGACTTTTATGTGTCTTGAGAGAGAGAGAGAGTTTGTTTATTCTCTCTTTAAAGCAAGGAGTAGCAGAAGAGAGAGGAAATTCAACGGCTGGGGAAGATCGTGAGACAATGGCAATTGTCCAGATTAAGCGAGTGACTCTGGAAAATGATATTTCCACCTATTTAATCTAGCAATGTAAAACACCGGAAAATAGGAAAACATATTATATCAAAACAAACGGAGCGTAAGTTACAATGTTTTGGCACCAAAGTGTTGTAACTTAGGTGTATGCAGGTCCGGCACTGGCCATGGGCCCGCCTAAGGCCCCTAATTTTGTTCATTTTTTGCTCTTCAGAAGGGTCCCCGAAAAATACTGAGTAGGGCCCCAAATAAATTTTCATATGTAATATGTTGATCCAAGTGTAACAAATATTGAAAAAAAACAAATGCATGTAATGTGTATGCCCCATTATAATCCACTCCACCTTAAATTTTTTACCTAATACTTCTCTTCTCACTTTCCTCTCTAGCTGAACCTAAATTATTTTACGTTAGTCCAGACTTTATTAATTATAATCAGCGATAAGCTCTTATTGTTAAAAAAAAAAGTGATAATTTAAACACATGTGGAATTACGAAGCGGCTGGCTGGGGGGGGAGAAGAAGTTCAAAACTCACTACGTGAAATAAGGATTACAATAACTAAACCTCTGAATTCTCGAAGTGGCCAAAAAAACTCACAAATCAAAACTATAATATGTCTGATATGGAAATTCTACTTATGTATTACATGTTCACCTAGGCCCCCCAATTTAACCCTGGATGTATGAGCTTAAATGGTACCTTAACCACCAGCAGGAGGATGTTCTGCTGTCCGTTTTTTTTGACATAGGAATATTCTTTTTGGCTCTTACACTGCTGAATCTCATAAACCAAATTGAATAATGGATTTTTCTTTCACATGGAGTGGTTTTTATTTTAGTTTCAGTTGGTGCACAAGAGATATTCAAGCTTCTTCCTCACACTTTTGTGGATTCAAGCAAACTGCTAGAACTATTTCGGACGGTAATGATGATGTTTTTCTTCAAGTATCTTAACAAAGTCATTTGGATAGTATATATACACGCAAGTGTATAAAACTATGTTTGATAGTATGGTTTAGCCATTATTGCATTGTTTCGTGCTCCATTTAAACTTTAAGAGAGCCACCGGGCTCTTGCTTTCATAAAAAAAAACTATATTTTACTTTAGTAGATGACATCCCTATTGCATTACATTACCAAAGGCAAGCACTTTCTGAAAACGTCAAAAAAGTACGTGCAACCTCCCATAGTGTTGGCATGAGAAAGCTAGATATCGGTTATCGTGATGCCATTTCAAGGATTTATTCCCTACGATCAAGGTTAAAATTGGACCATCATCAAGTGAATTTTAGGAATGTTACTAGAAAACTATCAGACCCTAGCGATCCCCGTTTTGGTACGATCGTTCCGAAACGTGGTACACTAGCGAATTGGAGCACCAATTTGAGCGTTCCCACTTTAAATCACCTAATATTGTAATAACCACCAAAATCTATTAAACTTATGACACTAGAAAATTCACATTGATTGTATTTTCTCATTTAGAACTTTACTTGACAATTAAACAATTAAAAAATTGTTTCATGTTTTCATCTATCATATTACTTTCCCTCTCATGATCGGAAGAAGTACACCCCCACCGTACCACATTTTATAGCACGTGGCGATCCGCGTTCCCGATCCCGTTCCTCGTACCGAATCGATCCGCGATCTAGGTAACCTTTTATTTTTAGCATGGTATTTAATCGTTTGTTTACTTTTTAAAAACAACAATATCAAACTCAATATAAACAACAATTATACAGGACAACTCGGTGTCATTCTACAATTGTTTTATAATGTCACAATATTGTCCTAGTGCTCAGTGTATGAAATGAGACTCTGAACCATGACTAGAGGCTCAAATGGGCTTCGGGAGATGTTGGGTGGTTCTAAACGTAGTGTATTACTTGATTCTGAAAGCAATTAGATGTATCTTCCTTTTTTGACTGCCAAATTTTCTTTTCTTAGTGTGAAAGTTCCATTTTCCCAGAATTTTCTGTACTTGATACAGTTACTTTTTTTCATTGGTTAGGCCAAGGATCTTACTCAGTCTGCACGGGCATCAAAGAGAGTGTTCCAAGTATATGGTTGTGTTGTGACCTGTCAAAACATGGTTGTCCACAACGATCCCTCTAAACTCTTTGATAAAGTATGCAAACTTATTTTTTTAATGTGCTAAGTTTTGCTTACCTACAGCGATTTGTATTGGCAACACTAGTCTTAATTCTTCTATAGATAATACTTTGCAAGTTTGTTTTGTAAAGAAGTTGCTACAGATACCGTCTTTCTACTTGTGTGATAGAATGCAAAGGGAGACTTAGCAGAATAATAAAGCCTAACATGATTAAATGAAGAAGAATCACTTCGGTCTTCATAGAAAATCCTGTGTTTTGGTTATGAGTGAAAATTGGAGAAGGTCTTGGCATTTCTAAATATTACTAGTAGTAGTTATTGATGGAGAGACAAAAGTCTAAATTAGAGTCCTCGGTATGTATGTTGAAAGACAAATTGATCCAAAATCTTAAGCCATTCATACTGATAGCTACCTGTATATCAAGTCTTCATTTTCATCTTGTTCCATCCATGTTGGACTCCAAGTTTATAGTTTGTACGTGGTTTTAATGTATCTCCCCCGACATGTGTGCATAACATTTGACTTCGACCCTCTCTTCAGTCAGAACCCTTTCTCTTAATGAGACCCGTGCCCTTTAACTTTTCCAATCGTGTTATGTATTATTGCTCCAAAGTTGTGACACATATTCGTGCAATATCAGCTGAAGTTTCCTAACCTAAAGGACCTAAGAAATAGGCACATGATAGTGCATAACTTATCCTACTCCATCCAAGAGGTAATCCAAAGCATTACGTGACCTGCTCTTAAAGAATCATGTATAACCATAGTCCTACAGGAAACCACTATTTAGAAACTATCATTCTTCAAAAGTAGCCCTGTTGGAATATGCTGAAATATTTAAATAATAAATATCATAATATGATCTTATCTACTACATATTATATTCGTGTATTAATGATACATATGAAAGTTACCAAAAAACAGGTAAATCGTCATGCATTTTGGAGCATCGTCTGAGAACCTGGAATAATTGCCGCCCAACATATTAAATATTCTTCCGTCTTTTTTCCTTCTCAATATTACAATTTAAAAAAAAAAAAAAATCTATTTTGGTTGAATTACAAGGAGAAAAATTTAATAAAATCTATAAGACATCAGGATACCCTTATTGTTTTTGATGTGATTAATCTCAAACGTTACAGATTTTTGTATGGTGAAAAACTACTTCATTAATCTACTTAGGAGAAGATCTCTGATTCCTATTTGAATACTTAAATACATTTTACCTGTGTGATCTATATAACGCTACCCTTGTGGTATCACATTCTAGGGGTTGACTCCTACCACCTCCCCATTCCTGTCCCACATACCAAACACATCAAGATTTAGGGTAACATTTTTCAGTTGCAGATTTTCAATCCACCTTTTTTCCTTGGTCTCTGTTGCAAGTGCTCTCCATCACAAAGTATGGTGGGCAAGGATCAAAATTTCATTTCGGTGTAGTGTTTCGGTGTTCCCGGAAACGGAAACGTTTCGGAAACGTGTGGAAACACCGGAAAAAACTGGAAACACAAAGAAACTTGTGGAAACATAACTTTAAACTAAACTGTATGCACATATAATGCTTATAATTGATTAATTAAACCTTTGAGAAGTCTATATATGTAGTTATATCAATAGTATATAGTTTAAATTGAAAATACCTGATAATGTAGGCGTCAATCTACTGTCAAGCAGTTCATAGAATACATAAAACACCATTCATAGAAAAGAAAAGTGACATATAAGCACATAAGGACCAACCTGGAGACATCTCCAAAATATATATAGTTGTTCATCCAACAAATTCACATCCAACCGGCTGTAGAGTGTCGAGCAGGCGCATAAACTGGTCCAGGCTCCGGGTATTCACCAAAAGGAACATTATACGTGTTCTAGATATATCGGCAATACTCAGTCCAACCCATGTAAGCACGAAACCATGCCTCATATTGAGCCCTAAACCTCTCATAATCAACTTGACTACATCCAAATTGAAGCCCATGGCCATGTCCATAGCCTTGTGAGGATAATACTTGGGAGTCATATCCAGATGTATAAACTTGACCAGCTGTATGTGAATCGTATCCTGAGCCATAAGCATTTGAAGATGATGATCCTTGCCCATAGAAATCACCCCCACTCATACTCATACTAGACATGCCAGTGTTGATCATATCAATATTCATAGCATCAATTGGTGCGGGATTATTTCTCTGATTGCGTGGATTACAATGTCGACCTTGACCACGTTCATACTGAAGCACACGACGGGAGCCATGATCTTCATCTTGTGTAGCATGAGTGAATCCTTGCTCTTTCGTGAATATAGGCTCTGGAGGACTTTGGCTACCCCTCCCTATTGGTGATGAAAAACCAACATTGCCACCCGGACTCCCACCTTGTGGAGGACTAGTATCATCGTCTTCGTCATCATTGTTTCCATCTCCATTATCACTATCATCGTCATGATCGCTACTAACCATAGGTTGCTTACCACGTGCTTTTGACTCTCTTTCACTGTTATCCTGAGCCATACCACCATCTCTCGGGTGATTTACCCATGTAGCTACGTATGTATTTGGCCTATTCGGATTACCGTTGCCATCAATCTCATCTAGGAGTGCATCCCCGGGGTCATCTAGCCATTCTGAAAGTCCCATATTTTCTTCATCTTCGTCAAATATAGTACTTAAGTCAATTGGTTGGAATTCTTGATTTCTTTGTTCTTTAAACATGTGTTTAACCTTCAACCGCATGCTGTACTGTGCGAAAACCAACTTTTCTAACTTGTCATAATGGAGTCGATTGCCCACTTTAGTATGAATAAGAGCAAACGTGCTCCAATTTCTTTCACAACCACTAGATGAAGCTGTTTGTGATAAAATTCTTATAGCAATCCTCCTCAAGTTAGGAGCGTCCGTGCCATACAAAAGCCACCATTCAGCTGTAATTAATAGATAATTGTTAATAAAAAATGTAAACAGTTTCAAACTGGTAAATATGGCACAAAATTCACCTGGATACGTCCTAGTTCTCCCCCTGATTGCCGCTTGGTCTGAAAACCCATACATTGCCTCACGAAACATTTTAACCTCTGCAAGTGCTTGAGAAGCACGATTACCATCAGGCTCCAATCGAGATACTACGGCTCTAAGCGCTTTCAACAAACTTTCTTTCACACCTACACCTTCTTCGTATTGGTATGCGGGATTCAAATAGTAAGCTACAATGAAGCACATGAATATCGTGAATTAGTCACTACATATGCAATGACTAAATATAGCATAGTAAATATTCACTCCCATACCTGCCATGTGAATTGGCTGAATAATTTGCTTCTTCCATCGAGCATCAACAATGTCAAGATACTTCTTGCAAGATTTAGGGGCAATCTCTGTAATGGCATGTCTTGCTCGTACCATTGGTGGGTCATATTTCTCTACAGAATGATGTTTTACTGTAAAATTTAGTAAGAGTTGTAATCCACAATCCTCTTCTGTCTTTGTACTCAAAACTTACTTTTGCATCTCCGTTGCAACTGATACTTGTATCCACTAGTTATAGCGAGTAATCATTTGGATTTTCCTTCCTACTTGATTGTGTACCTTCAACTAAAATTCAGACCAGCCATATCCTTAAACATATTAGATATCTCTTTACACTGACTATGTAAACCCGTAACATGTGGATCCGTTTCAGGCTGACTACTATGCGCATCCAGAGCACTACAACCCCATTTTCCATGAACAAATAGCTCCGTATGCATCTGTTATAGGTATGTTGTAATAATTCCGTCAATTTACCATTCTCTTCCATTATTGGTATTTAGGCTATCTTTAACTGGAGTTGTGGACTGACTTTCCTAGATTGCTGATGAATGGTACTTTTCGCATGCAGTCAATAATAGTTTGCACATGGCTGTAGACTACTAACATTTTTACATATGCTTAGAATACAGAGTACAGACAATAATTAGTGATTTTATTTTGTAAAAGTTCTGTTGTATGCATACATTTGTATGCTGACAAAGTGACATTTGGATTTTATTTATTTATTTTTTTTAAACTAAGGGCTAGTTGTAGTAGGACTAAATTAGAAGTTCTTGGGTTCATAAAGAAAAAAGGCAAAAAATAACCAAAGCAGATTTTGCATGGAAAACGTGATTTGCTCTTAGTGCATCTTCTTTATCTTCAATGACTTTCCTTTTTATCAGCATATAGAATTTTTGAGTCAGTTTGCCTCAGCTGTGTATTTACATGATTCTTTATTGTTTGTATCTCTGTCGCAATTGTTTCATTGAAAAGTTCAACATCATCTTATTAATACCTTCTTGAGGTTGTAGTTTTTATCATTGTAGTTTTGGAAGTGGAATTTTTGGAATTGGAATAGAATTTGGGTTATCAGATTTTCTTACTCTTTATTCATAAGAGGCGAATTTGAAGGGCACTAGCACTGTTAGTGAAGGGGTCTGAAAACCAGACCAAGCTTAACTCATGTGAGCTGATGAATTTGAACATGATAGCTCAATTCTAGCATGAGCTTCTTGGAGCGATTGTTGACGTAAATTCTGAACGATTCTTTATATTTATGTGGTACAGAGCTTCTAATAACCACCTCTTGTGGTTTGCACATTTTGTAGCAGGGAGATTGTGGGTCATATTCTCTTATGTCTCTTTGTGTGTAGGGGTCTTATTTTATTTTTCTTAACATTAACTGTATATAACAATGGCCAAGCTTCATACCATGCTCCCTACTTTTTTTTTTTCTTTCTAATTTACTATTTTTTTGGCCCAGCAGTCAACTGCATGTATTGGGAGAAAAGATTTCCAAGGTTGTTGAGTACCAAACAAATTCAAGAATTGATGAAGAATGGGAGCCCACTTGTTGGTATCGCTGACATAACTTGTGATATAGGAGGTTCAATAGAGTTTGTTAACCAAACTACATTGATAGACTCGCCTTTCTTCAGGTACCATGTTGGTGGTTCACAATTAGTCCTGTCATCTCTAATGTGTAATATGCTACAATTTATTTTTCGTATACTTTTGCTCTATTATCTTTTCCCTGCTCATTTGTTTTCGTTTTTGTTTTTTTGTTTGTTTGTTTTTTTTTTTTAATACTTCCTCAATTCTGAACTCAGAGATCCAAACATTGTTTATCAAGTTATTCTAATGTTATGTCATCCTTGGTAACCTATGCGTGAGCAGAGTCAATCAGTCTTTCACCCACTTCTGCTCCTGCTAATGCGGGGTATTGGGAGGGGTGAACTGGTTGCAGACCTAACCTTCCATGTGGTAGCACAAAGTGGCTACAATCATATTCAAATCCCACATTGACAGCCTGAGCTTGTGTCATTGAACAAATAGATAACCCGTCTTTTTGGAAATTCGTCTCAAAAGTTGTCTTTTAGGCAAGGTTTCTCTCATAAAACAGTCTATCCAATTTGTTTGTCCCTTTCACAAACCAGTTTTTTACTGACACATTATGTAATGCAATCACATTTCATTATGAAGATTCAGCTCCAGAAACTATCTGAATTCACATTTTCTTTATTTTTGTGGGTTCAGGACCCATCTTGTCAGTTGTCATATAATTTGGGACATAGGAAATGTATGTATCTCAGTAGTAATGATGTTGGTTGCTCTTTTTTTTTCAACAATCTGCATTACATGTTATATCATATCATTGAATAAGTTTTTTTAAATCATAGTTGGCTCCATTCTTGTATCTTAGATAATACTTTTAACAGCTAGTTATCCAATGATTTCTGTATTATTTTGTCCTGATATCCTGCTAAATTATGCTGCTAGATATGACCCCCAAAATAATTCATACCACCATGACATGAATGGCAATGGCGTGATATGTTCAGCTGTTGACATTCTCCCGACTGAATTCGCAAAAGAGGTATTACCAACCTATTCTTGCTCTTTCTTCATGCAAAGTGTACCTCCTAGTATATTGTAAAGCCTGCAAATATCATCTCAAATAATGGTCATTTAACATGCACATTCGTTGTGGCAAAGGCTTCCCAACATTTTGGAGATATTCTATCCCAATTTATTGGTGGTTTGGCTTCTACAAAAGACATTGAAGACTTTCCTATTCATTTAAGAAGAGCTTGTATAGCCCATGGAGGAACACTCACATCCTTGTATGAATATATTCCTCGAATGAGAAACTCCGATTTAGAGTAAGTTCAACCATCTCCCTTTTTTGAAAATTCTTGAGTTGAAGTTTTCTGGACTAGGTATTTTAAGTCTTTGATGGCTTTAACTGATTTTTTGGCTTGTCCTAGTTGTGAATTATTATTTTTACCTTATTTTTTCTTGTTTTTTCATTTCTGGCAAAAGTGATAGCAAATCATTAAGAAAAGATTAGTCTGAGTGTTTGAAGTTGAAGCGAAGATGTTAGTATGTAAGGTGAAAGTAAGCAAATGAACTAAAAACATTCAAATACTACTGTTGATTAGATAGAGGATATACATCCTAGGTTACAAGCAAAGTTACAATCGAGACTGGCCTTGTAAATGTTGAAGTGAGGGGGCAGATGAGAGAGAAATACAGAATTACTGCCAAAAGCTGCTGAAAGGAAATTGAAGTTAGCATTGGTGGTTGCCAAATATCATAGATGAAGATTTAGGATGGCCGGCCTTCATTTGTAGTTTCTTGATTTTCCTAGCAAAACTATTTTATGTGGAAAGAACAAAAGACTTGTTGCAGTTGGGGGTGGGGTTGTGCTGAGGGAGTTACTAAAATTTTGAAGTTTCTGGTTGGATGTGAGTGTGTGTTTGATAAAACTGAAAATTAAGTGCTGAATTTTAAGTACTGAAAATTTTAAGTGATTGAATTTATAATACTGAAAACAGTACTTCAACTACTGAAATAGAATGCATTCAGTGATTATTTTCAGTAGAAATTTTTCACTTAAAGTTTTCAGTGATTTTTTGGCTGCTTTTTGAATTAAGTGATATGTTATCAAACGCACTAAAAAAGAATAAGTGCTGGATCTTTTCATTTTCAGCACTTAATTCGGTTATCAAACATACCCTGTGTATATCACTTTTTTGTCAGGATTGTGCGTCTCCTTTTATAGCATGAAAGGATACCAGCTGATGAGAGGATTTCATGTGTTTTGAGTTGGAGAAAGAGATGTAAGAGTGGAAAAGATATTCAGGGTGCGTTTGATAAAACTGAAAATTAAGTACTGAAAATTAAGTGCTGAATTTTAAGTACTGAAAATTTTAAGTGATTGAATTTACAGTACTAAAAAACAGTTTTTCAAGTACTGAAATATATTGCATTCAGTGATTATTTTCAGTAGAAAAATTTCACTTAAAGTTTTCAGTGATTTTTTGGCTGCTTTTTTAATTCAGTGATACGTTATCAAACGCACTGAAACAAAATAAGTGCTGAAAGTTTTCATTTTCAGTACTTAATTAGGTTATCAAATACACCCTCAAACAGAAATTTTGTTCTCCGCTCAATATCAAAAGATGTAACGGACCAATGTATTACTTTGAGCTATTTTAACAAATAATTTAATTTAGTCTTAGGTATAAGTATCAAAAGTCACAAATACGAATAGCGATTTATATATACCTTGTTAATGCTAATTCAATTAATTACAATTTACAATCGTTAAGTGTACACAAGTTGCAACAAAATGAGCTGAATTTGAATAATGTGGAGTGTACCCTCGTGCAACATCATAGTTTTGTACTATAACCTAGTCATCTCCTCAGACGTGGAGAGATGATATATTCTACAATATTTTTTGTACTGCTTCTCGAAATTGTCTCGCCCCACTTGGAGTCCGAGTTGATTTAGCCGGGATTTCTGTCCACTGTTGAGATCAAGGATCAAAGATCTATTTTGTGGGATTGTTTCGGTCTGCAAACGAAAGGAAATTTGATCGCTGGTTCAGGTTCAGATTTTGTCTTGTTAGGGCAACATACAATTCTAATTTGTATTCAGAACCTTTTGATACTTACCTTATGAATGATGGGTGTCAAGTCACCAATTGCTCCAAAAGCTTAAGGTTTGAGAATGGGCCCAACGATGTATATTAAGCTTCAACACACTCTCTCACGTGCGACCCTGTCTCGCATGTGCATGTTCTTGGTCTGATGGGACGTGTTGGGTGACATGTCTTCTCCGGTTCGAGTTTATTGCACGTCGGAGCGGCAGGATAGAAACGGGGTGGGTGACATGTCCTCTCTGGTTCGAGTTTATTGCACGTCGGAGCGGCAGGATAGAAACGGGGTGGCTTTTGAATGAAGAATCTCTACAATTGATTGGGAAAACATGAAATGTGCTAAAGGGTAGTCTTGTAACTTAGTGTAGTTGTGTATATGTAATGAATAATGATGTGTAGTTGTCCCACATCGGAAAACTAGAGATTCAGTCTAGGTGAGCCAATCCTATATATAGGCTCTTGTACTCTTTGTTTTTTATTTAATATACAAAGTCTTTACTTTTACATGGTATCAGAGCAACCAATCTTGGGTTTGCTCATTTTTTTGCCAATCTGAAGTTAGGATCAAGAGTTAGTTCTTCATTGCTGAATTTTTTGTGAGAAATCTAAGTGTCTAAGAGTGTTTTCCCTTCTCTTTCAAACCCTAATCACAGCAGCCC
This sequence comes from Hydrangea macrophylla, assembly GCA_033977485.1. Lineage (NCBI taxonomy): Eukaryota > Viridiplantae > Streptophyta > Magnoliopsida > Cornales > Hydrangeaceae > Hydrangea > Hydrangea macrophylla. Next base: position 149,665,222 of record CM066988.1, read on the forward strand.
CCAGCCCAAACATCATAGCCGCTGCCTCCAATATCCAAACCCTAGCCACCAAAGTCACCAGCCACACCAGCCACCAACCCAACCTGCGGCGACCCTTTGGCGACCTTCGCCTGCCTCCAGCGAACAGTCCCAGACTCCGGCGACCTCCGGCGAACCTCTGGCGAGCCATTTTTTGCAAGTTTTTTGGGTTTGGTCTGCTCTTTTTCGTTTTGTGGCTTTGTGTCCTTCAGATTTGGGACGCTTTATTCGTATTTGGGTTAGTTCTGTCCTGATTTGAGTTCCTAATTTGTTTCTCTTGTGCCTGCTATAACAATGGAGTCCAAGTCCAAGATTCTCCCTCAACTCACCAGTTGGAATTTGAATGGTTCCAACTTCCTTCAATGGTCAAGGGCTGTCACCATTGCTCTCACTGGTTTGGGTTTTGATGATCACCTTACCGGGGCTGCTCCTACCACCGATGAAAAGGCCGTTAAGCAATGGAGACAAATGGATGCTTAGATTGTTGCACTTTTATGGAATTCTATGGAACCGCAAGTTGCGGATATGTGTGGTCATTTGGGCACGTGTAAGGAGATTTGGGAGTATGCTTATCTCCTGTAGTCCAGTGATTTGACTTGGATGTACGACCTCTCTTTTCAGTATTTTCAGTTGCAGCAAAGTGATTTGTCCGTGACTGATTATTTTGCTTCGTTTAAACGGCTAGTTGAAGAGTTGAATAACGTCCTTCCTATCACTACCGATGCGAAAGAACAGCAGAAGCAAAGAGAACAGATGGCAGTGATGAAATTTTTCGTAGGATTGAAGTATGATTTTGAGCCCATTCGATCTCAAATTCTTGGTGGTGCCTCTCTTCCTCTCTTGCTGGGACATATCAGCGTGTTCTTAGGAGCACTTCTCGAGATCCGACTACCCCCATCCCTATTGTTTCCGACCACTCAATTCTTGTTACTCAGGAGGGGTGATGGGTATCCCCGTCGTGGAGGTGGAGGAGGACATCGTGGTGGATGTGGGGGTCGTGGCAGAGGCCTACCACGTCATTGTGACAATTGCAACAAAGATTGTCTTACTTGGGATACTTGTTGGGATCTCATTGGTCGTCCTGCAAGGTTTGCCAATGCTGTTGTTACTCCTTCTGCTCCAATTGCTGATGATCATTTCTCGGTCTCTCGTGAAGAGTACTCCTAGTTTCCTCAGTTCCAGGCGTCTCAGCAGGCATTTGGTCCTAGTACCTCGCTTGCTTAGCAAAGTACTCCTACTGCCTGCCTCACATCTCGTTCTGCACCTTGGATAATTGACTCGGCTGCCACTGATTATCTCACAGGTATTTCGAACCTTTTTTTTATCTCTTGAACCATCCTCCTCATTACCTCCTGTGATGTTAGCTGTTGAAGGAATAGGGATTGTCCAACCGTCCCCGTCTTTGTCTTTATCATCGGTTCTTTATATTCCTTGTTCTCCTTTTAATTTAATATCTGTTGCTAAGTTGACTAAGAGTGTTAATGCATGTGTCTCTTTTTTTCCTGATTCTGTATTATTCAGGATTTGACGACTCGGAAGACGATTGGCAGAGGGCATGAGTCCGATGGTCTCTACTATTTGGATGGTTCATCTCCACCACATACCTCTCCCACTGCTTGTCCTGCTACCGTATCTCCCCACAAGATTCTAGCGCCTCGGACATCCTTCCTTGGCCTACTTGAAGCTGCTAGTTCCTAGTCTGAGTCATTTGTCTTTATTAGAGTGTGAGTCGTGTCAGTTGGGGAAGCATCACCGTGTCCAATTTGCTCCCCGAGTCAATAAAAGAGTGTCTAGTCCATTTCAATTGGTACATTAAGATGTTTGGGGTCCACACTGTATAACCTCTATTAAGAGGTATCGGTATTTTGTTAGTTTTGTAGACGATTTCTCTCGAATAACTTGGATTTATTTAATGAAAATCGTTCCGAGTTGTTTTCTATTTTGTGTGTATTCTGTAATGAAGTTAAAACTCAATTTAACGTTCCTATTAAGATTCTTCGTAGTGATAATGAAGAGGAATATTTATCTCATCCATTTACTACGTACATGAACAAATGTGGAATGCTCCATCAGTCATCGTGTGTGCACACTTCAGCAAAATGGTGTTGCAGAAAGAAAAAAATCGTCACTTGTTAGAAGTCACCCGCACCTTGTTATTTGAAATGAGGGTTCCAAAATATTTCTGGGGCATGCGGTTCTTACTGCCTGTCATTCAATTAATCGCATGCCCTCATCCGTTCTTGATGGGTGCACACCTCATGCTACATTGTTTCCTATTGAACCTCCGTTTCCTGTTAGTCCTCGTGTTTTCGGGTGTGTTTGTTTTGTCCATCAACTTACATCAGGAACTGATAAGTTAGACCCACGTGCTATCAAGTGTGTTTTCTTAGGGTACTCTCGAGTTCAGAAAGGGTATCGTTGTTATAGTCCTACCGTACGTCATTTCTTTGTCTGCTGATGTTATCTTTTTTGAGTCAACTCCTTATTATTCTGAGTCTCATTCCATGACTGATCCTGATTTTATGCTTCCCTTACCTCTTTCTGTTCCTCCGGCATCTCCTGTTCTTCCCACTCCAGAGATTTCATCTCGCTTGGATCGCCCTAATCTGCAAACATACACTCGTCGTCGTCCGATTATTCATACCATTCCGGATTTCGTTGCTCTGCCAACTATCTCCGCGTCTTCAGATCTGCCACCACTCAAATCTGACCTTCCAATTGCTCTCTGGAAGGGTAAGCGTTCTTGTACTTCTCATCCTATTTCCAATTTGGTCTTTTATGATCATTTGTCTCCTATTTTCTCTTCGTTTGTTGCCTTTTTATGTTCTGTATCTGTTCTTAAGACCGTTGCAGAGGCTGTTTCCCATCTAGGATGGAGACAGGCTATGGAGGATGAAATGTCTGCCTTATGGGATACTGATACTTGGGACTTAGTTCCTCTTCCCCAGGGAAAGACCATTGTGGGATGTCATTGGGTTTACACTGTTAAAGTGCATCCTGATGGCACGTTAGATCGCTTGAAAGCCTGCCTTGTTGCCAAGGGCTACACCCAAGTTTATGGCCTTGACTATTCTGAGACGTTCTCTCCTGCGGCTAAGATTACTTCTTTTCGTTTCTTCATCTCCCTTGCAGCCACGTTTCACTAGCCCTTACATCAAATAGATGTCAAGAATGCATTCCTCAATGGCACTTTATTGGAAGAAGTATATATGGAGCAACCACCTGGGTTTGTTGCTCAGGGAGAGTCTAATATGGTTTGTAGAAAGTCTTTATATGGTCTAAAACAGTCTCCTTGTGCTTGGTTTGGTAGATTCAGTGATGTAGTTGCTGAATTTGGACTCCAAAGATGTGGTGTTGATCATTCAGTCTTCTATTGCCAAACTATAGCAGATAAAATCTTGTTGATTGTCTACATTGATGATATTGTTATAACTGGAGATGACTCTAAGGGTATTCTGGAGTTGAAGTTATTTCTGTAGAATAAATTTCAAACCAAGGACCTCCGGTAGATTAGATATTTTTTGGGTATTGAGGTTGCTAGAACAAGTGAAGGGATTTGCTTATCACAAAGGAAGTATGTTCTTGATCTCCTGACAGAGGCATGGATGTTAGGTTCCAGACCTGTGGATTCTCCTGTGGATCCTAACACCAAGTTACTATCAGATCAAGGAGAGTTATTGGAGGATCCTGAACAGTCTAGACGTGTGGTTGGTAAACTTAATTATCTCACTGTTACTAGACCTGACATTGCCTTTGCAGTAAGTGTAATTAGCCAGTTCATGAGTTCTTCTCGAACTACACATTGGGATGCAGTGATATGGATTTTGAGGTATCTTAAAGGAGTACTAGGTCGTGGTTTATTGTATCAGGATCATGGTCATGTACTGGTTGAGAGCTATGTTGCACAATGATTTTACCAAGCTTAGAGGGAACAACTGTTCCTCTAGGTTATTTTATTAGATGACAAGTACAATAAGATATAATTACAAGATAGTCCCTGAACACTAAAACAATTATATCCAACTACTGATAAATATAAAAACTCCAACACTCCCCCTCAAGCTGGTGCGAAGATATCTCTCATACCCAGCTTGCTAAGAATGAAGTGAAATGCCCTACTCGCAAGGCTCTTGGTAAGGACGTCAGCTAACTGATCTCCGGACTTCACATATGGAGTACAAATCTTCCCACTATCCAGTTTTTCCTTGATAAAATGGCGATCAATTTCCACATGCTTAGTCCTATCGTGCTGAACCGGATTATGGGCAATGTCAATAGCTGCCTTATTATCACAGTATAGCTTCATTGAGTCTTCAGGATTGAAACCAAGATCAGATAGGATAATTTGGATCCACAACAACTCACACACCCCTTGAGCCATGGCTCTAAACTCTGCTTCAGCGCTGGATCTAGCCACTACGGGCTGTTTTTTGCTTCTCCAAGTTACCAGGTTCCCTCCAACAAAGGAACAATACCCAGTAGTCGATCTTCTATCAGTAACCGATCCAGCCCAATCTGCATCTGTATAGGCTTCCACTTGAGTGTGACCATGCTTAGCAATGAATAAACCTTTCCCAGGCGCTGACTTGAGATATCGCACAATTCGGAAAACCGCATCAAGATGAACCTGTCTAGGGGAATGCATATACTGACTTACTACGCTCACTGCAAAAGTAATATCAGGTCTGGTGTGTGAGAGATAAATCAATTTACCCACCATTCTCTGATATCTTCCCTTTTCCACTGGTTCTCCTCCTGGGTCATCACTAAGCTTCAGATTAGGATCCATTGGAGTATCTGCTGCCTTACTACTAAGCATTCCTGTTTCTTTGAGTAAATCCAACACATACTGTCTTTGGGATAAAAAAATTCCATCTTTGGATCTGGCCACTTCAATTCCTAAGAAATATTTTAAGCTTCCCAAGTCCTTGATTTCAAACTCCTTAGCCAGGTAATTTTTTAACTTTCCCATCTCTTCCAGATCATCTCCAGTGAGAACGATATCATCCACATAAACGATTAATGCTGTCAATTTGCTGCTTGAAGAATGTTTAATGAAGAGAGTGTGATCACCTTGGCTTTGTTTGAACCCATACCTGAGCATAGCCTGAGAAAAACGATCAAACCAAGCTCTTGGTGACTGCTTGAGCCCATACAATGACTTTCGAAGACGACAAACTTTCCCTTTTGTTTTGGTATCCTCAAAACCTGGGGGAACATCCATGTATACTTCCTCCTCTAAATCACCATGGAGGAAGGCATTCTTTACATCAAATTGATGTAGCGGCCACCTAAGAAGCACCGACACGGAAACAGCGACACGGACACGACACGACATGATACGGCGACACGGCAAATCCTAAAAAAAGGCCGACACGACACGGCGGCGACACGGAAACTAGTAATTATACTATATATTTTTATATGTAATGATACAACATAAAAAAAAAAAAAAAAAAAAAAAAACGATGTTCTTAAAATAACTAAAGACTCAGATGTTAAATAAATCACCTCTAAATAACAATTCAACATGAAAATATCATAACAATAATACCAATTAACAACTTTACCATTTAAGCACTAGTAACAAAGCAACTATAATATCATAACATTTTTTTTTTAAAAAAAAAAAAAAAAAAAAAAAAAGAAAAAAGAAAGAAAAGAAAAAAAAAAAAGAAAAAAAAAAAAGCAACATGCATATAAGGTAAAGCAACAAGATGCATATAAGATTAACTTTATTGCTTTTTTTTTTTAATTTTCAATCCCCCATCTTTGTAGTAATCCTTCTATTTGCCATTACTTGTCTTAAATTTTTAACATAAACCCCTCTTTTACAACCTTATTTTACACAATACTCCCTCTGTCCCATATTAAGAGTCCTTGATTACATTTTTTGATGTCCCATTTTAAGAGTCTCTTTGAAAAGTCAAAGTACTTTAATATACACTTTCCAAATTTGTCCTTTATTACATCCAACTCTTCCCTCTCTTTTTTGTGACGTGACACTATAATTTTGAATTTCAAAAGGGCAATGTTGAAAAGTTAAAAATCTCACCAAAATCAAGGTTGCCCCCTTAATAAGTTGGAATTCCTAAAAGAGACTCTTAATATGGGACGGAGGGAGTAACACTTTTGCCCCTAACATTTAAGATTCCTCTTTTAAAAAACCCATAACGTGTCGGAATAAGTGTCGGAGCTGTGTCGATGGTGTGTCGGAGACGTGTCGCTGCCGTGTCGGAGACGTGTCGCTGCCGTGTCGAACATAAAAAATATATTTAAAAAATCTCGACACGTATTTGGCGTGTCGGACACGTGTCGGAGCCGTGTCGGGGGCGTGTCGGTGTCGGAGGTGTGTCGGACACAAATACGGCACCTCCTTTGGAGTGTCGGTGCTTCCTAGGCGGCCACTCCAAATTTGCAGCCAGAGATAATAGAATTGTAACAAAATTCATTTTTGCTACTGGAGCAAATGTTTCTTGATAGTCAACTCCATACGTCTGAGTAAAACCCTTAGCTACCAGTCGGGCTTTATACCTCTCAATTGTTCCATCAGCCTTGTATTTCACAGTGAACACCCACTTGCACCCTACTGTCTTCTTCCCTTGAGGTAATTCCGTTAATTCCCATGTGCCATTTTTAGAAAGTACTTTCATCTCTTCAACCATGGCGGACTTCCACTTAGGGTCAGACAAAGCTTCCTGGACATGGTTAGGAGTAGAAACAGAAGACAGATTAGAAACAAAGGCTTTATAGGATGGTGACAACCGAGAGTATGAGACAAAATTAGAGAGTGGATGTTTAGTACATGTCCTAATGCCTTTACGATGAGCAATAGGTATGTCTAAATCATTACCAGATGTAGGAGTAAGAGAGAGAGTGATACCTGGATCATCAACACTAGAAGAGATTGGCTGGAGTGGAGGGATTGGAACGACTTCCATTTCTGCTGCCCCAAATTTTCTTCTCTCCTTATTCTTTGAGTAGGTAAGTAACTCTTTCCTCTTTGTTACAATACCTTCCCTCTCTTCAACATTCTCTTCTTTTTCTTTTTCTCTTTCTGTCACACACTCCTCCTCATGTTCTACTTCCCCTTTCTCTCCTCCCTTCTCACTATTGTCTCCAAGCTCCACTACTCCCTCAATAGTAGGAACATACATCTCTTCCCTCATTATCTCCCCCTGAAGAGGTGACTGTGGAGGCGGAAAGTAGGACTGGGCCTCATGGAATGTGACATCCATGGAGACATACCACCGACGAGGAGGGTGATAACACTTGTACCCCTTTTGTGTCGGCGAGTAACCAACAAAGACACACTTAAGAGAACGAGGGTCAAGTTTTTTTCTCGAAGGGGAATGGTTGTGAACAAAGCAAACGCAGCCAAACACTTTAGGAGGAATAGTAAACACTGAAGGGGGATTTAGAAGAACTTCAACCGGAGACTTCTTATGAAGGACACGGGTGGGCAATCGGTTAATGAGGTAGGCTGCAGTTAAAACTGCTTCCCTCCAATAGGACTTGGGAACTTGCATTGAAAACATCATAGACCGAGCAGTTTCTAGTAAATGGCGATTTTTTCTCTCGGCAACCCCATTTTGTTGGGGAGTATTAGTGCAGGATGTTTGGTGTATAATGCCATGGTCAAGGAAGAAATTTTCGAGTCCACCATAAATATATTCCCCCCTTTTATCAGAACGCACAACTTTGATAACAGTACTAAATTGAGTACAAATCATACTGTGAAAGTTTTTGAAAATAGTAAACACATCACTTTTCTCTCGCATCAGATATACCCAAGTAGTACGGGAAAAATCATCAATAAATGTAACAAACCACTTATACCCATGTAAAGAAGAAATAGGGGATGGTCCCCAAACATCAGTATGAACAATTTGAAAAGGAATAGTACTTTTATTCAAACTTAAATTAAAAGAGGCACGGTGATGTTTGCCAAGTTCACAAGCTTCACACATAGCATTATTAATATTAAAATTGTTTATTAACGACGGAAATAAATGACGAAGAAGATAGAACGAAGGATGTCCTAGTCTCTGGTGCCACAGCCAAGCCTCTCTAGGGAGTGTTTCTCTCAAAGAATGATGAGCCCTCTAAGTCAAACTGCCACCTCCAGTATCCACTTCACTCGGCCACAGAAAATAAAGTCCATCCTTCTCCCTACCATTGCCAATCACCTTCTTGGTGGAGGATCCTGAAAAACACAGTGAGATGGAAAAAAGGTAACACAGCAATTAAGGTCATGAGTAATACGACTAATCGAAAGAAGGTTAGTCGTAAAATTTGGTACATGAAGAACCGAAGATAAAGATAGGGCCTCAGAAGCATGAATAACACCTTTACCAGAGATGGAAGAGAAACTACCATCGGCAGTTTTAACCTTGTCTTTACCTGAACAAGGACTGTAAGTAGAAAAAATAGTACACAGACCGGTCATATGATCGGAGGCCCCAGAGTCAATGATCCATGGTTGTGGAGAACAAGCATTCAAAGCACATGTAAAATTAGCAACATTACCTGCTTGGGCAAAAGAAGTAGAAGAACTCGTAGAGGTGTCCAACTGTGCCATAATGCGCCTCAAGGTCTCCAAATCAGTACTACTAATCCCTCCAGTAGCAGGTGAAGCAGTGGGAATCTCCTCAGACTGATGAGCTTCAGAACCCGTGGATAAGTGGGCTCTGGGTCCATTTCCTCGGCCACCAGAGCGGCCTCCACCTCTTCCCCTTGTGAAAGGTGGACGACCATGAAGCTTCCAGCAAGTAGCACGTAGATGACCTGGCTTATTACAGTAATCACACCACTTATCTTTAGTCTCAGAACCCTCAGGAATTGTCTGATCCTTCCGTGAATTATAGTTGGGAGCCTTACCCCCTTTCTGATTATACGATACCAAAGCGGAGCGATCGGTGGGTTTGGGAGAAAGCATAGCAGAACGACGACTCTCTTCGTTCTGAATATAGGCAAATGCCTCTCGAAGTGATGGTAATGGCTCCATCCCAAGAATTCGACTCCTTACCTGGTCGAATTTGGAATTGAGGCCAGCAAGAAACTTAAAAATTCTTTCGCTCTCAATATATTCCTTGAAGCTAGTAGCATCTGTAGAGCAAACAGGACGATAATTCTTCAAGTTATCAAGACGCTTCCACATAGTATTCAAAAAGGTGTAATACTGAAGGATAGAACGCTCACCTTGTTCATCCGCCTCAATACGCCGTCGAAGCTCATAAACTTCAGCTATATTACCTTTCCTAGCATACGTCTGTGCTAATGTATCCCATATGTCAAGTGCTGTTTCCATCTCCAGAAAGAAGGCAGCAATACTGGGGTCCATGGAATGCACAAGCCAACTCATGACGAGATAATTATCCACTTCCCACTTTGCATAGGTGGGTTCCTCACGACTAGGTGCCTTAAGAGTGCCATCAACATAACCAAACTTCGATCTACTGCGCAGCCAAAACGTAGCCGATTGAGACCAAGTAATATAGTTTTCTCCATTGAACAATTCTGTGGTAATTTTGGACCCAGGGTTCTCAGTAATGAGGGAATGCTTCTCATGACTTATAGGAGAACTCACAACACCAGATTTGTCACCAATCTCCCCTTCTTTCGACATTATGGATGAGAAGGTGAGTCACAGAATCAAATTTTACGGCAGAAGAGGCAAGCCTAGTCGTCACAGGCACCGTACTGGTGCAATCGTCCAATTTATGGACAGATCATGGGTCCGTACACGGACCTAAGATGTCGGAGGAGTGAACTTTGTGATCAGATCAAATAGCCGTAGGATACCCACTGATCTAGGGTTGAGAGAACAAAAAAGGAGAAGGAAAACTGATTGTTCGTGATCAAGCCAGAAGGTCTGTGGTGAGATTACCCAATAAGATGGGCTGCCGAAGGGAAGAAAAACAGGGTTAGGTGGTGGGTGGTTCAAGCTTGGAAGGCCAGAGTGGCTCTTGGTTGGGCTGGAGGTTGCGGCGCACAGCAGGGTGGATGGGTATGGTTCAGTTCAGTCCTGGAGGGTCATGGGACTCTCGGCGCAGGGCAGTGAGGTCCCTTGGGGCTCGGCGCAGGGGCTGGGAGAGCCTGTAGGGCACGACGCAGGTATGGGGGGCTGAGAGAGAGGCGGCGATGGGTGTGGTGGTGTTTGTTGGAGGCGCAGGTGGTGGTGGTGATGCTTGGTGAGAAACCCTAGCTTAGGGTGGCTCTGATACCATGTTGCACAATGATTTTACCAAGCTTAGAGGGAACAACTGTTCCTCTAGGTTATTTTATTAGATGACAAGTACAATAAGATATAATTACAAGATAGTCCCTGAACACTAAAACAATTATATCCAACTACTGATAAATATAAAAACTCCAACAAGCTACAGTGATACTGATTGGGCTGGATCCCCTGGTGATAGGAGATCCACCACAGGATTCTGTGTTTTAGTTGGAGGTAATCTTGTGTCATGGAAAAGCAAGAAGCAGACAGTTGTTGCAAGGTCAAGTGCTGAGTCAGAATATAGGGGCTATGGCACACACTACATGTGAGTTAGTGTGGATGAAGCATTTACGAGAAGAGCTTGGGTTCACCCAATCTAGTCCTATGAGTTTACTTTGTGACAACCAAGCTGCCGTTCATGTTGCTTTCTAATCTGATATTTCACGAAAGAAGAAAACACATCAAGGTTGATTGTCATTTTGTTCGGGAAAAGCTTCTAGAGAAAGTAATCCAAACTGTGCAAGTGAAGTCCGCAGACCAGTTAACAGATTTGTTTACAAAAGCTGGGACTCGGGTTAAATATATTTGTAACAAGCTTGGTGCATATGATATGTATGCTCTAGCTTGAGAGGGAGTGTTAAAGGGTAGTCTTGTAACTTAGCGTAGTTGTGTATATGTAATGATGTGTAGTTGTCCCACATCGGAAAACTAGAGATTTAGTCTAGGTGAGCCAAGCCTATATATAGGCTCTTGTACTCTTTGTTTTTTATTTAATATACAAAGTCTTTACTTTTATAGAAGGAAAGTTCAAGGAATTTGTGGGAAGAACAAATTCAAGGTATTGGGGCAAGTTGTTTAACGAGTCCACACCTTGACCCTCTTCAGGATCAAAATGGATTATCATTAGTCAGGTTAGTTCGGAATTTCAAGCTATTGGATTGTCCCACATCGCCTGGGCATGGCCTCTGTCTGTGCTTCTTATAAGCCTGGGTAATTCTCCCCTCATAAGGCGTGTTTTGAGGGTGAGATAGGCCTATTGGTCTTTCTATTCAAGCCAACTACGTGTTCAAATATGTTGGAATTAGTTGTGTATTAGCTGTCTAATATGAGCTGTATAGTAGGTGGCTATGAGCTGTTAGATATTTTTTCTTTTATTGCCTAAGGGCATCATTGTAATTTCTTTCTTCTTAGTGATTAATATAAATAGGGTTGAGACTCTCTGTCTCAACCTAAGCTTGAAATCATAAACTTCTACATGGCATCAGCCTAAGCAGGGAAAAGCTCCACCACCACCATCCACCACCACCGGACCACCATCTACCACCATCCCAGCCCAGCCGAGTCTCAACCTACCCTAACCCAGCCTAGCCGAGACTTACCTAACCCTCACTAACCCAGCCGAGACCACTAACCACACCCTTGGTGTGTGCCGCACCCCCTAAGGCTTCTCTCTTGCGGCGCAGCCTCCCCTCCATCCCTGCGCACACCTCACCAGTCCACTGGCCTGATTTGCAGCATACCCATTCTCCCTTCTCTTCATTTTTTCCTTATCAAACCTCTGCACTATTGATTGCGTGCTGGTTTGATTGAAGGCAGTTCTTACCTTTGTTTGGGTCCCTGAATGGACCATTGATAAATGTTTTCTTAATCCTCTTTATGGTGCTTTGACCTAACAGTGTGCTCTTCGTCTTCGTTGGTAAGGCCCTTCAGTTCCTATTTTTTGGGTAGCGAGTGTTGTGGGTATTTGTTGCGAGCTGATTTATGATGACGAGTGATCCAGAAAAATCCACCGTCAATTCGCAGCCGACTCAAAGTGAGAACATTATTGTTACTCAACCTGATAACCCGAACTTGAAGATCACTACTTCCCTCTTCAATGGTGAAAATTTCCTGGCTTGGTCCCAGTTTGACATGGTTTCTTAAGGGCAGAGAAAAGATGGGGTACCTCAACAGCCGAATCAAAGCACCTAGCACCGAGGATGCAGCTTATGACAAATGGGAGATGGAGAACTCCATTATCATGACTTGGCTTGTTCACTCTATTATCCCCGAGATTGGTGGAAGTTTTTTGGACATGGCGACTGCCGAGGATATTTAGGAGACCATGGCCAAAACTTATTCCAGACAGGGCAATTCTGCCCGTTCTCGTGCTCAACATATGATGTTGATTCCTCCATTGTTGATGATACACCTACGTCTTCCTCCACTGCATAATCTTCTTCAGAATGGGAAACTCTCCGCCGCTTGATGTCTCGACTGGATACACGTACTACTGCCTCAACATCTTTTGCCCATTGAGGTAACTTAGCCACTTCTGTGAGTGCATTCCATTCCCAATCTAGTTACCCTTGGATTATTGATTCAGGGGCATATGATCATATGACCGGTTCCTCTCTTGTGTTTTCTGATTATAAACCATATTTAGGACTTCGGTTTCAGGCAAAGGTTTAATCCGTGTCTCTCCTTCATCGTCTTTATCACTACTAGGTCTATGTTATTCTCTGCTCAAGCTCCAAAGCCTTTATGGGGAGAAGCAGTCTTAACTGCTGCCTATCTCATCAATCTGTTACCCACTCAAGTACTCAATAAAAGTCTCCGGTTGAAGTACTTTCTAGTCCTTCTACCTTGTTTTCTATTCCTCCTAAAGTCTTTGGCTGTGTATGTTATGTTTATAACCATGCACCAACACGAGGAAAACTTGATCCTCGTGCTATCAAATGTGTCTTTGTTGGTTACTCTACTACACAGAATGGCTATAATATTACCACCCTCCTACCCGGAAGTGGTATGTCTCCATGGATGTCACTTTTTTCGAGGAACAATCTTATTTCACTCCTTGGACACCTTTCAGGGGGAGAATAGACATATAGAAGAGTTGCCTGGCATTGAGGTTTCTACTCCTAGGGCGGTGCGTAGTGTTCCTGTGTCTAATCCATTTGAGATATTGGGGACTATTGAAAATGAGGATGAAATAGATAGAGAGACAGAGGAGGAACCCAGAAGAAGAGGAGGGAACCCAGAAAAAGAGGATATAGTATATCACAGAAGAACTTGGAGGATGAAAGATCAGACCATTGCTCCAGATCTGCCTCTACAATCTCCTTCTCTTGATGAGAACCTAGGTAACTCTGATTCTACTCTTGTTATTGATACCTCTGTTATTGATACTCCTGTTATTGATTCCCCTCTTGTTATTGATGATTTCGATATTCCAATTGCTACAAGGAAGGGTGTTAGGTCATGTACTCAACACCCCATATCTAAATTTGTCTCATATAGTCGCCTCTCTCCTTCCCACAAAGTTTTTGTGTCCAATCTTGCTTCTGTGTCTATACCTAACCATGTACAGGATGCACTTACTAATCCGAAATGGAAGTATGTTATGATTGAGGAGATGATAGCTCTTCACAAGAATAGCACCTGGGAATTGGTTGACATACTTAAAGGGCACAAGATAGTGAGGTGTAAGTGGGTATTTACAGTCAAACAAAAGGCAGACGAATCCATTGAACAGTACAAAGCTCGTTGGTTGCAAAAGGTTTATACAAACCTATGGGGTAGATTATGAGGAAACATTGCTCCAGTTGCTAAGATGAATACTGTGAGAATTCTTTTATCCCTTGCTGCAAATTTAAATTGACCTCTTCATCAATTTGATGTTAAATTTGCGTTTCTATACGGAGACTTGGCAGAAGAAGTATATATGGATATTCCTCTAGGTTTTGAAGACTCCAAAACCAAAGGGAAAGTTTGTAGACTTAAAAAGTCCCTGTATGGACTTAAACAGTCCCCAAGGGCATGGTTTGAAAGGTTTACTCAAGCTATGTTGAAATATAGCTTTAAGCAAAGTCAGGGTGATCATACTCTATTCATTAGGTATCCTTCACATGGGAAAGTCACTGTTTTCATTGTTTATGTGGATGATATTGTCTTGACAGGTTTACTCAAGCTATGTTGAAATATGGAAGATATGCAGGAATTGAAGAAATACTGGCCAAAGAATTTGAGATAAAAGACTTGGGGAATCTCTAGTATTTTATGGGAATTGAGATAGCTAGAAGCAAATAAGGAATCTTCATTTCCCAGAGAAAATATGTCGTTGATCTTCTGCAAGAAACGGGTATGCTAGGAAGTAAGGCCTATGATACTCCTATGGAACCCAACTAGAAATTAGATGCTGATACAGGTGGGACAACAATTGATAAGGGAAGATATCAGAGGTTGGTTGGCAAGTTAATCTATCTTTCCCACACTGTAAGTGGAGTAAGCCAGTTTGTGCATGCTCCACGTGAATCTCACCATGATGCTGTTCTTCGAATTCTCAGATATTTAAAATCAGCCCCTGGAAAGGGTTTATTCTTTGGTATACATAATCATCTTTAGGTGGAAAGCTATACAGATGCAGATGGGGCAGGTTCTCCTACTGACAGAAGATCTACCTCAGGGTATTGTACCTTTGTTGGAGGGAACCTTGTTACGTGGCGTAGCAAGAAACAGTTTGTTGTATCTAGGTCTAGTGCTAAGGCAGAATCCGAGCTATGTCTCAGGGAATTTGTGAGTTATTATGGATAAAAATTATTTTAAGGGACCTTAATCTTGAGCCTTCCGATCCCATAAGGTTGTACTGTGACAATAAGGCTGCGATCAGTATTGCTCACAACCCAGTGCAACATGACCGAACGAAGCATGTGGAGATCGACAAACATTTCATCAAAGAGAAACTGTGTAGTGGAGTGATCTGTACTCCATTTGTGAAATCTAGTGAGCAGTTGGCAGATGTTTTTACTAAAGGTCTTGGAAGTAGACCTCATCGTTATTTTCTTGGCAAGCTGTACATGAGAGACATCTTCGCACCAGGTTGAGGGGAAGTGTTAAAATATGTTGGAACTAGTTGTCTATTAGCTGTCTAATATGAGCTGTATATTAGGTGGCTGTGAGCTGTTAGATATTTTTTCTTTTATTGCCTAAGGGCATCATTGTAATTTCTTTCTTCTTAGTGATTAATATAAATAGGGTTGAGACTCTCTGTCTCAACCTAAGCTTGAAATCATAAACTTCTACACTACATGCCAGTTTTCAAATAAAAAATTTATTGGTTTACATTTTCCAAATATTTGGGTAGTTTAAGTGTTGGTTTAGTTAATAGTGATCGAGTTGCCTTACCTAAGTTGAGGGCTTTGGTTTTCCCCAGAGAGTTCCATTTTTGTAATAAGTTATCAATAAAATTACTGACTATTGCCTATAAGTGCATTAACCTTAACTATAGAATGTGAACTTTCCTTACTTGATTTTCAGGGATTTATTGGAAAATCCAGCAGATTTCGATTCTAGTAAGAAGAAATACAATTTATTGGTATGTTTCTCGTGCGACACACATAGAGGCTTTGATTCTCTTTGCTATACCAACTATTTATTGGGTTAATCTATGACTGAATTTAAGTAGTACTGACCTGACCCATAATTCTTGGACTCTATATTAATTCACCTCAGGTGGCATTGATGATTTCATTTGAAACTGGCAGGTGTCTCTGAGTGGTCATTTGTTTGATCAATTTTTGATTAATGAGGCTTTGGATATTATCGAAGCTGCTGGGGGATCCTTTCACTTAACCAAGTGTCAAGTGGGTCAAAGGGCAAATGCTATGTCCTATTCAGAACTTGAAGTAAGAAAATCTCTAGGCAATTGATTTCAGAAGAGGATAAGAAGTCACCCACAGACACAGTACACATCATAACAGATAATCTATTATGGTAGACTACCACTGTAGTCTACCATAAGTATCAAGGTTCAAACTTGTTTAAAAAAAGTACGTTCACATTTGAAATTTCTGCATGAGGTCATCGAACAGCATGATTAAGGGTAGAACCACATATCTATATTCCGTTAAATTTAATTACATTCTGTGTTTTTTATCGAGAACCTGAGATTCCTAGGTTGATTTTATTGTGATTGGATAGTGTACTGTTTTGGACAGGTAGGAGCAGATGATAGAGCGATTCTGGATCAAATCATTGATTCTTTAACCACTATTGCTAATCCAAGTGAAAATAATGGAGATCTAGACAAAAAAACAAATATGATATCACTGAGGATCAGTAAAATTCAAGAGAGTGATACCAGGAAGAAATATGATGCAAAAAAGAGAGCAACAGTATTAATTCTTGGTGCGGGCCGGGTCTGTCGACCAGCTGCTGAACTCTTAGCATCAATTGGAAGCGTTTCATCTCCAGAATGGTTAAAAACATGCGTTGCAGCTGATTTTGAAGAGCAGAACGATGTTCACGTCATTGTTGCATCTCTTTACTTAAAAGATGCAGAGGAGGTATACTTCAACAAAGTAACTAAGCAATCATGTACTTCATAAGCTTTAGCGTTAAGAATTTCCGCCTAGAATATAATTGTTTCTCATATTATCATTAGCATTCGGAGATCATCTGCAATCATGCATACATTCAGGAATGCAGTTTGAAAACTGTCAACACTTGAACTCGCCCAGAAACTTGGGTGTATCCATTATTTTGGGTAGAAAAAGATATTTTCAGTTTGAGTAGTTGGCTGTCGCTTTCAGGCTACATAGTCATTGTAGAGCACACTTTTAAATGTGAGGGGCCTTGTCCGATACTCTAGGTAATTGGATGAATATTCCTCAATTGGTCCACTGTAAATAAAAGAAATTGACAAGAGAGCAGAAACGTTATGCTAACATGTTTGTTTATGCCACATTTGCCTCGCTTCAGCTTCAACGTCCATCTTAGTTTAGAAATTTCTCATGTTGGCATATCTAATATCTTTGTTCAAACCATTGCTACTTACCAATAAGTAACCCATCATAAATTTATGGAATGCGAATTCTCATCGGAATCAACATCATCTTATTTCGTATAGAATCATTGGGAGAGGGTGATTGAGCAACGATTAAGACATGGGGAGAAGAAGGAACTTCGCATGGTTTTTGTATATTTGGAGAAAGCATATGAGAGTCCCTAGAGATTTGATATGGTGGGCTTTAGAAAGGAAACGAGCCATAAGTGGGTATATTTATTTTCTTTAGGGCATGCATGATGGAGGTGCAACTATAGTCAGAACGACTGCAGGAGAATCAAGTTGTGCATTTGCATCACGGATCAGTGTTTGCCTCAGTTATGGATGAACTAACTAGACATATTCAAAAAGAGATTCCATGGTGTATGCTTTTTGCTGACGATATTTCTTTAATTGACAAAAAGTATGGGAGAATTGTATGCTAAAGTAGAAGTTTGGCTAGAAGCTTTAGAGTCCATAGGGCTTAGGAGAAGTAGGTCAAAAATTACTACGGAATGCAACTTTTTTAAGGCTAGTAATACAAACAATGAAGTGGTAAAGATCAAGAGATAAGTACGGTGAGATTGGAGATGATGTAGTTCACAAAATTAAAGTTGGATGGGTCCAGTGAAGAGTGCTTTTGACATATTGCGTGATTGACGTATATAGCTAAAACTAAAGGAAAATTCTGCAGGACAGCTATGCTTTATGGGACCGAGTGTTAAATGAGCATAGCAGAAATGTGTATGCTAAGATGGATTTGTGGTAAAACAGGAAAAGGACAGAATTATAAATTACTATATTTGCAGAATGATAAAAGTAGCACCAGTTCCGGATAAAGTACGGGAAAAACAACTATAATGGTTTGGACAAAGAAGGCCAATAACTGCACCCGTGAAGACAACTGATAGGATGCAAATTGAAGGTAATGGTTGAGGTAGGGGAAGACCAAAATTGACGCAGATAGAATAATAATAAAAAAAGACTTGATAACAAGTAGGTTGGATGAGGCAATGGTCATTGACCGAGCAGAATGGAGAAAAAGGATCCATGTAGCCGATCCAAAAAAAGTTGGGGATAAAGGCTTAGTTGAGTTGAGTTGAGTATCATTTGAGATAGAAACCAATGATTTTATTTTCTTGAAATGATCGAAATTTCAATGTGATTCTTTGAGTGGATCTTTTTTTAAAAAAAAAAAAAACAAAAGCAACAATAATAATATCTCCTTATGATCGTCGTTTGAATAAATATATCTCCTTGTATCATTATATGATTTCATTTAATTCACTAACCCAGCATCTGTTTATTCTGCTGTATTCAAACATCAATCTTATAATGAGTGATTGGATGCAGATTGTTGAAGGAATTCCAAATTCAACAGCAGTTCAGCTTGATATAGCGGACCATGGGAGTCTTTATAAGTATATTTCACAGGTAGAATGTTTCACAGATCATATACCCAATGGGAAACTATTTAAGCGGTTGATTTCACTAATTGGACAAACATTACATTAAGATTCTACAACACAAATTCTACCATTATATCAAGGAGCCAATTCATGATGTCAGAAACTAAAGATCTACCATTCGAACAAGGAGCATCAAGATGGCCATATTATTTGATAATGCTTGTCCATACGGATCCATTACCGATATTCTTGTTGGTAAAAGTTAACACTTTGCTCGTTTCTAGAGCATGGTATTCAAGGTCATGCAGCCATGAATATGATCCTACATTCTGATGTGTTTCTTGACCTGATGCAGGTCGAAGTTGTTATCAGTTTGCTGCCTCCTAGTTGCCATAAAATCATAGCCAATGCATGTATCAAGGTATTGCATGCTTCTCAATATTGTTCCATATTGTCAGTAATAATTCACACTTATTTTGAACTATGAAGCTTAAGATTGATTCCACAGATTTCACAGCTTTTGCGAGGGAAGAAAAGTGAGAGATTAGAATTTCATAAAGAAATTACGTGGTTCGGTCCGAAGACCTACATACCAAAGCCCTCAAAAGGCTACATCTTGATATTACTGTATTGAGGTACTATTACAAGCCTCCCAACCCCGAGAAAATAATATCACATTCCATAAATTATGGGATCACAATAAAATCAAATCATATCAAATCTTCCTAATATATAGCCCACAATTATTCGTATTACCATAATTGTGGGATTTACATTCCCATAATAATATGGTTTCCTACGCTCCCCCTCAAGTTGAGGCACGGAAATCTTTTGAAGTGTCCGACTTGAACTTGAATGCCTCGGAAGATGAGAATTTGAAAGCTTTGGAAGAATGCTTCTGGAAAACACCGGAAGCCCAAACAAGAATGGCACCAAAAAACACCCGTTGCCCGAATAAGAATGCTCCTGAAAAAAACCGAAAGCAAATCCCAAACCAAAATGGCACCGGAAAAACATCACTAGCCATACATGCCTTTAACATGCCCTTGGGAAGACAGGCACAACACTAACGCTGTGCAAAGCAAAGGTGCAGCACATCGGCTGCATAAGGGTGTCATCCAACCTTCAAAGCGAACACTGGTTGCCATACGCCAAGCAAGGATGGCACCAAAAACCACCTTAGCCATACATGTCTTTAACATGCCCTTGGGAAGACTAACCAAACAGACCCTTAGGGACTGGCCAATCAGAAACCAATACCCAAAGAGCAAAATCCAAACAAGGCTTAACAGAGACTTAATAGAAAAAATGTCGCCTGGAGGTCTAGCGAAGGAAAAGAAGGCTTCGGCGAGGTTAGGAGTGGTCGGCGATGGCCGTGAAAGCTAGAGGTTGTGGGTGGTGCCGGTAGAGAGAGATTGAGCGAGGGTCGCCGGACCATTGCGTTGGCTGGAGAAGAATCCCGGAATTTTGCCGGAGCTTCGTGAGGCCAAGGGGAGGTCTGAGGATGGTTGTAGATGTTGAGAGTAGTTGTTTTATTTTTTAGTTACTTGTGTTATTAAAATAGTAGTTAGTGGGTCTTATTGTAATTATTTTTCTTCTCCTTATGATTAATATATAATGGGGTTAGATAATTTTCTAACCCTAAGCTTGCAAATATTGTTTTCAACATGGTATCAGAGCCATGGTTTTTCCTCCAACCCTAATCAGCCACCACCACACTGGCCGCCACCACCACCACCTTCCAACCCTGCGCCTTTGACCCTTAACCACCCAGACCTTTGCCGCAGTATCTAACTTGTCCCCACCACATCGCCGTAGCTTCCATCAGCCCCCACCACTTTGCCGCAGCCTCCACCAGCCTTCCACCACTGCGCCGCAGCCTCCACAAGCCTCCCACCACTGCGCCGCTACCCATATACACCCTGCACACATTCGGCTACCCTATCCACATCCTGGATTAATTTCTACTTGCTGTTTTGATTCCTTTCTTACCTTTCGGGTGGTGCTAGGTCCTTTTATGGACCCTTGATCTACTTTACAAGTTTCTGGTGATTTCCCATCTTCTCCGTTTTCCTTTACACTATTGGGTGTTCCTTTTTCTTATCCGGCACGATGACAGACAAATCGGATATTTCTACACCAATCACCATTCATATAGTGGTTGCTCCTTGGGATCCCAACCTTAAAATTGCTCCTACTCCTTTTGATGGCCAAAATTTTCTAAAGTGGTCACAGGCAGTGGAACTGTATCTGAAGGCACATGGGAAGATGGGCCACCTTGACTGGCGCGTGACAGCCCTTGTTTCTACTGATTCCGGCTATGATAAGTGGGAGATTGAAAACTCCGTTATTATGGCTTGGCTTATTAATTATATGGTCCCTAAAATTGGTGAGAATTTCTACCGTATGAAGACAGCTAAGGAAGTTTGGGACACTGCTACATCCACTTTTTCTCGCCGGGGGAACTATGCACAGGAGTTTGAGTTGCTTCGTTCCATTGACCGGTCAGAACAAGGTGACATGACTGTCACCAAATATTTTCAGTTTCTTATTACCAGTTGGGATCGTGTTGATCATCTTCAGGCCTATCAGCCTGTGTGTGTTACGGATGCTGAGGGATATCGGAAACTACTGGAGAAGCAGAGGGTCTTTAAATTTCTTCAGGGACTTCACCCTGACTATGACGCGGTACGTAGTCGGGTACTTGGGATGGATACTCTCCCCACCCTTCAAGAGGCCTTTGCTCATGTCCAGAATGAAGAGAGTCGTCGCTTTGTCATGCTTCCTTCTGCATCTGTCGAGAGGTCTGCCTTAGTGTCTGTGCCACCTAGGGATGGGATTCAGTAGTCAGCTTCTTCTGATCGACCTGTTGTGATCTGTGATTATTGTTTTAAGCCCCATCATACTAGGGCCAACTGTTGGAGCTTTCACGGCAAACCACCTGGTGGTCGGGGAGGTCGAGGAGGGGGTCGTGGAGGTCGTTCCGGTGGCCGTGGAGAGGCTGGCCATGCACATCATTCTGCCATTTCTGAGCCTTCTGCTTCAGTTTCTACTGGTCCTACACCATCTTCTGATGCCAGCTCCAGCTTCTTGTCTGCCTCCGAATTTGAGACTCTCCGACACCTGATGGCCCGATGTGTTACTCCGACATCTACAAGCTCCTCCTCATCCTTTGCCCAGACAGGTAATGTTGTTCCATCACCAAGAGCATTTCTTTCTCATGTCTCATCTCCCTGGATTATCGACTCCGGGGCCTTTTATCACATGTCCCCGTCATCTAATCTTTTCTCTGAATATGAGTCTTCTTCAGGCCACGATAAAGTTAGAATAACTGATGGTACCTTCTCCTCTGTTTCTGGGAAAGGTGTAATTCATGTTGCTCCCTCTTTACCGCTCACTTCTGTGTTACATGTTCCCAGTTTTTCTCACAACTTTTTATCTTTAAGTCGTATTACTTGAGATTTGAACTGTAGTGTAACATTTTATCCTTCTCGTTGTGTGTTTCAGGATCTTATCACTAAGAGGACGATTGGCAGTGGTAGAGAGGAGAAATTGGCTCATCATACATTCTAGGTGAAGGGGAGAAATTGGCTCATCATACTGTAGCTATAAAGCATAAAGCTGAAGATCTACACCTTTGGCATAGGAGATTAGGGCATCCTTCTTTTTCTTTACTTAGACATATGTTTCCTACTCTAGTAACACATACTGGTATTTTGAATTTTTCTTGTGATGCTTGTGAGTTTGGAAAACATTTTCGAGCTTCTTATGCTCCTAGTGATAATAAAAGTTCATCTCCCTTTACTTTAATTCATACTCATGTGTGGGGTCCTTCTCGTACTATGTTATTAAAAGGTCATCGTTGGTTTGTCTCTTTTATTGATGATTTTTCTCGTACTACTTGGATATATATGATGAAAGAAAAACGAGAAGTATTTAATATTTTCCAAAATTTTCACAAAATGGTCAATACTCAATTTGGGGCTGTAGTGAAAATCCTGCGTTCTGACCAAGGTGGTGAGTATATTGATTCTGGTTTAGGTGTATATTTTTCTTCTCACGGTATTATTCACCAAACTTTTTGCACTGCCACTCCACAACAAAACGGCGTGGCAGAGCGCAAGAATCGTCACCTTCTAGATGTTGCTCGCTCCTTACTCTTCCAGGTTCATGCTCCTCGTGCTTATTGGGGAGAAGCAGCCCTTACCGCTGCTTATCTCATTAATAGGCTCCCCACTCGTGTCCTAAATAAAAAAACACCTCTTCAGGTTCTTTCTCATCCTTCCCTCTCCGCTTCCATTCCACCTCGTGTCTTTGGTTGTGTTTGTTTTGTTCATAACCATTCACCTAATCGTGGGAAGTTAGACCCTCGGTCTATTAAGTGTGTGTTTGTCGGTTATTCCCCTACACAGAAGGGTTATAAGTGTTACCATCCTCCTCCTCGAAAATGGTTTATGTCGATGGATGTCACTTTTCATAAGTCTCAGTCCTACTTTGTTGACCCTCAGGCATCTCTTCAGGGGGAGACACGGTGTGAAGAGATACCTGTTGCTTCTGTGTTACCTATGATGATTGAGGTGGAGCAGGAAAGGATTGAAAGAGAGAGTGAGAAAGTTGAGATAGAGAGATGATAGGGAGCCTGAAGGAGAGGGAGTTGAAAGGGAAAGAGAGTTAAGAGTCTATTCGAGGGGGACATGGAGTAAAAGGAAGACTAGAGAGGCTTCAGAGACCGTTGCTTCTCCTCCTTCACTGCCACTCTCTAAGTGATAATGATTCAGGTAATTCTTCAGATACACCCTCTCCAGAAGAAAATGATTTAGATGTTCCCATTGCTGTCCGTAAGGGTGTTAGATCATGTACTCAACACCCTATCTCCAGTTTTGTGTCTTATTCTCATTTGTCTGCCTCTTATAAATCATTTCTTTAAAAAATTTCCTCTGTCAGTGTTCCTAACCATGTCCAGGATGCTCTTGTTGATCCCAAGTGGAAACATGCTATGAGTGAAGAAATGAAGGCTCTTCACAAAACTGGCACTTGGGAACTAACAATGTTGCCTAAAGGTAAGAGGACTGTGGGGTGCAAGTGGGTGTTTACAGTAAAGCACCGGGCTGATGGTTCCATTGAAAGGTACAAGGCTCGGTTGGTAGCCAAGGGTTACGCTCAGACTTATGGTGTGGACTATGAAGAGACCTTTGCTCCAGTTGCAAAAATGAATTCGGTAAGAATTCTTCTGTCCCTTGCAGCGAACCTAGATTGGCCTCTTCACCAATTTGATGTGAAGAATGCCTTCTTACATGGTGACTTGGAAGAGGGGGTTTACATGGATATTCGCCCTGGTTTTGAAGATTCCAAGATAGAGGGTAAGGTGTGTAGATTAAAAAAACCTTTATATGGTCTTAAACAGTCTCCGAGGGCTTGGTTTGAGAAATTTACTCAGGCTATGCTTCGGTTTGGATATAGACAGAGCCATGCAGATCACACATTGTTCATCAACATTTCTACACAGGGTAAGACCACTGCACTTATTGTTTATGTTGACGATATTGTGCTCACAAGGGACGACTTACAGGAGATGAAAAATTTAAAAAACCAGTTAGCCACAGAATTTGAGATAAAAGACTTGGGAGCCTTGAAGTTCTTTCTGGGAATTGAACTTGCAAGGTCCAAACAAGGGATTTTTTTTCCCAGAGGAAATATGTTTTGGACCTGTTGAAAGAAACTGGGATGCTTGGTAGTAGAGCTTGTGATACACCTATGGAGCAGAATAAAAAACTTAGTGAAGACAATAACGTGGAATTGGTTGACAGAGGGAGCTATCAGAGACTTGTCGGTAAGCTTATTTATTTGTCTCATACTCGCCCTAATATCGCTTTTGCAGTTGTTGTTAGTCAGTTTATGCATTCTCCTCGGGTGTCACACCAAGATGCAGTGTTTAGAATTCTTCGCTATTTGAAGTCTGCTCCCGGAAAGGGCTTATTTTTTTCTAAGCATGACCACCTGAGGGTTGAGGCTTATACAGATGCTGATTGGGCTGGTTCTGTCACTGATAGAAGGTCTACCTCTGGGTATTGTACATTTGTTCGGGGTAACTTGGTTACCTGGCGAAGCAAGAAGCAGAATGTTGTTGCAAGATCTAGTGCTGAGGCTGAGTTCAGAGCAATGACCCAAGGTATTTGTGAACTTCTTTAGGTCAAGTCTTTGTTGAAGGACTTGAGGATTGAACAGGTTGATTCCATGAGACTATACTGTGATAATAAAGCAACAATCAATATAGCTCATAATCCTTATCAACCCGATAGAACCAAGCATGTCGAGATTGATCGGCATTTTATCAAGGAAAAGCTTCGTAGTGGAGTTATCTGCATTCCTTTTGTGAAGAGTAGTGATCAAGTTGCGGATGTTCTCACCAAATGAATAGGAAGTCAACCTTTCCATATTGCTCTAGGCAGGCTGGGCATGAGAGATATATTTGTACCAGCTTGAGGGGGAGTGTTGAGAGTAGTTGTTTTATTTTTTAGTTACTTGTGTTATTAAATTATTAGTTAGTGGGTCTTATTGTAATTATTTTTCTTCTCCTTATGATTAATATATAATGGGGTTAGATAATTTTCTAACCCTAAGCTTGCAAATATTGTTTTCAACAGTAGAGACTTTGGAGGCCAGATCTGGTCGCTGGAGAGTCGCCGGACTTGGAAATCTCCTAGACAGAGGTCTCGAGGAGCAAATATATGTCGTGATGGCTGGTGGAGGCTCTGAATTGGTTCGCGACCACTAGAGGGCTTTGACTTTCATGGTAGGTGATAATGCAGTGAGCGCAAGGGTGCGTTTGACAGCACCGGAAGTTTCCAAACCCAGAATAGAGTTGGCTCAAGTAGAATTTCATAAAAGAGTAAACATAGAAAATGTGGCAGAGGGAAGAGAGGAACACAAAGAAATTACGTGGGTTCGGTCCGAAGACTTACATCCACACCCAAAGCCCCCAAAGGGCTACATCTTGATATTACTGTATAGAGATACTATTACAAGTCTCCCAACACCTATATTTATAGGGTGGAGATGGAGAAAATAATGTCACATCCCATAAATCATTGGATCACAATAAGATCAAATCATGTCAAATCTTCCTAATATATATCCCACAATAATACGTATTACTCCCTCCGTCCCTTTTTTTGAGTCCTATATTCTATTTTGGGATGTCCCAAAATTAGTGTCCACTTTCCTTAATTGATATACAATTTTTACTTACTTTCCAAAACTACCCTTCCTTGAAATCTACACCAAGACAAAACTAAAAAAGTTATTGTAATGATTAGGGGCAATTGTGGAAAGTAGGTGTAGATTCTTTTTGTCTCCTTAATAAGTTGAGTTCCCAAAGATGGACTAAAAAAAAGGGACGGAGGGAGTACCATACTTGTGGGATTTACATTCCCATAATAATATGGTTTCCTACAGTGAGGAAAAGGAAATGATGGTTTCCCATCTTTTATCTTTCCATGGTAAACAAAGGGGAAAATATTCTCTTTCCATTGTCTTTTCTTTTCTCTCATAAATCACTATCCAAAAAGGAGCTTTGTTGGTTCAAACAAATAATTATCAATGGTTCCTGCTTGAATGACCATACAATTTTTTGCCCTTAAGAGTTTTCCACTTGAATTTTACCTTGGTTTGGAAAAGCTAAAACCCACTTGCGTGCCTCTTAGTATGAGCATGTGCGTTATCCATTACGAACTTTCAAACTATTGGTTTCTTCTCCAAGCAACCAGCGTGATGTAGCAATTATATTAGTAATACTTTATGTTTTTTTGGTAGTGTCTTTTACGTTATTTGTTTTGGTTGTCATTTGGTGTTGGTCACAAGCATGTGACGTTAGCAAGGGTTAAATAGGCTATAAATAGTAGGCTAGGGTTAGGGTAAATTAGTTTTGGGATATTTTATATTTGATATTGCTTGTAAAGCAAGTTGAGCTTTAAGCTCTTTAATGGTGATTGTCTTCCCAAAACCCTACATCTCTTTATTTCTCTAAATTCCTCTTGTTATTGCAAATCTATTTGCATCATTTGGTATCAGAGCCTCAATTGGAACTTGGAATAGAAGGAGAATTGCTTAAATCTCAACCGAAACAAGACCTTGGAGGTCACGACTGCAGCCAACAACTTGGACTGACAGAGACGAGATTCTCCACTGCTAGTAGGAGTCCCGATTGGCTTCCGACAGCAAAATTCCATTCGAACAAGGTTAGGCGATCAAACAAGGATCGCGACATCCATTCGATACTGTGTGTAAGAACTCAGCAGATCTGAACCAAACAGCCCTCACGAACCTGGCCGAGAAAGATACCAGAGATGCGAAATGAATTTTCGAACTCACTTTGAATCGGCACTACAGTAACCAATTTTCTGAGAGTCGCGACTCCATTGCTAGCGAATTTCGAACCGTACATAGTCGACTGTGAAGCAAACATTACCTAACTAGCTTTTTGAACCAGCTGGTTCAATTGCGATAAGAACAGCGAACCGTGGTTGTGATTGGGTCATCGGCTATGTTACATGGACTCTTCTAAATAGGAGAAGTACCCATGTCGACACGTCTCTTTGCGGACATGGGTATGACACTTGAGTAGGATCCTTCTAGTGTAGTTTAGTGTGACCGTGTCGGATATGGCAATCATACCCGTGTCCTATGTTACATGGACTCTTCAAAGTGTCCGGAGGACACGGGTATGGATGCCATATCCAACACGGGTACTTTGCCTTTCGTGGCTGAAAATTACACTAAACTACACTAGAAGGATCCTACCCAAGTGTCATACCCATGTCCGCAAAGAGTTGTGTCAACACGGGTACTTCACCTATTTAGAAGAGTCCATGTAACATAGTCCGTGTCCTTCGGACACTTTGAAGAGTCCGTGTAACATAGGTCATTGGAGTTCAATTTCGATTGGGGTAAGTAATTTGATTTCCTATTGAGTCTCAATTTCCACTGTCGCTTTCCTCTTGACTGCGATTACTTCAATCGGCTTGAGGTTTGTAATTCACCATAGATTATTGTATTTTGAGTTTGATTTGGTTCATTATTTGGTTTGGGTTGGGAATTTGGCAATTGTGACATTTTATTGCTTTGTGGTCGGGCAATTTGACTCTATTGGGTTGTGGATTTGATATTGTTTGGATTGTTATTGCTGTGATTTGAGATTCACTTCAATTTTCCATAATTTTGGTACCAATTTGATTGTGAGTTGATATGGCTCAAAGAGGAAGAGAACGAACGGGTAGAGGGCGAGGAAACGCCATGTATTTTGTGGATGGGACTGAATTTGATTTAGCCCATCACTTGGGACCTAAGGGTACCCAATGTCATGAAATGGAGGAATTAAAAAGGCAAATCGCTGCCTTAACCCTTAAGGTAAAGCGTTTGTGACCTCCTTGTAATGAAATCCGAATTCCGGAATTATATGGTTATCAATCGGAGTTTGACGATTGGTTGAAGGAAGTCGAAGAACTCTTCAATTATCATAATGTAATTGAAGAAACAAAAGTGAAATTGGTGAAAAAGTGTCTGAAAGGGAGTGTTGTGGGTTGGTGGCAACACATCAAATTTGTTAGAAAGAGAATGGGAAAACCTAAAATCATGGAGTGGAACAAAATGAAGAAGAAGTTCGTGGAAAAGTTTTCACCCATTAGTTATCCTCCAATCAAAAGTGTCATTCGGAACCGGCCTCAAGCCGCCGCCCATGCTTCAACATCTAAGTTTTCACCAGAAAAACCCAATTTTTCTTACGGAAAAATAGTTGGTAGGGCAGAAAGATTAGATTAAGTTCAAGGAAACCAAACAAAGAAAGCCAATCGGAAATGATTTTATCACTACGCGAATCAAAAATCAAACTCGGAGCAAGAATCAACATCCTTACTTAGGGCTAGGCTAGGTCGCTTGGGCAAGGCTTTTCATTAAGAAGTCAATTGTGAGTCCGGGATCCTTAAGGTAAGGCAAGGCCTTCAGGGGCGAGTTGACACACAATTTTTATACATTGGACTTTGATTGTAAATCAAAGTTTGATGGATACTCGGATGAGGAGTCAACATTTAATATTTGGTATGAAAATGGGTTTGATCAAGAACTACTCCAAGAAGATGTCAAAGAGTTGAATGAAGAACCAATTTATGACGATTGGTATATAAGTGGGTTTGAGGAAGAATTAAACCTAGATGAACTAGATGAGAAGAAAATGGAAAATGAGCCACTATTTGATAATTGCTATGATAGTGAGTTTGAGGATAAGGAAATGGACCTTATTGAACTTATTTGGTCTCCAAAGAAGATTGATGTTGCTTCAATGACTAATGAAGAGGAATGTGGATATGAAATGAGGGCCTAGAAGACAATTTCATTGATTCTCTCAAAGTTCTTCCTTCTATTGATGATGAGGAGAAGGTGAATTTGGGAGTTTATATTGAAGAGCTTGTTGAATGCAATGACTCCGAGGTGCCTACTTGGGATGATGATTGGGAATTTGCGTGGTGTAATGGTGGGTTGATAAAGGATTTGAAGATGATGAATCTGTGGGAAGTTTTATGGCCTTCAAAGAGAATGGGACATTTGAAGAACAAAGTTATATCTTGTTTCCAATTCTAAGGGTTGAAGATGGAATTGAACATCGCGTGCCAACCATAATGTTTTCCAAGATTGATATCAAGAGAAAAGCCACCGCCGAAATGCAATTGAGGAGATTAATTCTTAAACTTGAGGACAAGTTTCTTTTAGAGGGAGAGTATGATGTAGTAATTATATTAGTAATACTTTATGTTTTTTTAGTAGTGTCTTTTTCGTTATTTGTTTTGGTTGTCATTTGGTGTTGGTCACAAGCATGTGACATTAGCAAGGGTTAAGTAGGCTATAAACAGTAGGCTAGGGTTAGGGTAAATTAGTTTTGGGATATTTTATATTTGATATTGCTTGTAAAGCAAGTTGAGCTTAAGCTCTTTAATGGCGATTGTCTTCCCAAAACCCTAGATCTCTTTATTTCTCTAAATTCCTCTTTTTATTGCAAATCTATTTGCATCACAGCGCCTATCCATATGATACATAATCGCTTTAAAGGTAATTATTCTTGAAAAGTTTGTGTTGAAATTCCATATATTAATGGATAGATCTAGATGATTGGTATAATCATCAAAACTCAGGTTTAATGACACGATAGACACTTGGCTGTTTTAAGTAAGACCAAAAGAATGCTAGAAGTGTATGGTATGAAGGAAAAATGTGCTTTAAGAAACACGATCTGGTAAAGATAGATATAGACAAAACTTGAAATATCAGTGCAAGGAACATAAATTGATGTTTGGTCATTTGTTGTACGGTATTCCAGCAGTGAGTATAATGATAACAATATCAAGGATTTACTAATTCCTGAATGGTTTTTGAACCTTCCTCTGTCTTTCTATGAAAATGAAATGATCCTACATTCCTACTATTTATTTTTTTTGCAGCTGAAGAAACATCTCATAACTGCGAGCTATGTTGATGATTCCATGTCAAAGCTAAATGAGGAAGCAAAAAGTGCCGATATTACGATACTTGGGGAGATGGGCTTGGATCCTGGAATAGGTAATTTTTATCTAAAGCCATTTTGTTGTGCTGTCAAGAATTACTTTGGTGCACTCAAAAACCTAAAATATGAGAAATATTTTGATGTACTCAATTCTCTTTGATGCATCACACATGCATATGAGGAGGAGAAATCATTTTTGAGAAGTGCTCAACTTGGTGGATTGTGTTATACGTTCAGTATATATTGACATTCTTTTACAGAAGGGGGAAAGGGAAACTATGAAAGAAAATTTATTTTCTAATGTTTCTTACTCCTGCTTTGTGACCTACTCTTACCTTTTCATGCATGTTGAAGTTCCATAAGATGAACCAACTGTCATTAGACCTTAAGGTGTAAGCAATAGAGCGCTTGAGCACATTTCTTTGACTGTAATAAATCTGGACTCCTTTTTGCTAAGCCTTCATTGTGAAAACTCAGCTTGGCTACAACGATTTTACTTTCTCATTCTGCTATATATTTGGTTACAAATTTCGTCAAGTCATACACCATGTCGTCCATCCTTAGACACCTCGTTTTAGTCTTTCCTCTTGTTGCAAGTGAATCCGAACTAGATTATAAGGAATGTGCGCAAGGAAAACAACATATCGAGAGTAATTACTGTCAAAAATATTCATTTGGTAAAGCTTAGGTTTCTAACATTAGTTGGAACCTTTTATATTAAACAAGAAGAAGAAGAAAACAAATATTACAAATAGGTCCTTGGACTTGCAACAAAATAAAACTAACAATAGAAATAACAAAATAACTTTAACACTCCTCCTCAAGCTGGTACAAAAATATCCCTCATTCCAGCTTGTCCAGAATAGTATGAAACGGGCGATTCCCCATGGCTTTAGTAAGATCATCGGCAACTTGATCGCAAGACTTCACAAGGAGAACACAATTAGTACCAACTACAAAAGCAATATCTGGACGACTATGAGACAGATAAATGAGCTTACCAACGAGTCTCTGATAATTCCCCCTATCCGCTAATTCCCCATTACTATCGTTGCCAGGTTTCTGATTTTGTTTCATAGGAGTATCACAAGCTTTGCTGCCAAGCATATCCCTGTTTCCTTCAACAAGTCAAGGACATACTTCATTTGGGAAATAAAAATCCCATGTTTGGACCGAGCAAGTTCGATGAAAGAACTTCAAGGCACCCAAGTCCTTAATCTCGAACTCAATGGCGAACTACTCCTTCAACTTCTCCATTTCCTCCAGATCATTTCCTGTCAGCACAATATCATCAACATAGATAATAAGAGCAGATATCTTACCCTGCGATGAGTGTTTGATGAACAATGTGTGATTCGCATGACTCTTGTCTGTATCCAGTATCGAAACCTTCAAACCAGGCTCTAGGG
Source organism: Hydrangea macrophylla (assembly GCA_033977485.1). Lineage (NCBI taxonomy): Eukaryota > Viridiplantae > Streptophyta > Magnoliopsida > Cornales > Hydrangeaceae > Hydrangea > Hydrangea macrophylla. The sequence continues at coordinate 149,696,630 of CM066988.1, forward strand.
GACTGTTTGAGGCCATATAGTGATTTTCTAAGCCTACATACCTTCCCATCTGTTTTGGAGTCCTCGAACCCTGGAGGGATATCCATGTAAACCTCTTCTTCTAAATCACCATGTAAGAAGGCATTCTTCACATCAAACTGGTGAAGTGGCCAATCCTAGTTAGCTGCTAAGGAAAGAAGAATTCTAATTGAGTTCATCTTCGCAACAGGAGCAAAGGTCTCCTCATAATCTACCCTGTAGGTCTGAGTGAACCCTTTTGCCACCAGCCGAGCTTTGTACCTCTCAATAAAACCATCAGCCTGATGCTTCACAGTGTACACCCACTTGCACCCCACAATCCTCCACTCCTCTTTCCTTTAGGTAACATGGTTAACTCCCAAGTACCAGTCTTTTGAAGAGCTTTATCTCCTCAATCATGGCATGCTTCCACTTGGGATCAGCAAGAGCTTCTTGTACATGATTAGGAACACTCATAGAGGAAATTTTTTAAAGGAAGGCCTTATAGGAAGAAGAAAGATGAGAATAAGACACAAAGTTAGATATAGGATGTTGAGTACAGGATCGAACACCCTTCCGAACAACAATAGGAGCATCTAACTCATCTAAGTCAAGAGAAGGTGTATAAGAGGGATTACCTGAATCTTCATCACTTAGAGAGACAGGCAGTGGCAGTGGAGGAGCAGGAGTAGAACTAACTTATGGAGTCTCTCTGATTTTTCTGTTACTCTATGTTCCCCTAGAATAAACTCTCAACTCATTCTCCCCTAGCCTCTCACTTTCCTTACTTTCTCTCCCTGGTTCAACTCTCTCTACTTTAGTCTCTTTTGTCTCAACTCGCTCTATCTCAATCATCGTCAGCAAAATCGGTATCTCTTCACACCTAGTCCCCCCCGGAAGAGGTACCGGAGAGTCGAGAAAGTAAGACTGGGACTCATGAAATGTGACATCCATAGTGACGAACCATTTCCTAGACGGGGTTTGGTAGCACTTGTAGCCCTTTTGAGTGGGAGAGTAACCCAAAAACACACACTTAATGGCACGAGGGTTTAATTTGTGACGGGTAGGACTGTAGTTATGAACAAAGCAAACACAACCAAAGACACGAGAAAGTATGGATGATGATAAAGAAGAGTGAGATAGAACCTGCAGAGTTGTTCTCTTATCTAATACACGAGTAGGGTGACGGTTGATAAGGTAAGCTGCGGTTAATACCGCTCTCCCCAATAGGAGCGAGGAGCTTGAACTTGGAAGAGTAAAGACCGGGCAACATTTAGAAGGTGACGATTCTTACGCTCAACCACTCCATTTTGTTGTGGAGTATTAGTGCAAGTAGTTTGATGGATAATCCCGTGGGAGCCGAAATACTTACCTATACCCGAATCAATGTACTCCCCCCCATTATCAGACCTTAAGACTTTTACTACCGCCCCGAACTGGTTACTTACCATTTTGTGAAAAGTTTGAATAATAGAGAAACTTCCCGTTTTTCTTTCATCATATACAACCACGTAGTACGCGAAAAATCATCGATAAAAGACACAAACCATTTATAACCTTTCAAAGACAGTCCGGGGAGGACCCCAAACATCAGAATGAATTAATGCAAAAGGAACAGAACTTTTAATATTACTGGGAGCAATAGAAGCTCGAAAATGTTTCCCAAGTTCACATGCATGACAAAAAGTATTAGAGTTTGAGCTAACAGTATGATCAACAAGAGAAGGGAACATATGTTTTAAGTAAAGACAAAGAGGGGTGGCCTAATCTCCTATACCAAAGCATTAAATCTTCTGCTTTATTTTTCAAAACGACGGTATTAGTAGCAAGCTTTTCTCCCTCATCCAGATTCGTCTCTCCCTCTTCCAGAATATAGAGCCCCTATGTCTCTCTACCACTGCCAATCACCCTTTTCGTGATAAGATCCTAAAAGACACAATGAGAGGGAAAAAAAGTTACTGAACAATTCAAATCCCGAGTAATACGACTCAAGGATAAAAAGATTATGAGAGAAACTAGGAACATGTAAAACAGGAGTTAGGGATAAAGAAGGAGCGACACAAATATGACCTTTCCTCGAGACGGAGGAAAAGGTACCATCGGCAATTCTAACTTTGTCCTGACCTGAACAGGGTGTATAATCACAAAAAAGGTCAGTAGAATGAGACATATGGTCAGAAGAACTTGAATTATAATCCAATGGGATGATGAAAGAGAAAGAAAAGCTTTTGCAGGCGTGACAATATTACCTAATTGTGCAAAAGAGGATGGGGTACTAGCAGCTGCTGAGGAAGTACACCGGGTCATCAAATTCTTGAGAGTGTCCAGCTCGGCAGGAGATAACGGACCCTGATCAGAAGTAGGAGCAGTATCACCATTCGGTGGAGTCTTAGTATCGGTAGTAGTATGACAAGCACGAGTACCACCTCCTCGGCCACCCAAACGACCTCCACGACTCCCTCTTCGACCTCCCCGAGCACTAGGAGGACGACCATGAAGGCTCCAACAATTTGCTCGAGAATGACGGGGCCGATGACAGTAATCACAAATCACAACAGGCCGGTCTGCAGATGTAGACTGTTGGGTCCCCTCTCTAGGCGGAATAGAAACCAAAACAGAACGCTTGGTGGATGCAGGTGAAAGCATAATAGAATGACGACTCTCCTCGTTCTGAACATAAGCAAAGGCCTCCTGGAGGGGAGGTAGAGTATCCATCCCAAGAACCCGACTACGAACAACATCGTAATCGGAATGAAGCCCCTGAAGGAACTTAAAGACCCGTTGCCTCTCCAGAAATTTCCGGTACTCCTCTGCGTCAGTAGTACAGGTCGGCTGAAAAGAGTACAAGTGGTCAAGACGATCCCAATTAGTAGCAAGTGAGGTGTAGTACTGGGTGACAGTCATATCACCCTGCTCAGAACGGTCAATGGAGCAAAGCAACTCAAACTTCTGAGCATAGTTCCCCCGTCGAGAGAATGTGGAGGCAACGGTGTCCCAAATAGTTCTAGCGGTTTTCATACGATACAAACTCTCACCGATCTCAGGGACCATAGAATTAATGAGCCAATACATGATAATGGAGTTCTCAATTTCCCACTTATCATATCCCGGATCAGTAGTAGAAGGGGCTGTAACACGCCCATCAAGATGTCCCATCTTCGCACGTGCTTTCAGATAAAGTTCTACACCCTGTGACCACTTCAAGTAATTTTGGCCATTGAAAGGGACGGTAGTAATTTTGAGATTGTGATCCAAGGGAGAAGCCATGGTCTGAACGGTGGTGGAACTAGTATTAGCCGTTGGTTTATCGAGGTCAGACAATTCCATGTCCCAAATGGAAAACCCACAAAATATGATGTAAGACGAAGGAGATAGGTACGAAGAAGATCAACAAGATCTGTCTAAAGGTCCATTTAAGTGACCAAGAATCACCAAACAATCAATCTCCAATCAAACCCACAGACCTAGAATGGTCTTGAGTAAAAAACAGCCCCTTTAGGGCTCAGAAACCAGAGGGGATGGATTAGGTGGTGTGAGGGAGGTAGCCCAGTGTGCTGGTGGGTTTGCGAGGGCTAGGAGGGGTGGTTGGTGGGGCTCCGAAGGGCTAGGAGGGGGCTGGTGTTCTTGGCTCAGCCAGGGGTAGTGTTTTGGGGTTGCGACGCAGGGCTAGGGTTGGACAGGGAGGGCTGCGAAGGCCAGGTGGTGGCTGGAACTTGCGGCGCAGGCAGAGGTGGTGGTGCAGGTGGTTTGGGTTTAGTGTTTGAGAGTTGGCTCTGATACCATGTCAGAAATATTCATTTGGTAATTTTGGTAAAGCTTAGGTTTCTAACATTCGTTAGAATCTTTTATATTAAACAAGAAGAAGATGAAAACAAATATAACAAATAGGTCCTTGGACTTATAACAAAATAAAACTAACAATAGAAAAAACAAAATAACTCTGGACAATTACCAAGTTCGACAAGCTAAAACTTTTCATCGAGCTACAAAAAAGTTTAGTTTGGAGATATACATGTCATCTAGAGATACATTAAAAACACTAATGTCATCTGGAGATACATTACCTTTTTAGGCGCTCACTAGGCAAATGCCCTAGCCTAGAATCCCCTAAATAGATTGAGCCGAAACGTTATTCACATAAAAAGAAGACAACATCGGAGAACTAGATTCTACTGGAATTTGTAAGTGCTCCACAAAATACAAGTCACTGGACATTGAGGTGTACCATGAACCTCTCCTTGAACTTCGTATCATGAACAACGCAATTAGAAGAAATTATCACAAGATCATAACCCAAATTAAAGAGTTTACTATCAAAAACAAACGAACAGAGAATTGCAGTACAAATAGAATATCAGGGATATAAATAGAATATGCAAAGAGGTAAGGATTGTTGAGAGTTATTTTTTATTTTATCTTTATATGAGGGCTTGGTTGTAATTATTTTCTCTTCCCCTTTAATGGGTTTAATATAATAACAGGGAGAGAGAGAAAGAGAGAGAGAAAAGCTTTTCTCTGTAAGATTCAACATGGTATCAGAGCCACCCTAGTTAGGTTTTGTCTCTCTTCCACCACCAATCACCATCCAGCAGCCATAACCACCACCTTACCACCTTCGCTGACCACACGGCCTCTTGCCTGACCCTCGTCGAACACCAGCACACCTCCCAGACCCTCGCCGAACCCCCTCTTCCCTACACTCTTTGTCCTCTGTCCCGACAGCCCTCAATGAGGTTGGATTCTTCTATTATCAGGCTGGATTGATCCCGACTTCGATCTCTCACCTTTCTTTATTTTTATTGTTTTTCCCTTGATCATTCAGCAATTAAAAATTTGCTGTTCTGAACGCCTAAATTTTTTGACGGTTTAGGTTCAAAATAGGACCAATGATCTGTCCATAGATTGGACAATTGCACTCGACCGGTGCATGTGACGAATAGGTTTATCTTCATTGCCGTGTGTGTTTGTTTAGACCAAGAGTTCTCTCCAACATGTGAAAAGAAGATTTGGAGGCCGAAAAGTCCCCCGCCACTACTGGTGTTGTGAGTACTCCTATAGGTAATAAGAGGCATTCCCTCATTACCAAGAACCCAGGTTCAAAATTTACCACGGTTCTATTCAATGGTGAAAATTATCTCTCTTGGTCTCAGTCTGCCCCTTTTTGGCTCCTCAATAGTCCAAAGTTTGGCTATGTTGATGGCAAGCTCAAGGCACCTAGTTGTGAGGATCCCACTTATGCCAAGTGGGAGACGGATAATTATCTTATTATGAGTTGGCTTGTCCATTCAATGGAGCCTACGATTGTTGATTTCTTATTGGAGATAGAAACTGCTCTAGATATCTAGGATACCCTTTCTCAGACGTATGCTCGGAAAGGGAATGTGGCTCAAGTTTATGAAGTTCGCAGAAGTATTGAGGCTGAAGTTCAAGGTGAGCGCACTATTCTTCAATATTATACCTCCCTTTTCACGATGTGGAAACGTCTTGATCATTTGAAGAACCACCGTCCAGTTTGTCCTACGGATGCAGCTAGTTTTAAAGAATATATAGAGAGTGAGAGAATCTTCAAGTTCTTAGCAGGACTCAATTCGGAGTTTGATCAGGTACGGAGCCGGGTTCTTGAGATGGAGTCGTTATCTTCTCTCCGGGAAGCATTTGCTTCTGTTCAGAATGAGGAGAGTCGTCGGTTAGCTATGCTTCCACCTATCTCTACAGATTGGCTTTGGTCTCCTTCAACTAGAGAGGGGGAAAAGGTTCTTATCCTCCCAAGAACCAGACAAATGAGGTCACCGAGGACAAGAGCAAGCAGTTCTGTGACTACTGTAATCAACCTTATCTCACCCGACAGACATGCTGGCCATATAGCCATCCTCCCTTGACAAAAGGAAGAGGGGGTGGACACGCTGGAGGTCGAGGTGGTGGCAGGGGGACTGGACATAGGGTTGCCCACTTGTCTACTACACCTTATGAGAGGAGGATTACCCAGGCTTATAAGAAGCAGAGACGGGGGCTATGCCCGGGCGATGAGAGACAATACAACAAATCCTATCAATGCTTTTGTAAGAATTACGTAAAGACTATGTAGTTTCCATTTATAAATTTTTATTGACTGGTTAACAAAGAAGAGGCTTGACATTTGGCCTCTTAGGAATAAAAACTACACCTTATGAGGGGAGGATTACCCAGGCTTATAAGAAGCAGAGACGGGGGCTATGCTCGGGTGATGTGGGACAATCCAACAAATCCTATCAATGCTTTTGTAAGAATCACGTAAAGACTATGTATTTTCCATTTATAAATCTTTATTGACTGGTTAACAAAGAAGAGGCTTGACATTTGGTCTCTCAGGAATAAATAAACTTGTACATCTGTTGAAGCTTGTTGTGAGTATAGAAGAAAGGGATGGAGAAATTTCTTATCATATTTCTCAATATTGTTACACAATATATACAAGAGAAAGAGAGAAGAAAAAGGAAACAAAGGAAAAAATACAGATAAGATCAAAAAATTCTATTCCAAAAAATACGTGATCCATAAATCATGGGAACATAAATATCAAATATTCCAACACTCTCCCTCAAGCTGGAACGAAGAAATTCACAAGTCCCAGCTTGACAATAGATGACTTCAAGATAGATGGTCTAATAGACTTTGTAAGGTCTGATCTGAAGAAGGAACAAAGCATGGAGAGATGATACCATAACGAACTTTCTTACGAATAAAGTGGATATCAACATCAACATGCTTGGTATGCTCATGAAGAACTCAGAAGCAAGCATTATAGTAGACTGATCATCACAAAACAATGTAGAGGGCAGACACTGGAAACCCCAACTCCCGTAAAAGAGACCGAAGCTAAGGAATTCGGCTTTCAATCGATGATCTTGAAACAACTGCTTGTTTCTTTCTTTTCCAAGAGATAAGGTGTTTACCTTAGAACGTACAGAAACCTAAAGTTGAACGCCTATCACTCTTGGAACCAGCATAGTCCGCATCTGTGAAACACGTGACCCCAGATTGTGTTCCTGCAGCAAAGAAAAGACCCAGACCTAGGCAAGTTTTTAGATACCGAAGAATATGACGAACAACTTCCATATGAGAAGTACGTGGGGCATGCATAAACTGGCTAACTACGCTCACAGCAAAAGCAAGATCTGGCCTAGTATTGGTCAAATAAATGAAACGACCAACAAGACGCCGATAAGAAGCCGAATTAGATAACAGTTCTCTTGACTCAGAAGATATTTTGATATTCAAATCCATAGGTGTGGAAGCAGGGTGACAACCCATAATGCCAGTATCACTGAGGAGATCTAAGATATATTTCCTTTTGGGTCATTGAAATCCCATAACGAGACCGGGCAATCTCAATACCAAGGAATACTTGAGAGGACCCAAGTCTTTGACATCAAATGCCAATCCAAGTTTTTCTTTTACCCTCGTGATTCCTGTAGTGTCATCGCAGTAATGACAATATCATCAACTGTCACGATCCCGCTACGAGCGGAAATAGGACACGTGATACACCACCGAGCTCGTCCAATTCATTCTATAACTCTAGTAGCGGAAAATAAACTAAAATAAACTCTTTAAAACAAAATTCATTTTGGAAGGAAAAAAAAATTGAACTATGAGTCCGTAAAATCCGTATCAATTGGAAAAGTTAATTATATTTCAAATTAACCATAAAAGTTTTATTAGGGACCCCAAAGGCACCCTAGAAGCAAAATAGAACATTTCAATATTTTCCGAAAAAAGGTACTTCCTTTGTAAAAGCACTATTCACAAGCAGTCCACTTTGCCTATTTTTTCCCTCTTTTTTAAAAAAAAAAAAACGTCGCAAGTACGACAAAACTCAACATTCAAATTTCTCATCATTCAGAAACTTTACCAAAGGTATATTAACATATTAGACAGCATGTTTAAGCTTTGAAAACATTAACGGAATAAGGTAAGGGCTCGTTGGGATCAAATCATAAAAGTACTAATAACCTACATTCAAAATCCGAAATGACAAGTTAAGTATTCCAAAACGAGAATCCACAAGCTCGAATTCGTTACAACCATAACCAAAGTATTTTGAGACATATTGCAACATTACTAAACCATTCCTAACCTTCCAAGTTGAAGTTAATAGTTCTAACTTCTCAAAATTTCACTTTACAACATTTGGAATGGAAAACAAAAACATATAAAAAAGGGATCCCCTGCATTCTCGTCAGCCTCACTCTTCCCGCTTCTTTTTCCCTTTCTTCCTTTCACCTGCAATGAAGTAAAGCTCCACTGCTCAGCTATATGTTGAGTACACAATTCTAAACATATGCTTATATGACATTTCATGTTTTAAAACATCAAAACACATCAAATTAGTCTCTAGGGAGAGTGGTACATTTCCATCTGGTAAATGAGAATGATGACGTGGAAGGTCTTCCTCTTACCACGCATCCCGTGCTTTGGTTGGGCCTTCCTCCATACCAAGCACCGTGCCCTGGTTGGGCCTTCCTCGATACCAGGCACAACAACTATCGAAACCACAATCCTCAAACATCGAGGAGTTAATCCCTAGATGGAATTACACCAAACTCCCCTTCGACCCACATAAACACATAGCATGCTCACATAAACATGTATACGTGCTTTTATCGCATTTTCATGTGCATAATTAACAGGCCTAATTAATACATAAATTTGCCCGGATCCAAAATATCAAGTCGGATATCTAAAACATGTAATTTCCTTATTAGTCATACGTCTAGAATTCATACCTGAAGTTATCACTCTATAACTTCAAGGGAAGTACTAGGGGACCAAATAAACGTCGAATCTCTGTTTATAAACGATTCCTACAAGTATCCATACGTTTTCCCCAAATTCTTAAAATTAGCTTTTTGGAAATAATTTGCCAAATGTGGCCTAATAGATATCAAAGCGTAGCTAATACCTCGAGGAGTTAGAATATAAAATTTGGAGAAAAGTTGACGATCGGAAGTTCGTCGATTTGTGTCTTGAAGCATGAAGCAAAAAATCACGGATTATCATATATAGGCACGACTTTTGGAAATCGTGTTTAACTCCCCGCGAGTTCTCTAATCCTTCGATTATCTCTCGAAATGTCTTAAGTGAAAATCTAGAATTCATAAAAGTTTTCGTCTAAGTCCCGTTTGGGTCCGTAATTCCGGAAATTATTTCCTTGGGATTTCTAGATAACCTACCTTTTATGTAACGTATCACTAACGTCAATATCATGTTCTCAAAACGATCTCTAACAAGGTCGAAACTACCAGTAATTACTCTACACAGGTATAAACACTATTTATGAATACCAGATAATATGAAATAACATTTAATCACATAAATATCATTTAATTCATGCCAATGCCTCACGGATTATCAAATCCTCGTGTCCTCAATTGACACCCACTATTGACCCACGTCAACCACTTCCATAATTATTAATGAACATTAATAATTCACACGAAATTCAATTATGCATTTAAAAGAATGATTTTCCCGGGACGGGTGTGACATCAATGTAAACTGATAGAGAATAATACACCGACCATCCGGACGTTGTCGAATAAAGCAGGTATGATCAAACTGACACCTGTTGAATCCAATAGAGAGAATAATGTCCGAGAAGCGCTCTTTGATCCTAAATGGAAGTCTGCCATGGTTGAAGAGATGAAAGCACCTCGAAAAAATGGCACTTGGGAATTAGCAGAACTACCTTATGGGAAAAGGACGGTAGGGTGCAAGTGGGTGTTCACTGTGAAACATAAAACATATGGAACTGTTGAGAGATTTTAAGCCAGGTTGGTGGCCAAAGGCTTTACTCAAACATATGGAGTGAACTATCAAGAAACGTTTGCTCCAGTTGCAAAGATGAACTCCATTCGAATCTTACTGTCTCTAGCAGCGAATTTGGAGTGGCCTCTTCTTCAGTTTGATGTTAAAAATGCATTCTTGCATGGGGACTTGGAAGAAGAAGTGTACATGGACATTCTTCTTGGGTTTGTGGATGACAAGACCAGAGGGAAGGTATGTCATCTCCGAAAATCCTTGTATGGTCTGAAACAATCTCCTAGAGCTTGGTTTGATAGGTTCTCCCAAGCTATGATCAGGTATGGTTTTAGATAGAGCCAAGGTGATCATACACTTTTTATTAAGCACTCGTCACAGGGAAAGGTGACTGCACTGATTGTCTATGTAGATGATATTGTCCTAACAGGTTACCTTGCTAAAGAGTTTGAAATCAAAGATTTAGGTGATTTAAAATACTTCTTGGGAATCGAAGTGGTGAGATCCAAGGAAGGAATATTTAAATCACAATGAAAATATGTTTTGGATTTACTCAAGGAGACAAGGATGCTTGGGAGTAAAGAAGTAGATAAACCCATGGATCCTAATTTGAAACTCAGTGATGATCCCAATGGAGAACCTGTTGACAAGGGAAGATACCAAAGGTTGGTAGGTAAACTGATTTACTTGGCACACACTGGGCCTGATATTGCTTTTGCTGTCAGCGCAGTCAGTCAATTCATGCATGATCCTACGAAGCTTCATCTTGATGCGGTGCTTCGAATTGTGAAGTATTTGAAGTCAGCTCCAGGAAAAGGGTTATGTTTTGCTAATCATGGTCATACTTTAGTTGAGGCCTGTACCGATGCAGATTGGGCCGGCTCAGTTACTGACAGGAGGCCTACCACAGGCTATTGCTCATTTTTTGGTGGCAACTTAGTGACATGGAGGAGTAAAAAGCAATCAGTACTGGTGAGATCAAGCGCGGAGGCAGAGTTTATGGCCATGGCACAAGGAGTGTGCAAGTTATTGTGGATCCAAATTGTGTTGTCAGACTTAGGGTTTGGACCAAGGGACTCAATGAGGTTATATTGCGATAACAAAGCTGCGATTGATATTGCTCACAATCCAATTCAGCACGACAGAACGAAACATGTTGAGATCGATAGACATTTTATTAAGGAGAAGTTGAATAATGGAAGCATTTGTACACCGTTCGTGAGGTCAGGACAGCAGTTAGTAGATGTTTTGACAAAGAGTCTAGCCGGGCGGCCTTTTCATTTCATTCTTAGCAAGTTGGGCATGAGAGATATCTTTGCACCAACTTGAGGGGGAGTGTTGAGAAATAGTTTTATTTTATGGCCTAATTTTTATTTTTTATAGTTTTGAGTTGTTTATATGGGGCCTTAACGTAATTTCTCTTTCTTGTTTTATTCTTGATTAACAAAAGAGGAGACACAAATTTGGGCTCTCTATGCTTCCAGAAATTACAACATTAACAGGTATAGAGGAGACAAAAAAAGAGATAACTCACCAGTAATGTGATCATTGGTTCCTGAGTCCAGAACACACTTTGGAGTTCCTGTCTTAACATGTAAAGCAGTGGAAGTACCTGTAGCAATGACAGCAGTGGAAGAAGAGCCTGGCTGCTGTTGCTGTAGAAGAAAGCCAAGTTGCCTCTGAACTGTCCAAGATGAGTTTGAAGCATACTCTGATTCTGATGAAGCTGGCCAAGATCAAGGATAGTGGGGTTAGGAACCGGTCTCAGCGATAGCAGCGAAGCGGGTCAGGCCAGGATTGCGGGGCCGAGCGTACTATTTCTTCAACTCAAGATGGAGTTGGAAACAACGATCTTTGGTATGGCCAACAACATTACAATGCTTACTGACCAGATGTTTTCGATTACTGGGACGAGACCTAGTGTGAACATCAAAGGCCATTTGATCAGGAACAATAAGAATATCAGAAACTGCAATACTAGCTGCCTGAATCAATTGCCGGCGACTCTCATCACCATCTACAATAGCAAAAGCCTCATATAGTGAAGGCATAGGAGATGTGTTCAAAATCTGAGTGCGAAGAGATTCGAACTCAGATTTCAAACCCATCAGGAACTGGTAAGTGTGCAGACTGTCAAGGCACTGGACAATAATAGTAGCGGATTCAGCAGGAATATCATCAAGGGGCTCATACTCCAACTCCCCACAACGGGATTAGAGATAACCAAAATAATCCAAACACTCAGCCGGAGAGAATCCTGAGAAGATTGAGAAACATCGTAATGAAGTTGATAAATCCGGGACTCGTTACGTTTATGTGCATACATTTGGGTCAAGGCATTCCACAAACCATGAACATAGGTGTGATACATAAACATATGATTAATACGATGCTCCATAGAATTAAACAACCATCCCAAGATAGTACAGTTGTCCATATTCCATTGATCAAAGGTAGAATTGGTAGGAACCGACTTAGGTGTAGTGCCAAGAAGCCAACTAGGCTTGCCTTTGGCACCTAGGAAAAGTCGAAGAGAATGAGACCATGCAGAGATTTATATGCGATTGTGACCGAGTAGAAGGCTGCTCAATATTCTTATCCTTGGTCATTGTTGCAGAATTAAATAACCAAAAAAACAAGAACAACAAGGTGCATGAACGGGGTATGAAGGCTGTCGGCAAAAATAGGGGCTACCTAGACACGCGTAGCGCAAGAGAAGGGAAAGAGAGCACTGATAGGGCTCTAGATCATCACAGGACCCACAAACGGGGTAAGGTGCAGCTTCGGGCTGCTCAAGGATTAGTCGAAGCTAACCAAAAAGGGCTGAAAGGTGAAGGTCTTGGCGAGGAACCTGGTGGGTCGCAGCGAGGGAGCCTGGTGGCTGGAGGTGTGCGGAGAAGGGGTTTGGTGGCTGGTGCGGCGAGGTAGTGTGCGGCGAAGTGGCTGTTGCTGTGGAAGGGGCTGGGTGGTGGCTAGGGTTTTGATGTAGGCTCTGATACCAAGAAGAAAGGGATGGAGAAATTTCTTGTCATATTTCTCAATATTGTTACACAATATATACAAGAGAAAGAGAGAAGAAAAAGGAAACAAAGGGAAAAATACAAATAAGATAAAAAAAATTATATTCCTAAAACTACGCGATCCATAAATCGCGGGAACATAAATATAAAGTATTCCAACAAGTATATATAATTAGGTTAAACATGGTATCAGAGCTAACAAAGGTCCTGATTTCAATCCTCGCTGTCACCTAGATTTCTAAAAAAATTCACGTGTTTGGCCCCCGTATCAAAGACAGTCTGGCTACATGTGAGGGGGACATTAAGTTACACCCTCTCTCTAACAGCTTAAGCTTTCATATTAGATGGTTGTAAACAAAGCTCGATACACATTGTTGAGCCAGCTTTGGTCTCGACCTGGATGACATTCTCATACAGTAATTTGTAATTCTATATATACTTATTAGTAGTACTTTTGTTAATAGTACTTTAGGCTTTATTAGTTGCGTCTTTTATCCTACTTATTTTAGTTGTCATGTGGTGTGGGTTACAAGCATGTGACATTAGCAATGGTTAAATAGGCTACAAATAGTAGGCTACGGATAGGATAAATTAGTTTTGGGAGATATTATGTATTGACTTGGTTTGTTGACCAAGTGAGCTCTTAAGATCTTTAATGGAGATTCGCTTCCCAAAACCCTAGTTCTTCCATTATTCTCTAAATTCCTCTTGTTATTGCAATTTTATTTGCATCATTTGGTATTAGAGCCTCAATTGGACCCTGGGATTGAAAGGAACTGCTGAAATGTCAGCTAAACAAGGCCTTGGAGGTCACAATTGCAACCAACAATCTCGACAGACAACATGACCAGCATCAGAGCACCAACCAGAAGTAGCGTTTCCACATGAAGGTGACACAATCGCAGTCACGATTGGCTTCCGACTGCAAAATTCAAATACAAACAAGCCCAAACAGAACTTTGAACCTCCGAACCTGCCTTGTGACTCACGACTTGAGCATCGCGACTGGTATTAACAAACCAGAGGAGTCGTTTGGTGGAATCTGAGCCAGACAAAGCTTTCAATCATTTTTCGAACCAGATTGGGGCTTGCGGCTTTGATCTTCTCGAAATTGAAGGATCGTGACCACCAAACAAATATAGATATCAGTTGCTAATAATTCGCAGGAATGAGGTTCAAGCCTTTCGGGTTTGCCGGTTGTTAAATTGGCCTCTAGTGGATTCTTGTGACCTTGGATGGTGCACATGACTACTGAGTTCTTTTCTTAGGATTGCTACAGTACCATTTTGGGTTGCTGAAGTTAAATTTCAGCAAGGTATTCCATAGTTTCGAGTTTCATTGGTTCATTTTTGTTTTGTGTTGGTTGTGATTTGATTTGTTGCTGGTTTGTGGTTTGCTATTGGCCAGTTTGGTTTTGGTTTGTGGTTTGATAATTGATTCTAGTTTCCATACTTTTGATATCAACTTGATTTTAATTTGCTATGGCTCAAAGAGGAAGTGAAAGAATGGGTAGAGGGTGAGGAAACGCCATGCATTTTGCGGATTGTGCTGAATGTGATTTAGCACATCCAGTGGGACCTAAGGGTACCCAACGATATGAAATAGAGGAGTTACGAAGGCAAATGGCCACCTTAACCGTTAAGGTGAGGCTTTTGCAACCTCCCTGTAATAGGATCCGAATTCCAGAATTCTATGGTTATGAGTCGGAGTTTGATGATTGGTTGAGAGAAGTTGAAGGTCTATTAAATTATTATAATATAATTGAAGAAACAAAAGTGAAATTGGTGGAAGAGTGTTTGAAAGGACGTGCTGCGGATTGGTGGCAACACATCAAATTTGTTAGGAAGAGAATGGAAAAACGTTTGGAACAAAGTGAGGAAGAATTTGGAAGAAAAGTTTTTACCCATTATTTATCTTCCAATCAAATGTGGGGATTTGTAAAACAATTTTGATAAGTTGGACTTTGATGATGAACCGAAGTCTAATGAGTACTTGGATGAGATATCGGGGTTTGGCGAGTACTTGGATGAGGAATCGATGATTGTTATGAAAGTGGGTTTGATTAAAACCTAAATCGAGACAATGACACGGAATTGCGTGACAAACCGATATTTGATTATTATTATGAAAGTGAGTTTGAAGAAAACCTAGGCGAAGTAGATGTGAAGAAAATGGAAAAGGAGCTGTTACTTGATAATTGCTATGATGGCGAGTTTGAGGACAAGGAAGTGGACCTTATTGAACTTCTTTGGTCTCCAAAGAAGAGTCCTATTGCTTTTATGACTTATGAAGGGGAATGTGGATATGAAGGTGAGGGCCTAGAAGACATTTTCATTAATTCTCTCGAAGCTCTTCCTTCTATTAATGATGAGGATAAGATTGATTTGGGAGTTTATGTTGAAGAGTTTGTTGAATGCAACGACTTCGAAATAACTACATGGGATGATGACTATGAATTTGAGTGGTGTAATGGTGGAGCTGAGATGAGGGTTAGAGATGATGAATCTATGGGAAGTTTTATGCCCATGAAAGCGAGTTGGACATTTGAAGAACAAATTTACGTCTTGTTTCCGATCCGTAGAGTTGAAGATGCTATTGAAGGCGGAGTGGTAACCCTGATGTTTTCCAAGATTAATCTTAAGAAGAAATCCACCGCCGAAATGCAAATGAGGAATTTTGTTCTTAAACTCGAGGACAAGTTTTCAGCAGTTTGTAATACTAGTTCTTTTATTAGTAGTACTAGGCTTTATTAGTTTTCTTTTATCTTATTTATTTTGGTTGTCATTTGGTGTGGGTCACAAGCATGTGACATTAGCAATGGTTAAATAGGCTATAAATAGTAGGCTAGGGTTAGGATAAAGTAGGTTTTGGGATTATTATGTATTGAATTTGCTTTACAAGTGAGCTCTAAGCTCTTTAATGGAAGTTCACTTCCCAAAACCCTAGTTATTTAATTCTTCACTATGTTCCTCTTGTTATTGCAATTTATTTTGCATCACATTCACTATAATTTACCCATGTTCCTATGCATATATGGGCTAATGATATATAATTTCCTAATTTTGAATCAGAGCTTTGTCTGTGGTAGGTATGGTTCAAGTGTCCATCCCCAGTTCTGGTGTTCATGTTTGCACTTTCTATCTGTTCCTTTATGACGGGGCTTGGTTTCTTGAATTTGTTGCCTCTCCACACGCGAGATGGGGTTGCACTCCACATGCAAGATGTGGCCACGTGATGGCCATGTGAGCGAGAGTGTTGAAGCTCGATTTACATTGTTGGCCCATTCTCTAACAGGTCAAGCTTTTGGTGGCTTGGACCAGTTGTTGACTAAAGAACATTAATAGTTATATTTCGTGCAGAAACATCTATTCCAAAAATGCCACCTAAAAGTTGACTGCTAAATCTGTTGCTTCAAGGAATCATATGAGTTGTTCAAAAATGTCTAAGAGAAGAACATTAATAGTTATATTTCGTGCAGAAACATCTACTCCAAAAATGCCACCTAAAAGTTGACTGCTAAATCTGTTGCTTCAAGGAATCATATATATGAGTTGTTCAAAAATGTCTACTGGTCTGAAGAGAACTTACATTGTTGGCCCCCATTCTCTAACAGTTCAAGCTTTTGGTGGCTTGGAGCAGTTGGTGACTAAAGAACATTAATAGTTATATTTCGTGCAGAAACATCTACTCCAAAAATAACGCCTAAAAGTTGACTGCTAAATCTGTTGCTTCAAGGAATCATATATATGAGTTGTTCAAAAATGTCTACTGGTCTGAAGAGTACTTCTTGTGTGTCTCCAGATGTTTCTCATGCTTTAATATCTAGTTTGAGAATGTTATTTTTGACAATGTAAGGCACTAAGAAGTTTGACATGATTTGCATATATAGGGGTTAGTCAAAACTTTCCTAAGTTGATTTAACATCAAACACTCTCTAGGCTCTGTTTGGTTCATGGATTTAGTGAGGGAAAAGAAAAGAAAACACCAAGGAAGACGTTTTCCTTTGTTTGGTTACTAGGGAAAATAGAGAGTAAAGGAAAATATAGTGAGAAATAAATCAACACTGCACTTTGTGAGTCACTTGCCTCTATTTTTTCTTAAGTTACAATGACATTTTAAAATTTTTTTAACTTTTTAAGGTTATTTGAGTATGGAGGAGAACACATGGGATAACACAAGGTTTCTTGTTTTCCTTTTCCTTTTCTTTTCCCTCACGAAATCCATGAACCAAACAGGGCCTTAATGTTCTACCATGGGTTGCCAAGTTGTGTACTAGTGATTTTATCTGCAATCAGCACCATGAGACTGTTTCTGTTTCATCTCAGTAAAAGAATGATTCTTACTATCAGTCATTGTTTTATGAAGTATGTCCACTTGTTGAAGTAATTGAACAAACACTAGAAATCAACTTTTAGGCTCTGTTGGGGTTCAGGATTTAGAGAAGTAAAAGGAAAGGAAAACCATTTCCCTAGTGTTTTTTCGTGTTTTCCTCCATGCCTAAACAATAGAAATTGAAATTTTTTCAAATTCAATTGGAACTCAAGAAAATAGGAAGGGAAGTGAGTAAATTTAGAATTTTTAATTTATTTTCACTACCTATTTTCCTGAGCATTTTAATAACCAACAATAGGAAAGTCTTTCCTCTATGTTTTCTTTTCCTTTTCCTCCCCAACTCCATGAACCAAACAGAGCCTCAGAGAAATTACCATGTAACTTCAGTACCAAAACTTTGATGTGATAACTAGTACCAAATGGATGCTTCAGATCATATGATGGCAATGAAGATGATCAACCAAGCTCATGCTCGCAAGGGGATAATCAGGTCTTTCACTTCATATTGTGGAGGTCTCCCATCCCCAGCAGCTGCTAATAACCCATTAGCTTATAAGTTCAGGTATATTCATTTCCGCACACACACACACACATCCCTCCCCCCCCCCTCTTCCTCATGATATAGAATACGCAGACACCAGTCCCAACCAGGACTTGAACCCTGCACCACCCCCTTCTGGGTGACAGGAGATACCACCAAGCAAAACAACTGGTAGCTTGTGGATTCAGGTAGAACTTTCCTTGTACGAACTTATTAATTTTACGAAACTTGCAAGCTATGAAGCACGGATACAGCTATTGGATATAAATTCAGAATACGGATATGACATGATAGTGGCAAGCTGATATACCGAATCGGGTATGGCAAGGATACGTCAATTGTTTATATGTATGCATTGTGTAGAATAATCAATTGATTGTTTGTTATGGTCTTTGTACAAATAATGGACACATTTATTTTCTGTATTTACATGCTACAGATATCCGAACATACAATTAGAGTTCATCTTATGATCTATGTTATATATCATCAATATTTATCTGGGACAAAGTATGAAGATTTACCCTCATCTCAACTCTTCTCCTCTGAAAAATATATCTAAAGCATTGAGACCTTCATCAAGTTTCTCCAAATTACACCATTGTAGTTTTTTTAAATTAATAAATTTTTTTTTTTAACATATGGATATATTATGACACTATCTGATGCATAGACACGAGTATGTGAGTAGTATTCGTCCCAATACAGAAACTACTTCCTTGAACACGTTGCTTCATAGCTTACAAGAGTTTGTGGTCTATTCACTCATCTAATCTAGAAACATGTCCCACAACTATTCCTTTACAAGGAACCAAGAAGATTGTAGAATTTTTTGAAGGAATGGGTTTGTAACTGAAATATTGACCTTTATATTTCAATATACTTTCATTTTTATGTTTAACTGCGTTGGTATTTCTAAAGTCCTCACTTAAAGTTTCCTTTTTCTCTTATATGGCAAACCTTCGTGTTAAGGAGTTTTAACGAAAACACAATTAATTTTAATCCAGCAATGGATTTCAATATTCAATCACCGCCTAGAGGTTCTTGTATTCTTTTGTTAATGGCCCAATTATTGTCTTGCTCATGATCTTTAGCTGTACGGAGAGAGTATATACTATATCACTATGTTCATTAATTTTGGTTCTGGAAGGGCTCTATTTCACATTTATGCATAATGCATTTGCAAAATAGGTGTGACATTTAGAGCTGGCATTCTTCAAACACAAGTTACGGGCATATACCATGTGCTCCCTCGAGTTGCATGTTGAAACTTGAAATTCCTATTTTAACTCTTAGTTTTATATCTGGCTGAATTAAGGTAGCTATTGTGTAATCCCAAAAAATTATTTCAGTTGGAGTCCTGCAGGGGCTATCCGAGCTGGGCGCAATCCGGCCACCTACAGATCCCTTGGGGAAACTGTACATGTTGATGGTGAGTCGACAACAATTAGGACAAGTTACTAATCCAAAGAAGAAGTGGGATTTTGTTTCTGCTAGTGTTGAGCTTGTTTCTTGTTATTACTGTTATATCCATTATGCCTCCTATGTGCTATCTAACTCTTATCCATTAGTCATTCATGTCCTTATTTTTGTCACCTGCAAAAAAATTTAGTCCATTCCTGTGTATTTCTCTCTCTTAATACCATTCGTTCACTTACTTCCTCTTATACTATTCTCATACCAAAAGAGTAACTATTGATAGATGTTGTATTTTATCCTCATGCAGGGGTGGACCCATGTATAGGCCAAGGCCCCTCCAAAGTTTTTGAAAATTTGTGGGATATATGTGTAATTTTGGTATTTGGAAATTAATTTAGAAATTGCGCCCCCCGCCCCCAAAATTTTAACAATTATAACATAAACCATCTATATAAAAGTCAATTTAAAAATCAACAGCCCCAATACCTCGTTTGTTTTGTAGGACCAATCTAGGCACACAAGAAACCGGATTAGTAATCTATTTTAATTAAATAGTCCGTTGTTTAGGTAGTCCAAATAGTACAAGATTAATTATCAATATCAACTTAATAGTCCCTATATGAAAGACTATATACTCCAGGGGTGTGGCATTAACAATCCCCCATAATAGTGAAGGGGAAGAGTAATATGGATGTCCCATATCCAGCTCGTGAGTCAAACAGGGCCTAAATCTAATCGACAAAACTACTCTTTTGACTCTCTGTCTCGCACCAAAAATATGTATAAATAGACTAAAAAATTTTGCCTCGAGGGCGCTGCCCCCAAACCCCCACATGGAGCTTCTTTCCTAGCAAACCAAACCCATTTAACACCCCCCCCCCCCCCCCCCCCCCCCCCCCCCCCACCCCACCCAAAAAAAAAAAAACAACAAAAAAATATCCTGGGTCCACCCTGTCCTCATGCACTTCAATATGTAATTTTCTAGCATGATAATTAGTTACTATCCTTTCCCTGGAAAAGCAACATGATTTTCTGTTTTAACATAACATCCTTTATTTGCATTTGCACAAGAAAATTATGTTAATGACAAAAACTTGCAGGAGATAATCTTTATGATTCAGCTGTGAAATTCCGAATACCCAATCTCCCAGCTTTTGCATTGGAGTGTCTTCCAAATCGCAATTCATTAGTTTATGGAGACCTATATGGAATAAGAGATGAAGCATCAACAGTCTTTCGTGGAACCCTCCGTTATGAAGGCATGATTTGTCTTTTGTCTTTAAATCGTGTTAATTTCAAGGCTATGCTACAGCGACTAAATAATTTTACAGAGAGTTCAAAGAATCAATTGAAAATTAAGTGGTTTAGTAGAAACCTAAAACATAGTAAGACTTTAAGATGTAGAAAAGCCTCTAAAACGCCGCCCTCTGGGTTCTTGTCAATTAAAATTCAACAGAATGTATATGTATAGAACTTACAATCTAATTAGGAATGCAGGGTTCAGCGAGATAATGGGAACGCTGGCAAGAATTGGTTTCTTTGATACTGAAGCTCATCCAATACTCAATAGTGTAAAGAGACCTACATATGCCTCATTCTTGCTTGAACTTCTTAAAGTTCAAAGTGAGAACTTGGCTGGATCTATGATGGGTGAAAACAAGATTGCTGAAAGGATTCTTGCACTTGGACTTAGCAAAGAACAAGGAACTGCAGTTAAAGCGGCCAAAACTATTTTGTAAGTTATAATGGAATTCTGGCAAGTAACCTGCGAGAGATACCAAACGTTGGGCTACTCGAGTCTCTTAGTATCCATCATTTTTGTTTAACTGCTACTTTTGTTATAGGGAAATATTGAAATGTTACTATTCCCCTGCTTTAATTCTTCTTCTTCTTCTTTTTTCCCCCCCTCATGTGAATTAGATTCATGGGGTTTCATGAGCTTGCAGAAATCCCTTTGTGCTGCTTAAGTGCTTTTGATGTTACCTGCCTTCGCATGGAAGAAAGGTTCGCCTACTCCAGCGCAGAACAGGTGACTTTCTTAACATAAGTGATCACACAGCTTTGAATCACTTGTAATGTTCTCCTAAAGTTGGACCAGGGTATTTTTCTATGCTTTACTCCCTGGAATTCTCTGTCTTCCTTTTAATCCTTTAAAAACTGCTTATGAACATTTTCTGCAATATGTCAGTGAAAACGGGGAAAGGAGCTCATGCTTCTCACAAATCTACTACTATTTAGTGGTAAATTTTAGCCTACTGTAATGCAACAGAACTCCGCCAGTATCATACTTAGGATTTATTTGGTTCATGGATTTCATGAGGGCAAAGAGAGGCGAAAGGAAAACAAGATGGAAAAATAGTTCCTTTTACCTTATAGATGAAACTACTTTTCCATCTTGTTTTCTTTTCCCCCCTCTTTTCCCTCACAATCCATGAACCAACAAAGCCTTAGTGTTTTATCTTTAAACACCAGGTCTAAAGCCAGGTAAAGGAGGAAGTTTGCGTGAGGTAGCCAGCAGCTAGCATAACTTGTCTTGACTTTTTAACAACATGATCATAAGCATTATAGCATAAACTATTGGAACGAGTTAGTTAGTTTTGTTCTTTTCTGTTATTTCTTTTTGTTATTAGTTCAGAGACCTATTTGTAATATTTCTATTCTTCTCCTTTTATGGTTAATATAAAAGGCTCTAACTTATGTTAGAGCTCTAGGCTTGACAAAATCAATATTATTAACATGGTATCAAAGCCAACCAAACCTTAACCCTAAACCACACCACCGCCAGCCACCAGAGGCTGCGCTGCACCACCACCAACCACCAGGGCTTGCGCCGCACCACCACCAGCCACCAGAGACTGTGCCGCAGCACCACCACCATCCCTGGCCTCCACCGCACCAACCTCAGCCTCCTAGGCCTGCGCCGGAACACCCCCCAGCCTCCTAGGCCTACACCGAACCCCACCAAGTTTCACTTTGGCCTAAACCTCCTCTAAACCTAACTAAAGATTTATTCATCCAGCCCTAATCAAGTCCTACAGGGGCTTACTGTTTTGATTAGGGTTTAACTTGTTCCAGTAGTTGTTGGTCCCTTAATGGACCCTTGAATCAAGTTTGATTGATTCTTTCGTACCCATCTCCTTCGTCTTCCTTCACTTTTTATGTGGGTTTTCCATTCGGATCACGGAATCATGACTGACCTTGACAAACCGACGGATATCGAACCAATGACTACTATCATTCCTATTCAGACTGTGGTTACCCCCTTCGATCCCAATCTCAAAATTACTACCGTTCCATTCAATGGCCAGAATTACTTGAAATGGTCACAGGCGGTACAACTTTATCTGAAGGCACGTGGGAAGATGGGGCATCTTGATGGGCGTGTGATCGCTCTTTCTTCTACTGATCCGGGATATGACAAATGGGAGATTGAGAACACTGTCATCATGTCTTGGCTAATCAATTCCATGGTTCCTAAGATTGGTGAGAGTTTTTATCGCATGAAGACAGCTATGGCTATTTGGGACACCGTTGCCTCCACGTTCTTTCGGCGGGGGAACTATGCTCAGGAATTCGAGCTGCTTCATTCCATTGACTGTTCTGAACAAGTTGATATGACCGTTACCCAATACTACACCTCTCTTGCTACTAGTTGGGATCGTCTTGACCACTTCCACTCCTTTTAGCCAACCTGTATTACTGATGCAGAAGAGTGCTGGAAATTTATAGAGAGGCAACGGGTGTTTAAGTTCTTCAGGGGCTTCATTCCGATCATGTTGCCGTTCGTAGTCGGGTTCTTGGGATGGATGTTCTACCCCCTCTTCAGGAGGCCTTTGCTAATGTTCAGAATGAAGAGAGTCGTCGTTCTGTTATGCTTCCATCTGCTTCCACCGAGCATTCTGCTCTAGTGTCCGTCCCACCCAAAGAGGGAACCCAGTAGTTTATTCCTTCAGACTGACCTGTCGTGATTTGTGATTATTGTCATCTGCCCCATCATACTCGGGCCAATTGTTGGAGCCTTCATGGATGTCCCCTTGGTGGGCGGGGAGGCCGTGGAGGTAATCGTGGAGGCGGTCGTGGAGGTCGTTCGGGTGGCCGAGAAGGTGGTACTTGTGCCCATCATACTACTGTTGATACCAAGACTCCACCCAGTGTTGATGCTGCTCCTACCTCTGATATGAACTCTTTATCTCCTGCTGAGCTGGAAACTCTTAGAAACTTGATGGACCGGTGTACCTCATCCTCAACTACTAGTACCTCATCTTCTTTTGCACAATCAGGTAATATTGTCACGCCAGCAAGAGCTTTCCTTTCTCTTTCTTCCTCTCATTGAATTATAGATTCAGGTGCTTCTGACCATATGTTTCGTTCCTCTGACTTGTTTTGTGATTATAAGCCTTGCTTAGGTCCGGATAAAGTTCGAATTGCCGATGGTACTTTTTCCTCTGTCTTGGGGAAAGGTCTTATTCGTGTCACTCCTTCGTTATCCTTGACTTCTGTGTTACATGTTCCTAGTTTCTCTCATAATCTCTTATCCTTGAGTCATATTACTTGGGATTTGAATTGTTCTGTAACCTTTTTCCCCTCGTATTGTGTCTTTCAGGATCTTATCACGAAGAGGGTGATTGGCAGTGGTAGAGAGACACAGGGACTCTCTATTCTGGAAGAGGGAGAGAGGACTCTGGATGAGGGAGAAAAGCTTGCTACTAATACCGTCGTTTTGAAAAATAAAGCAGAAGATTTAGTGCTTTGGCATAGGAGATTAGGCCATCCCTCTTTATCTTTACTTAAATATATGTTCCCTTCCCTTGTTGATAATACTGGTAGCTCAAACTCAAATATTTTTTGTGATGCTTATGAACTTGGGAAACATTTTCGAGCTTCTTATGCTCCTAGTAATATGAAAAGTTATGTTCCATTTGCATTAAATCATTCTGATGTTTGGGGTCCTTCCCGGACTGTTTCCTTGGAAGGTCATAGATGGTTTGTGTCTTTTGTCGATGATTTTTTGCGTACTAATTGGTTGTTTATGATGAAGAAAAACCGAGAGGTTTTCTCTATTTTTCAAAATTTCACAAAATGGTATGCACCCAGCTTAGGGCGATAGTAAAAGTCTTAAGGTCTGATAATAGAGGGGAGTGTATTGATTCGGATCTTGGTAAGTATTTCTGTTCCCATGCAATCCTCCATCAATGTCTTGCACTGACACTCCACAGCAAAATGGAGTGGTCGAGTGTAAGAGTTGTCACCTTTTAGATGTTGCCCGGTCTTTACTCTTCCAGGTTCAAGCCCCTCGCTCGTATTGGGGTGAGGCTGTATTAACTGCCGCTTATCTTATCAACCGCCTCCCTACTCGTGTGTTGGATAAGACAACACCTCTACAGGTTCTTTCTCACTCATCCCCATCCATTCCTTCTCGTGTTTTTGGTTGTGTTTGCGTTGTTCATAACCACAACCAAACCCGTGGAAAATTAGACCCTCGTGCCATTAAGTGTGTGTTCGTAGGTTACTCCCCCACTCAAAAGGGCTACATGTGCTATCATCCCCCGTCTAGAAAGTGGTTCATCACTATGGATGTCACATTTCGTGAGTCCCAGTCTTACTTCCTTGACTCTTTGGTACCTCTTCAGGGGGAGATGAGGTCTGAAGAAGTTTTGCCTTTGCCTACGATGATTGAGGTAGAGAGTGTTGAGACAAAAGAGACCGAATTAGAGAGTTGAACCAGAGAGAGAAAGTGAGAAAAGTGAGAGGGAGCCTGAAGAAGAAGAAGAGGAAATTGAAATTGAGAGGCAAGGCGAGAATGAATTGAGAGTTTATTCCAGGGGGACCTGGAGTGAAAGAAAAATCAAAGAGACTCCAGAAGTTAGTAGTACTCCTGCCCCTCCACTGCTACTGCCTGCCTCTCTAAGCGATGAAGAGTTATATGTTCCTATTGCTGTTCAAAAGAGTGTTCGATCATGTACTCAACACCCTATATCTAACTTTGTATCTTATTCTCACCTTTCTCCTTCCTATAAAGCCTTCCTTTAAAAAATTTCCTCCGTTAGTATTCCTAACCATGTACAGGAAGCTTTTGTTGATCCTAAGTGGAAACATGCCATGATCGAGGAGATGAAAACTCTTCGAAAGACTGGCACTTAGGAGTTGACCATGTTACCTAAACGAAAGAAGACTGTGGGGTACAAGTGGGTGTACACCGTGAAGCATCAGGCTGATGGTTCTATTGAGAGGTATAAGGCTCGGTTGGTGGCAAAAGGGTTCGCTCAGACCTACGGGGTGGATTACGAGGAGACCTTTGCTCCTGTCGCAAAGATGAACTCAATTAGAATCCTTCTCTCATTAGTAGCTAACCAGGATTGGCCACTTCACCAGTTTGATGTAAAGAATGCCTTCTTGCATGGTGATTTAGAAGAAGAGGTCTACTTGGATATTCCTTTAGGGTTCGAGGTCTCCTAGACAAATGGGAAAGTACGTAGGCTTAAAAAATCTTTGTATGGCCTCAAACAGTCCCCTAGAGCCTGGTTTGAGAGATTTACACAGGCCATGCTTCGGTTTGGGTACAGACAGAGTCATGCGGATCACACATTGTTCATCAAACACTCATCGCAGGGTAAGACCACTACTCTTATTGTTTATGTTGATGATACTGTGTTGACAGGAGATGACCTGGAGGAAATGGAGAGGTTGAAGAAGCAATTAGCCACTAAGTTTGAGATTAAGGACTTGGGTGTCTTGAAGTTCTTTCTTGGGATCGAACTTGCTCGGTCTAAACTTGGGATTTTTATTTCCCAAAGGAAGTATGTCCTTGACTTGTTGAAGGAAATAGGGATGCTTGGCAGCAAAGCTTGTGATACTCCTATAGAACAAAATCAGAAACTTGGTGATGATAATAGTGGAGAATTAGTGGACAGGGGGAGTTATCAAAGACTCGTTGGTAAGCTCATTTATCTGTCTCATACTCGCCCAGATATTGCTTTTGCAGTCAGTGTTGTCAGTCAGTTCATGCATTCCCTACGAGAGTCACATCAAGATGCTGTTTTCCGAATTCTGCGGTATTTGAAGTCTGCCCCTGGAAAAGGCTTGCACTTTGCGAGACATGACCACCTAAGGGTGGAAGCTTACACTGATGCAGATTGGGCTGGTTCTATTATAGGTAGAAGGTCCACTTCTGGGTACTGCACGTTCGTAGGAGGTAATCTAGTTACTTGGAGGAGTAAGAAGCAGAATGTAGTAGCCAGGTCTAGTCCTGAAGCTGAATTTAGGGCTATGGCCAAAGGAATTTGTGAGTTATTGTGGATCAAGTCTTTACTGAAGGATTGAAGATTGAACTGACAGATTCTATGAAGCTATATTGTGACAACAAAGCAGCCATCAGTATAGCTCATAATCCTGTTCAACATGATAGAACAAAGCACATGGAGATTGATCGCCACTTTATCAAAGAAAATATTAGTAGTGGTACTATTTGTGTTCCCTTTGTGAAGTCTTGTGATCAAGTTGATGATGTTCTCACTAAAGCCGTTGGAAGTTGTCTGTTTCATACTATCCTGGACAAGCTGGGAATGAGAGATATTTTTTGTACCAGCTTGAGGGGGAGTGTTGGAGTTAGTTAGTTGTTTTGTTCTTTTCTGTTATGTCTTTTTGTTATTAGTTCAGGGACCTATTTGTAATACTTCTATTCTTCTCCTTTTGTGGTTAATGTAAAAGGCTCTAACTTATGTTAGAGCTCTAAGCTTTACAAAATCAATATTCTTAACATAAACACGAGAGTTCCCCTTAGTCGATGAGGCTTGTCAATGGACCGGATCTTGGCCCGGATCCAGCACTTTTTGATGGATCTGAGTTTTTTTTAAGATCCAGATCCATATCCAGATCCGTTTAGAATGTTAGGTTGACGGAGCGGATATGGTTTTGTGGTATCTGATCCACTTAAGAACCGGATCCGAATAAGAATAGACTATGCGCAAAAAATAAACATACAATACACTAGATAAGATTACTATACATATAAAAGTGAACAACGTATATAGTTTATACTAGATTATACATATTTACTTTCAGTGGTATATAGTTTTGATTTAAAGATAGGATTTTTCTACATAATCAAGTGTATTGATGGGTTAAACGTTGATTGATTTTTGTGTATGCATAGAAAAAAATAATAAAAACAATAGTTTCTATGGTAATACTAGAATAAATTTAAGCAGCTAAGTTGTTGTTTTAGATCCGACAAACAGATCCGAATATCCAGATCCGATAAAATGGATATGGATTAAATAAGGCAGATCCGACAAATAAATGGACCGGATCTGGATAGCAAAATTGTTTAACGGATCTGGATCTGATTTGTATGGATCCGGTCCAGATCCGATCCGTAGTCGATGCATTGCATCTACTCCTGGGTGTTACAGAAAACGAGAAAGAGGCGCCACATCGGCACAAGGAAGTGGTGACAAGAAAGCATGGCTTCCCGTGTCACTCTGCACGAGTGCTGGCAATAAAGTTAGTCCAAGATATTAGACAAAGAATAGGTTACTTGGGATAGGGAAGTGGAAAGAACAATAATAAGCTTTATTTTACTAGAACAAAATAATTGTGTAGTCATAATAGTAGGTAGAAATCCAAGAACAAATTGTAACAATACTAATAAAGGGAAAACGTCTTTTATGTACTTAGTGTATATGCACCTTAAATAGGACTAGATGACCATATTAAAGTCAAATTCGGGGACATATAGATGAATTAATTCAAGGACTGCCTGTGGGAGAGAGAATACTCTGCGGAGGAGATTTTATGGTCATGTAGGAAAAGATCGAGTAGGATATGAGATGGAGCATGGTGGGCATGGGTTTGGGAATAGGAATTATGCAGGGTAGTTTATTCTAGACTCTGCAATAGCATATGATCTTAAGATTGCTAATACCATTTTAAGAAGAGAGATGAACATTTCATTATCTTTAATATTGGATTAAAAAGGAGTCAGATTGATTTTTCTTTTTTAACAACAAAAAGAGTAGATAGACTAACATGTAAAGATTGTAAGTTAATCCAGGAGAGAGTTTGACTTGCAACATAGGTTGCTGATTTGACATTTATTGCCTCTTTTCTTTATTTAGAATTTAATGTAACTTTTTATACTTGTGATATGGCATTCACACTTGAGATGCCGCATCATTTTGTAAGAAATTTACTCTACAATATCTCTCCTTCATATTAATTGTGTCAGCATCTGCGTCCAAAAGGAAAAAGACATCGAAAGAAAAAAGCGCTTGTGTATATAGTTGTTACCTAATTTAATCAATCTAAGTACCTTGCTTTGTGATCAGGATATGGTGCTTTTGCACCATGAAGTGATAATCCATTTCCCTGATGGCCGACCTACAGAGAAGCATGAGGCTACTCTGCTGGAATTTGGGAGGAGTGAGAATGAGAAAACAATCATGGCCATGGCTCTCACGGTTGGGATTCCAGCAGCCATTGGCGCTCTGGTAACTACTTGTTTCACATTAGCTGTTATCGTCTCCAGGATCTGAGTGATTTATGGAAATGTATTTATGATATTTCAATTGTTACAGCTCTTACTTGCTAATAAGATCACGACAAGGGGTGTAATGAGGCCCACTGATCCTGAAGTTTATGTGCCAGGTAATTTCATTTGGAAGTTCGGTTCTGTTTCTGCTGTTGACAAAAATCCCTAGCTCAACTTCTTGTTACATGTTTTGTGCGTGTGCGTGTGAGAGGGGTCGTAAAATATTGAAAGCTCAAACAAAAATAGCCTGTAAGTTGAAACCTTCACAGGTTCTTCAACACAAGTCACCAAGGCGTGTGTGTGTCCAATATGTTCACAAAAAGACATTGTACCTCGTTGACGGGATATATAAAATGCAAGTCTTATGAGTCTACATCACTCCTGCCAAGAATGTGCTGGGTTTAAACTAATAGTTCATTTGTGTATTTTCAATGGCCTAAAGGAAAAGGAAAATTTCTCGTACATCAATGGGGTTTAGGGTTCCTACTTATAGGCCATATGTGTGTATATTCCAGTATGTCCCAAATTTTTTTATTTTTTATTTTAAAAATAAAGTGTAGTAGAAAAGAAGATTGTTTGATAATGGACTTTTGAATGGTATACTTTGACTTATAATTTTTGATGCTACCTTCAGGTTTCAGTTAAATGGTAGACATCTTTAGTTTGTTGGACCAGATAGATGTGCTTATATCTTATTTAGCTGCCTGGTGAAAATTTTGTAGCTACATTGTGATGATGCAATCATTTATGTGATGTTCAAAGTTTTATTGAGTGATTGGTAATCAATCTGGTATCCATATGGAGATTTTCACAATGTCGAAGGAATTGTTGTTCGCATGAGGATACCTTGAACTTCCCTTTATGTCATTAGATTTGAACTGTTTAGTTTGCCTGTGGTTTTGCAGGACTGGATATTTTACAAGCTTATGGTTTCAAATTGGTGGAGAAGCTCGAGTGACACTGATTGTGCATTATATCCCTAGTTCTTAATGTACATACAGATGGAGGATTCAAACTTGTGGCATGTATTGAAACCAAAAACCAGACCCTTGTATTACTATGAGTTCATATTGATTGGCATGACATTTTAGCTAAGTTATCTTCTGGTGGATCCAGAAAATTATTACGTAAGCAGAGTAACATACATTTAGAGAATAGTGTCATCACCACCAACCAAAATGCTTTACCCTCGTCCTATAAGCTGCATCTATGGAACCCAAGTTATGGGAATTTTTACCCTTCCCATCACTGTGGGACCAATATTTACACGACCCATCACTGCATGTTGTAACTTATTTTCCAAACCCATCACTTTCTTGGAAGTCTAGGACACATAGGAGAAAGAGGATCGCAAAGAGAGAAGAATGCTAGGGCTGGATCGTCGGAGAGAGAGAGAGAGAGAGAGAGAGAGAGAGAGAGATCTGGTTAAAGGAGGGAGGTGGAAGAAAGAATGTCTGGCTGGGTCATGTAAGCCTGAAGTCGCTATTTCAAATAGGGACTTCTCCTTTTTTATTGAAGTCGCTATTTGAAGTAGCGACTTTAATGCTATGAAGTCGCTAGTTCAAATAGCGACTTCTATCTGGAATTTTGTGATGAAATTGCTACTTCAAATTGCGACTTCAACTTTTTGGCTGAAGTCACTTTTTTTTTTTTTTGCTGAGAAAAAGGGGAGGAGGGGGCAACCAGCGTAGCAACCCTCCCTGGGCGTGACCATAGGAGCCCCTCCCCGATGTGGAATGTCCGGTTTGAGCCATAGCTACTGCCTGTGTAAGCGAGCCCGTCACCACACCCCACCGAAGCTACCAGGTGGGCCAGAAACCTATCCACAGACCACAGAAATCAGGCTTTACTCACTCAAGCGTTTTCAACTTGCGTCCGGATTCGAACTCCTGACCCTGGGGTAAGGAATGTCAGCCCCGTCCCAACTGGGCTACCACCTCGGTGGTTTTGGCCGAAGTCACTACTTCCAAGAAAGTGATGGATTTGAAAAATAAGTTAAAACAGGGATGGGTCGTGTAAATATTTGTCCCACAATGATGGGAAGGGTAAAAAATTCCAAGTTATGGACTTAGGCTTTGTTTGGTTCATGGATTTGGTGAGGGAAACCGGATGTAAAACTAGTTACTTTTTACCGTACGGATGTGACTACTTTTCCATCTTGTTTTCCTTATTCCTCTATCTGTTCCTTTACGAAATCCATGATCCAAACAAAGCCTAAAAGTTCAAAATTTTGAACCATCAAATTGAAGTGGAAAGCACCACAGAGAAAATAGAGTAGAAGGAGAAAAAGTGACTGGGCCGCATAAGATCTTCATTTTCCTCGTACAAGGAAAAACGCATTTCCTCTTGTTGGGACCCAACCCAACTCTAGCTAATACAAGTCAATTAATGAGATATGACCATGTAGAACTTTTATGCTGCTGTATCAACAACATTGGGTAGCTGACGTGTCTATGCTTTTTTGTGTTTATTGTTTATCCTGGGGTATGTCATTTGTATTATTTGTGCGTGTCGCTTGATTTTTCTTTTTATTGATTAACCCTTGTTCCGAAAAAAAAAAAAAAAAACATTGGATAGCTGATTTTGGGAATTGCTATTCGAACTCCTTGAATGAACCAATGCACTCCATGGAATGCATTGACTGCATAGTACTACATGGTGTGTCAGTAGTACCATGTAGTGCATTAGTTCAATTTTGGAGTTGGAATAGCAATTCCCTAATTAAATTGCATATATATAATAACATCTAAGCACATTATGGGTGAAGGTATTCAAGGTACAAATAAAGTATATAAGATTAAAAACTGTGTCAAATTAGGTATTCATTCGAAATCTTGTGCTGATCTTCATTTTATGTACACTTCCCACTAAACACGTCTGGACACGTGAATCGTTATGTCCATAGTACTAAATGCGTGCTATGAACAAGAAGGTCATAGATATAGAGCTTTAAGAAGGATTATGGCCATATCTCATTAGTCAATATTCTCCTTTTGCACTTCACTGTATGGGAAGCTGTCTGATGTTTGCGTAGGAGAAAGTCTAATTGAATTTCATTCAAAGCGAGGGTAGGGGTAGTGGATGCTTCGCTGGGAAACATGGTGTTATTTCAAGGGATCTGGTTGAATTTCAAAGCCTAGAATCAAAATGACAATCCATTCATGGACCGTTTGATATAGTGACGATGGTTGGTTTAGCTTGAAAGGAACACACCCAAGATGATGATTAATGCCAAGAGAAGCGCACTGGCATTAACCCCCGAGTTTAGTTTGGTTGGGGCCAATGAAGTGGTAGAAGGGCTTCGACTCTGCTCATGCCTCCCTATGTCAATCATAATCTGAAATCTGCAACCATGTTGAGATGGATCAATAGTGGTAATGAGGGAGAGATTGGAGAATTGACAATATCCCTTCTGTTGATTCATGGTCTGGTAAAACATGTTAAAAGCATAGGAAGCATTGCTTCTAACATCAAGCCCACCACAGGAGGATCCGTAGCCAAGACTTGTGCAATCCGCATATGTGCAAGCAGTGTTGATGTTCTGTGGCAAATTGGGGTCCAAAATACTTGCATCTGGAGCCATTATACACCATTGCCTTGCCAAATATCTAACACCCTTGGCAGGGACCAGATCGGTACTTTTGTTGTCATTACCACCCATATGCAGAGAGTACTTCACTGATCCATCATAATTAAAGAGACCCCAGTGCCTCTCAAAGTTGCCTGGTTCAATGCTCTTAGCATCCTCATCTAGGAGTGCAAATAAGTAAACATCAGGTGGTGTTGGGCGTTTCGGAGTACCCTGGCCTTGCGTGATACGGTTGAGTAGACCTTGATTGAAGCGACGAGCATAATCGAGGTTTGCATTGGGGTCACCGTCGGTTGGCCATCCAACTTCCCCTACGATCACAGGCATAGATGGAAAACCATTCTTCTCAAGAGCCCAGATGAGAGTATCGTAGTTGGCTTCGAAGACATTGGTGTAAGAGATTGAGCCATCAACAACTGGGGAGGAGGAGCCAGAGTTGAAGAAGGCGTAGTCAACAGGGAAATGGGGGTCGGCGTATAGGCTGAGGAATGGGTAGATATTGATGGTGAGGGGAGAATCGCTGTCACTTAGGAATTTGATGATGGAGATCATGAGACTACGAATGTCCGACCTGAAGTCACCACCCGAGGGCACTTCATTCTCTGTCTGATACACATCCGCATTTAGAGGAACAGTCACCTTCACCTGTCTTCCTAAACCGGCTTTGATCAGTGCAGCTTGGATATTTTTCAGTGCCGGAAATGTTGTTTGCAGGTAAGTGTCTTTGTAGGTCTTCAGGAATGGTTCGTTTCCAACTGCTACATACCTGCACGTACCGTTCCAGCATATATGTATATGGATCTAGTAAACATACTTGAGTTTAAAACACAGGCATGCAATCCAAAATTCAATAATTTTAAACTTCTCTTATTATTATTATTATTATTTTGTGTGTGTGTGTGTGTGTGTGTGTGTGGGGGGGGGGGGGGGGGGGGGGGTGGGGGGGTGGGGTTATGGCGGTGTGGTTTACCTTATATCCACTCCATTTTTTGAAATATAGGAGGAAACATTCTGTGAGACCCAATCCTCAGCGACTCGAACACTGGAAGCAAGCGGTGCTAAGAAGTCATTAGGTATCCCAAGCATAACTTGGATACCAGAATTCCCAAGAGCCTTCATTTGACTAGGCTCGGCTTCAAAGAGCTTCACTTTGTTGAAACCATTGTCCTTCATTAACTTCACCACTATGTTTGGTGGTAGCGGATGTGTTGTACGCATTCCCCAGTTGCATCCCAGCCCCATTACTACGACTAAACCGAAGACCAATAATAATATAACCTTAACATACAAGCACAACAAATCCATGGTAATCCCTTTTTTAACCTGTATCATTCATGTATTTGAAGCACTACTTTGAATCCTTTTCTTGAAGGCCAGGAAGGAATTACACTAGTATTGAACAAGGAATAGGATTCCAATAGGTAATCCATCTGGAACAATTAATATGGTTACAAGACGTGCGTGTTTATATCTGCTCAGAGAGAAAAATATGTCAAGGAAGGAATAAGTAAACTTGATGGGTGTATTTGTGATAGAATTCTGTCAACCAAATGCCAAATACCCACACACAAGGAATGCACACTTTTGATCAAACAATCTTTTCTCACCTTTCAAAAAAAAAAAAAATAATATTTCTTCCATTTTGGAAATTGTCAAGGAAAGTTTCGCACTTTTGTTAGCTTCTTGGAAAAAATATTCGAGATCCTTTGCAAGAATATCAATATTTATTATGCGCAAATATACCAAACCTTCCAGTTGCAAACTATTTACTGCTTGTGAACGAATAAAACTATGGTTTGTTCTGTATTCGTGTTTATAAAAATAAAAAATAAAAAACGGTATGCTTTCTTAATTTGAATCTCATTTTTGGTTCCCAATTGACTTCAGATAAAAGTTCATATGGTACCATTGCATTCATTATCATTCCAGTGCTTAGGGGTGAAAACGGTTCGGTTCAGTTCGATCCAATTTTCTGTCAATATATTGTGCTTTAGATTTCAGATTTATATTGATTTATACATCCCAACATATTTTGGATAACAATCTTAAGACAATTATGTCATGCATTGGTGCTCACGAATTTGCGACATTTGTCTCCCGGGATACAACGAACTCTCCTTTATTATAGATGTACTTCAAATAATAAGGTTCTAGCGAACCATACTTGTGCTTGTATTCTCTCAGACACTGCTACAAACTATATGTGAAAACTTCAAAAAACCATTAAAAAAAATGAATAGGGAATACATGTATATATAGGTTGCAAAGTTAGAGAGGAGGTCGTTCGTCAACGGTCATAATCCTCCGAATAAAGGACTGTTTGGCATAGAGTGGATATCGCAGGCTAGCCACGTTTTGACTTTTCAAATTCAAAATACGAGTCGCCACTTAATTTTTAAAGGAAAATTAAGAAACAATTTTAAAAGCAAATTGATCTTTTGAAAACCAGAGATTTCTAAGTCCGGGGATTATGAAATGATAGGGGAAAGAGCCCGACGGACTAAAACACCCCCCCCCCCCCCATTCTATCCCGTGATAGGCCTTTACTCAACATCCTTTTTAATCAAATTATTTTCATGCCCTCAACTAATACATATATATATATATATATAATATATATAAATGTACCAATGTGCATAAGTGTTTTACACTTTTATTAATCGGTGCACTTTTACTTAACTATTTTCCTTAGAATTTAGAGTTTTAAAAATTTAGTATACCACTTTTTTATTTGTAGTGTGTCCATGCCATAAGAGTCCTACAACTTAATAACAACATCTATGTGTTTGGTTGGTTTTTTTCTTTTTGGACTCTAGAATAAACTAAATCTATTGGTTTTTTTTTTTTCGTTTTGTTGAACTCTTTTTTTTTTTTTTTTAAACCTCTTTTTGTATATATATTATATACGTATGCATATTTGTATGTTATGTGTATGTTTATATGCCTCATAGATCAACTTTCTCTTTAGTGGACTCTAGAATAAACTAAATCCATTGGTTTTTTTTTTTTTTTTTCTTTTTCTTGGACTTATTTTTTTATAACCTCTTTTTGTATATATTATATGCGTATGTATATTTGTTTGTTATGTGTATATTTATGTGCAGAGATAGATCAACAAATATTACAAATCTAGATCATAGTGGTTATTTTGGTAAATTCATTTGTGGGATGGTTTTAGTATTTTAGATATAAAGCAACTGATAATTACCGATACCCATAAGTGGTTTACACTTTTATCAATCGGTGCACTTTCACTTCAGTAATTTTCTTAGAGTTTTAACAATTTTAGTATACCATTTTTTTTTTTTGGGTCCGTCCATGATAATCCTAACTTTTTTATTTTTTTTGCTTTGGATATATCATGTTATATACAATCCCTACAATTTTACAACTCCTTAATATTAATGGTATTCGACATTAATCCTATTGTGTATTACAACTCCTTCCAAACAACTCAAGTTCCCATCGGAATTTACAAATAAAAAATAAAATAAAAAAAAGAAAAGAAAAAAGTCAATCACACTTTAGTTCAAATATGACTCTTTTTTAAATACGCCCCTAAACTATAAAACTTGACAAACTAACTCCCCTTAACATTGCATTTTTCTCTAAAACCCCTTCCATTAGAATTCTGTCCCAAAAAAGAACGCTTTTTTTTTTTCTTTTTTTTTTAAAATTTAAATTTTATTTTTTTACTATTATGTGAGCACCATATGATACAAACTATTAGCAACATGATATCTATTTGTCCCTCCTTGGAGCAATTGAAAATTTTATGACAAAAATATCCTTTGTTGCATAATAATTGCCCTTTGTTGTACACCAAATTTTAGACAATTTTGTTCTTAAAATTTCAACGACTCAAAGAAGAGACAAAAATGTTATGTTGTTAACACTTTTATATTGGTAACATGATATAAAAGTAATCAATTTTTTAACTACAACCTAACAGAAGGGCTGTTAGTGAAAAGTAAAAATAGTTGATAGGATCAATTTGTTGAGTTTTATAGTTGAGGGCAATTGAAAATGGTCATAGTTGAAGGGGTGTTAGTGTAATAACCCCTCTTTTCTTTTCTTTTTTTGGACTCCACGGTGGGTTACGTGAATGATGGATTAGTAACATATATATCTCTTAAAGAGTTATAATAAATGTTTATGAAGAATTTTAGGACTCTTAACTAAATTTCTATTACCAATTTCTTATTAGTATATGATTCATTTTACACTCGCGAAGTTTAAAAATTTTACCTTCCAATTATAAATCTTGCATTCAGCCTCCAATTAATACAAATATTTGAGACCTAATCCATCTAAAAGCTCACATTTAATCAATAGCTAATTAATAGAAGAATTTTAGTAATTGAACACATTTGGGCAAAGTTCTTTAGGTGTACATGGTTTGTTAGATTCCTCTCACAATTGTGATACCCTAATTAACTAGAAAATAAATAAATATATAAATAAAATAAAATAATTTTAAACATTATTTTTTTAATCCCTAGACACACTGTTGTGAGAGGGAACCTAACAAACCACACCTAAAGAACTTTACCTAAGTATGTTCCTTGAGTAATTGTGTAACAATTTTTTGCTTCTTTGATTAAAGTGGACCAGAATGGATTAATTGAGTATTGGATCATTGGATGAGACAAAGTCCAATCTAAATTAAGATAAATAAGGAAATCAAGTATTAGGAATAAATAGAGTAATTATGTACTAGAAATTAATCGTGTAGAAGAATAACATGAATTCACAAGCCTCTCAGTCCCAGGTTTACTTTTAGCCCTATTTGTTAAGACATTATTTTATTTCTCTCTCTCTCTCCTCTTTTTTTTTTTTTTGGACTAGAACTAATGATAGTATTAAAGAACCTATTGGTATTATCTAATTTCTATTATACGTCTCTACTTCCCAAGTTCTCCATAGCTTTGGACATTTTTTTTTACACTTTAATTAAGATTCACAAAACAGTCTACTCTTCGTGTTCTCTTAATAATGTGCTATGATGAACTAAACACGATTGATCTTTACACAAGTGTGCACTTTCAAGCTTTGCATTGAAGGTAATTATTATTCCTTACTCTTCTATTCATTCATTCAACTTACTTATAAATTTCATTCTCATTACTATTAATGTAATATTTTCAATAACTTAATGGTCAAAATGAAAACAAAAAAAACTATTAGTTATAGTAACATCAGTCCCCTTCTTATGACGGGACTTCTATTTACAGTTATTGGATTCAGTTTTCATTAAGGGTACTGAAGTAATTTCACAGACATAAAACTATACCCATCAACTCCTGATATCAATTCTTAGTATTACATAACTCTTTTTAAAGAATCTTGATTTGTTTTATTCTTCTTCTTCTTTTCTTTTTTCTTTTTTGGAGCTCTATGATGAGTCACTTACGATTTTGTTTATTCTATACCAACAATAATATAGGTAACTTCTATCGAACCTATTCTAGGTAAGATATGCATTCAAAAAATTTTAGGATTCAATTTCAAGCACTTTAATATTTGGTTACCCATTTAACATAGAGTGCATTTTTCTCACTCTTGCTTATCCACCACTACCATGCTGACATGTGTTCTATTCCATTTCCATTTTACCCAAGCGTTTAGCAACACAATTATTGAATGTAAAACTTAATTGAGTATTTTTCTTTATGAAAAGTTACTATTGTTATCTTTATTAGCAATAATTCGTAGAATTGTTATCATTGTTTAAGTTCCACAAGAAAGATAGGAAGTTAGCTAGACAAATTTAGCTTGTGATTATAACCAATTAGGTGGTAAAATAAAATTTTACGCACATTTTTTGTACAATAAATTTGATAATGTACCACTTAATTGAAAGAGTCACCACACTTAATTCTGCCATATGGCATACCATATCCTTTTGTAAGCATCTCTTTGTGACTCAAGCATTACTCTAATTGAAAATGCAGCCAAAAATCCATTGAATATCTTAATTGAAAAAATTCGACTAGAAATAATCACTAATTGCAGTCTATTTCAATACTTGAAATACTCATGTGTTATGTACAGCAAATTCAACTGCTTAAAATTTCCAGTACTAAAATTCAACACTTAATTTTCAATTTTATCAAATTAATGGACACCCTTAGGCCCTTTTTAGCTCATGAACAAAGGAAAATATTTTCCTTAGTGTTTTCGTTTCTTTCCTATCCTTCAATATGTGTACCAAATAGAGCCTAAAAGTCTCTTTCGATATAGATGATCAATACATTTTCATAATTTTAGGACTTTAAATTAAATTAAAACTACCATCCTATTGGTTTTTTCTATTTTGGTCTTAGTGGATTCCATTTTTTTTCCTTCTTCTGTCATGTTTCAATATCTTTTCTCTTTCTTTAGGTGAACTCCATGGATAATCAATTACTTTCTAATATCAATTCCCGTTATAAAATTTTTTCTTATGTGATTCTTTCAATTATATTGGCAATTTGGCAATAGAGACTTTATGAAAAATTTTGGTTGAAGACTTTAAGAATTTAGATAGACACCGTTCACGTGCAACGCACGTGTGTTTAAACTAGTATATATATATATATATATGCACATATGCATTCCAAAAGCATGTTAAAAAGGGTGCAAGATTGTCAACGATAAAACGACATACAAAATCACATAGTTCAAATAGCACGCAAAATGATATGTAAATAGAAAACAAGGAAACTTACTCGGTATCCAGTTGCGATATAAAAACATGCAACGCATACAAAAATAGAAAACCCTAAAAATAGAGTCTCTAATTCACATATTACACATAAGGCAAACCCTAATCTAAGGTGTCGCTGTAACACCCGTACCCGGAGAACGGGTTAA
Organism: Hydrangea macrophylla; assembly: GCA_033977485.1. Taxonomy (NCBI): domain Eukaryota; kingdom Viridiplantae; phylum Streptophyta; class Magnoliopsida; order Cornales; family Hydrangeaceae; genus Hydrangea; species Hydrangea macrophylla. Next base: position 149,735,710 of record CM066988.1, read on the forward strand.
TTACTATGTTAATATGCATTAATTAATATAATTAGTGTATAAAATGGATTAAAGGGGAGGCTTGGACTCACCTGTGGAAAAAAGTGTTCAGAAGAGGGACACTAGTTGGAAAAGTCCCCAGTGAGGTGGGACAGGTATTGAAATGGAATCCAGTGAAGGGTAAAATGGTAATTTGCATTTTAAATGATTAAATGCATTTTATGTGTTTATATGAATATGTGTTTACATGCTTTCATACTATATGATAATACATGTACTAGTAATGAGTATTAGTTTGGATACCCAAATAAGGGTATAATTGAAAAAGGTTCAAAATTAGTAGGTGCGATAGCAATTTCACAAAATATGTGGGACCCACATTGGGACCCATACGGAACTTAGACAAACACTCATTAGATAATTGGGTAGTTAATGAAATGTTTGGGGGATTTCATAATAAGAACTTAAGAAATTTTGGGGGTGTAAATGGAAAAGAGGAAAATTGAGGTTGGGACACCTCACATACATGCATATGAGGTGTCAAGATTGAGAGAGTCTCTCAATTTACAGCAGAATCAAAAGAAAAAGAAAGAGAGAGCTCGGGAGAGAAGACGGAGACGAGACGCCGACGCCGTAATCTCGCCGTTCCGTCGCCGCCGTTCGTCGGATTCGCGAACCGAAGCCGTTTTCGGACTCGTGGAGGATTCATTATGGTGTCGGAATTGAGCTAGAATTGGCGAAATTCAGCACACCTCTAGCTTGAATTTGGGTAAAATCTGTGAATAAGGTGAGTTTTCTAGCCTAAAAATGATTGTGTTTAATGTGTTCAAGGCTTCAAGTGGTGTTAGAGATATTAATCCTCGTTTAGAAGCTATTATATTATTGGATTGATAATTTCATATCAATTTTATGAGAATAATGTGTTGATACATGTATATGTGCTTATATGTCTATGTGGTAGTCAATGAGCACCGGGAAAATGGTTCATTGTTGGGAGTAATAAGGGTGGTGAAGAAGAAGAATCCGATAAATACGGAAGTCCAAGGAATACAAGTGGCCACGGGACCAAGGGAGGTCTTCGGGTCTGAATGAACCATATAATCGATGACTCGGCGACTACGGTTGTGTTTTTATGTGTTAATTATAGCATTGCACGTGTTATACATTCAGTCATGTTAGAATGCTCACTACGAAAATTGCTTAAGAAAGCAGTTTTCCTATTTCTGTTGTGGTACATAACAACCACCGCAGGTACGGAGCAATACCCGGAGAGAAAGTGACGTGCTCGGGAAAAAGGAGAGATGGGGGAGATTTGAGCCTCATACTTGTGAATTTCATTTGAACTTGTAAAATGATGTAAATTTATGGTTTCTTTTATGTTAATGTTCATACTTGGTTTGTTGGAAATGAATTTGGATCATAACTATGTATTTGGAAGTGAAAAGTAGAACCTATGTATATTCTCTTTTGTTTTGCTCAAATGGTGCTAGTTAGTAATTAAGACCATCTTGGCATGTTCGGATGTGTCGCAAGCGTCGTGGACAAGTTTAGTTGTGTAAATGGTGTTGGTTGTAGTTTGAGTTGATTCCTAATAAATCCCAAGTACTTTGGATGAGAATTGAGTTTCAAAGTTGAAAAGTTTGTTTTGGATCAAAGGAAATAAGTTTATGATTGATTTGATCAAATTGTGAATGTGTTTGTGTGATCCAAGCTTGATTTAAGTTTAAAAGTGTTTGAAAATGTGTTGGATATGTTTTCCCAAAGTTTCATAAGGGTTCCATGTGAATTGGTTGTGTTTTGGAAGTTAAAACTTGTTTTGACAGCAAAACTTAGCAGCGGAATCTGTTCTGCAGGGCGCGGATCGATCCGTGTTTGTGAAGGGATCGATCCGGCTTTTATCGGGGACATTCTGCTTGTGGCTCAATGTGGATATCGCAGGTTTATTTCTTTACCCACAGCTTTTCAAAATCAATTTCTAAAAACAAATGAGTCGCCACTTAATTTTTAAAAGGAAAATTAAGAAACCATTTTAAAGCAAACTGATCTTTTGCGAAACCAAAGATAAACTGGGTCCGGGGATTATGGAATGAAAGGGGAAGGAGCCCGACGGACTAAAACACCCCCTTTCATCCTATCTCGCGATAGGCCTCTACTCAATATCCTTTTTAATCAAATTAATAACCTAAGCATGCCCTCAATTAATACATATGTACATATACATTACACAAGCATGTTGGAAATGGTGTAAAATTGCTAACGACAAAATATCATTCATAAGCTACGTAATTCAAGTAGCAAGCAACATGATATGCAATAGAGAACTAGAAAACATACCCGGGATCCGGCCACGAATATTAAACGTGCAATGCATGCAAGAACAAAATAAATCTAAGAAAAGGTCTCTAACACATATATACACATAAGGCAAAACCTAGACTAAGGTGTCGCACATGGAGTCGAAAATCAATATAAATCAAAGAATAGAATTAAACTAGAGAAGAGTTGAGAAATTGTACCTCCAATGCGCTACAAAAACAAAGGTTAGTACACATGCCTTAGACAAGATGTAATATCAAAGAGTAATTAATCATAAGTCATGTTCAATTAAATTCAACTAAGTCTAACTTTTCAACTAAGTCCAACTTTATCCAAGAACTAGTTCTAATTATAAGCATCAATGTATATGAATGAATGAATGATTATGAACAAGAATGAGATATGAATTTATTCACTAATTTGGATCACTTAGCCTCTGGATTTAAGCCAAATTATCATTATTCAAAACATGATTTGGGTCCCAAGACATTAGGGAACCATTTGAGTTGAAATAAATAAGATTAGACAAAAACAGTAGCAATTTTTTATGAATTACAGAGAGCAGACCAGATCTTAAAAAAATAGAAATAAAATACTTCCAACGGTTGGATCTTAATGATTTTCGGATATGTTATGCCTCTGTGAGTCTAGTTTCTAAACCAAAAAGAAAATCGAGGTTTCAACGGTTAGATCTCCGGGAATATGGAAAATACTAGACCTCACTCAGGATTTTACAACTCTCTGTCCAGAGATCTTGCATGATTTTTTAAAAATAGCAAACAAATCTGAATTGCTTCATTATTTTTGGGGAACCTTCCTAACACATTAAGGTTCTTAGAAACAATTATTTGAGGTCATGAAAACTTGGTTAGAGCTCTGATCTGTCAATTTTAAAACCGGTTTGCTGTTCTGAAACTATTCTGAAATTCTGGACAGATTGTGGTTGTCTCACAAAATTCATGACCAAACTATTCTAAGCATAAAACCTTACCAAAACAAAAATTACAGTGGTAAAACAATGTGTTATTGACACTTTCCCGTTGGTTTCACTTGATTTCAACGGTTAGATTTTGAACTAAAAATCTTTGATCAAAAACAGTTCGTGAACTCACTGTTTTTATTTTGCTAGTTCAACTTTATTTGTTAACCCCAACTATTAAATCATGAAGTTGGACTTAAACTAAACCATCTCTTCTACCATTTAATGGTCATTGAAGACTAAGGACATCTTTAGACCTATGGATTTTTGATGAAGTATGAAATGGACTTCACAAAATCCCAAACAAAGAACTCAAACTTATGGACCAAAATTTGAGTTCAAATCATTACTCCTACCACTTGGTGGTCATTGGAGGCTAAAGACACACATACATGGAGGTTTTGGATGAAGTATAAAGAACTTCTCAAAACCCAAGGAAGAGATTAGTCTAATCCATAGAGATGAACTTAAACTAAACTACTTCTCCTACCATTTGATGGTCATTGGAGACTAAAAAAGCAAATCTACTCTAATCTCCATGGAATATAGTATGAATTCCATAAGATTCATAGTAAAGAGATCCTAGTCATGAGTTGATACTAGCATCTCACCAACTATGTGTAGATTATAATCATGATTCATTTTAATCTCCATATGGATCATAAGGAAACTGAGGAATCAAATTCAAAGAGTTTCAATGAGATATGGAAGATCTCATGAACCTTATGAATGAAGTAGAAATAAAGGAAATCAAAGTTTTATTTAGGAACACAAATTTCTTCAAAACTAATTTATCTCAAACCCAAGGCCTTAATTAGATCCAAATTAATGAGATGTCATAAGATTCAATCACAAGTTCTTGGTGGTGTGTGATGAAATAGGATAAGAAGAGAGGTTTTGAAAATGTGAAAAGTTCCTAGATCTAAGAACTTGTGATTGAATTATCCTAATTCTACCAAGGATTAAGAGGTTACCTCTATGACCTCAAAGAATTCTTCAATTTCTTGTGAAGTTCTTCCAAGATCTTCAAATTCTTCTCAAAACTCTTCAAATTCTTCAAGAAATTCTTCTCTTCTTTTCAATTCTCTCTATAATTCTCTCTCTAAACTCAAGTATATCTCTTGTATATGTTTGTATATTGATTCAAAAGCTCAAGTCCCCTCAAAATGAAGATGAAAGTATGTTTATAAAGGCCATCATCTCAAGGATAAATGGGTAAATTCGGGTGGAGACCCATGTGCAAAGATTTCTTCTAGAACATGTGAGAAAAGCAGTCTGTTACAGCCAGCGGCACTCGACGGCTCCCGGCGGCATTCGCTGAGTACCGGGCAGCACTCGCTGAGTACCGGGCAGCACTCGCTGAGTGCCGGGCGGCATTCGCTGAATGCCAGGCAGCATTCGCTGAGTGCCAGGCGGCACTCAGTGAGTGCCACCGGGTTTTCCGGGTGCCGGGGCTAACTGAATTTTGCCCTACTTTTTTAATTTTCAACATATATATTAACATAAGCTTAATTATTGACGAATTATGTTAAAATACTTGTATTTGTAATATATTCCATTAAGAATACATCCATAATATATGCTCTAAATGTATTATTCCTCCTCTCTTTTTCCTTTTCTTTTCTTCCTTTTCTTTTCAAAAATTCCTCTTTATTTTAAAATTTCTTTTTCATCATTTTTATTTTATATTTCTTTTCAAAACTCTTCTTTTATACATATATTGAGCAAATTCTCAGACTGATTTCCTCATGTGTTCTTCAATGTTCGGGTTTCTCCCGAAAACCCAAACTCTCTCTCTTCTTTCTCCTTTTTATATTTTCTATTTTTAATTTTGAAATTTGTCTTGAAGAATCAATTGAAGATTTTGAATTTCCTGGAAAATCTTCGAATGTCACCGGCCATTGTCATCATCGGTCTTTTGAGAGGTAACCAATCCCTAGATTTGACGTTTGGTCAAAATTGGGGTGTCTACACTCATATAAATGGATCGATCCGGGCCTTATGAAGGGATCGATCCGCTTGTAATTTTTCACAGCACGTCCGCTTTTACGGAAACGTGCATAACTTTTTATAGAAAACTCGGATTTGCGCGCCGTTTGTTGCGTTGGAACCGGGACTCAAAAATCTAACTTTTAGTATAAAATTTTTACATACTTCCTTAATGACCATTTTGCCCTTGGGGGCTATTTTGTCACAATAGAGTTCTTTAAAGTGGTTTATTCACATTTTCTTTCTAATTAGTGTGTGTTTTGGGTACGGTTACTCTTGTTACACGTGTCCTAATCCATCGGGGGTGGGTTGGGGTGTGACAATTTTTGGTATCAGAGCATTAGGCTAGAGCTTTTGGGGACGAGAGACTATACGACGCGTAGTGCGTACACAACAACACGTAGTTGCATCAACATGCATACACGTTTACTTAGCATGCTTTTAAATGTTGATTAGCATGTCATGTATTTTTTTTAAAAAGTAATGTGCATGTGTGTACTATATGTGGGTGCCAGGCATTATGTCTGGAGGTGACACCTCAAACCGAATGGAACGTGTTGAAAGGGCAATCGAAGGATTAGTTCGAGTCGCCGAAACTCATGTAGTAGAAGAAAGACCGGGACAACCGAATCCAAATCCGAGGGAGGAAGTTGTCACTATTTCTAAATTTCATAAACAAAAGCCGACCATATTTCGCGGGGAAGCCGATCCGATGAAGGCAAATTTTTGGATCTCAGATATGGAGAAAATCTTCAGGGTGTTACCATGTACAGAGGAACAGAAAGTTTTATTTGCCGCCAACACATTGAAGGACGAAGCGCAATATTGGTGGCGTACTAAGCTGGGTCCGGGTCAACCGACTACCTGGGAACAATTCCTTGAGATATTCAATGAGCAGTACTTCCCAGAATCATTTGGAGATCAAAAAGTGCAAGAATTCATGGAGTTAGTGCAAGGGGGAAAGTCAGTGAGCGAATATTCAACACAATGTACAAGTTTAGCAAGGTTTGCGGGAGATGTGATAACAACTGAGAAAGTGAAGGCAATAAAGTTTGTAGCAGGACTCCGAGGTGACATTCGAGGACGAGTGACCGTATTCCGTCCAGAAACCTATGCCAAGGCATTGGATATTGCCTCTATTGCTGAGAGAGACCTTGGGTAGACTTCAAACTTGCCACCACCACCGAGTCAACAAAGGAAACGATCGGGATCGAGTCAGTTCAGTAGTCAAGGGAGTGCAAAAAGCCAGAGTTCAGGAGGATCATCAGTTAGTATTGGTAATGGTTCTATTGGAAACAAGTCGAGATGTCAGACTTGTCAGAAATTCCATTGGGGCCGATGCAATCAACTTCCAAATTCAATCATTTACAATAGTTGCCGACAACCGGGGCACATTGCTAGAAATTGTCCGAATCAAAATATGGATATGAGGGGTCGATGCTTTACTTGTAAAGAATTGGGACATCAAGCTAAGGATTGTCCAACCAAGCGTCAGGGAGCTTCTGGTTCCGGTTCATATGCAGCTAGCGCTATCACACTGAGGACTACTCAACCTCCGAGGAGAGAGCAGCGAGAGGCAAGATCGTTTTAACTTAGACCGGGAGATACCGCTTCTGCCGACACTATTGTCTCAGGTATGGTTTCCATTTGCTCATACCTAGCAAATGTACTTATAGATTCGGGATCCACACATTTGTTTGTATCACATCACTTTGCTAAACATCTAGACAAACCATTAGAGTTCCTAAACTATGATTTATCTGTTGCGATACCATCGGAGGCTCCGTTGATTAGTTCGGGTGTGTTTAGAAAGTGTGAGATTAATGTGAATGGTAAAGAGTTAACTATTGATTTGGTACCGTTAGTTATCCAGCATTTCGATGTTATATTGGGTATGGATTGGTTAGCAGCTAATCATGCTAATATTGATTGTAACACTAAAGGAGTAGCATTCCGTATTCCAAATCAAGATGAGTTTTATTTTCAAGGTAAGGGTGTTGTATCACCACCATATATTGTGTCAGCTATTGACACTTGTCGTTTGTTAAAGAAGGGCTGCCGGGGGTTTCTGTGTAGTATTCTTGGTACTAAAGGTCTTGATTTAAAATTTGAAGATATTCCAATTGTTAGAGAATTTCCGGATGTATTTTCAGAAGAGTTGCCTACTGTATTAATTGATCGAGAGATTGAATTTGGTATTGATATTATGACGGGAACCTAACCAATTTCACGAGCACCGTATCGAATGGCGCCAGTTGAGTTGAAGGAGTTAAAGGTTCAATTGCAAGAATTGCTAGAAAAGGGTTTTATCCGACCTAGTGTATCCCCGTGGGGTGCACCGGTATTATTTGTGAAAAAGAAGAACGGTACAATGCGAATGTGCATTGACTACCGGGAGATCAACAAGGTAACCATCAAGAACAAATACCCGTTGCCACGTATCGACGATCTATTCGATCAACTTCAAGGGGCTGAGGTATTTTCAAAGATTGACTTACGATCTGGGTACCATCAACTGAAAGTTAAAGCTGAGGATGTAGAGAAGACATCCTTTAGGACCCGCTACGGGCACTATGAATTTCTAGTGATGCCATTTGGGGTTACTAATGCGCCTGTCGCCTTCATGGATTTGATGAACCGTGTATTCAAATCGTATTTGGATGAGTTCGTTATTGTATTCATTGATGATATTCTCATTTATTCTAAGAGTCCAGATGAGCATGAACAACACTTGAGGTTGGTTCTACAACGACTACGAGAAAAGCATTTGTTTGGGAAATTGAAGAAAAACGAGTTTTGGTTGACGAGTGTCACTTTTCTAGGGCATGTGATCTCTAAAGAAGGTATTTCTGTAGACCCACAGAAGATTGAAGCTGTTATGAATTGGTCGAGACCGACAAATGTGTCCGAGATTCGAAGTTTCTTGGGGTTAGCTGGATATTACAGAAGGTTTGTTAAAGACTTTTCTAGAATTGCAACGCCAATGACGAAGCTGATAAGAAAAGATGTACCATTCGAATGGAGCAAAGAGTGTGAAGATTGTTTCCTAGCATTGAAGAAAAAGTTGACTACGGCACCAATACTTACAATTCCAACAAGTACTGAAAATTTCAGAATATACAGTGATGCTTCTCACTGTGGACACGCGGGATTCCACCTCTTTTTGCTTTGTTTGTTTGAAATTTGATTTTAGATCAAAGAAAGAAAATGGTCTGTTGAAAACAGATACAGAGTAGCCACTTGGTCTTTAAGGGAACCAAGAAACCTAATTTTGACTCACCCAAATGGATAAAGGGCACCGGCCCTTCATAACCAAAGAACTTGGCACGGGGTTTTGGTACGAGAGAAGAAGGAGCCTTTGTCGAGACTAAAACACCCTCAACTCGCCCCGTCTTTCGACGGGCCTCAATTAGCATCCAAATAATCATCTTATACTATGTATGGTTCAGCAATTAATACTATGATAGTATATTACATCACATAAGAATCTTGAAATTGAAAATCAAAAGATAAGATATCATTCATAAGATCTAAGTCAAATATCATACAATGTAAAGTGAAAATCACACAAATAAACCTAGGAAAAATCGTCTAATCATGTATCAAGTAATTAAGTTTCCCTAATCTAAAGGGAACATAAATTGTTCTTGAAACAAATAATCAAAGAATCAAAATATGCTAAGCAAGCTAGTATAATGCATGTTAATCTTTGAGAAAAGAAGATCTCTCAATCCCCGGGGCAGATGAAAAAGGAGGATTAGATCGAGGGGAAGCATGAACGTGTGATCATGATCATTCCTTACGATATTCTTAGATTAGGAGTCACAAAAGCCCCAAATCTTTGCATGGATGCAATGTATGTATCTAGAATGTGCCAAGGTTGTAGTGTGCTTTGTGTTCATGGATTCCTAGAATGACTTAGAAGTCTAGAATGTATATGAATGAATGAATGAAATCAATATGGGATATATACAAATGTAGTATGAACTACTTCCTAAGATATGAACTAATTTGGAATGCATATAAGCATCAAAACAAAGAATGAAAGTTAAAATGTGCTTGCTGTGAATAGTGGACAGAATAGTAACATGATCTTTTGAAAATTGAAAAGAGGGGTTAGAAATGTTTTCAATGCATAATGTTTCATGGAGATCTTCCTTATTGTGTCTAGAACACAACCCAAAAAGCCAATCTTTAATAACTATCACAGGTTGAGAGAAATCATATTAACAATAGAGGTCACTCAAAAACAGAGTCCGTACTGTCGACTGAAATGTTGAAATATCTTAGAAAATGAAAACAAATGATATAGAGGCCCATTTTATACAGCAAGTTCCCTAAGACATTGAAGTTTAAGGGAAAAATAAGTTAGGACCACCCCTTGTGGAAAAGGTTTCTGAAAAAGAGGTTGGAAGTGGACCTAGCTGCTGTGACAGTAAAAACAGAATGTCTGGAAGGAATGTTTGGGACCAAATGGACCATTTCCAAGTACTTCCAAGTCAAACCAAAAATCATGGGTGTTCTCCAATGAGTTAGGAAGACTTTCAAAGTGTCCTTGCATCCATATGTTGAGTATTAAGTTCTAGAAAAATCTTTGAACTCAGATTACTCACTGTTTTAACTCACTGTTTTGAAAATTTTGGGAAAAACTAGAGTTTTCCTTCTTGGGATTAAAATGAGGGGGTTTTAAGAGAGGTTTAGGAGTAGATATTTTGAAAGAATATTTTCAATACTCAATGAAAGTTATAGCCACTTTAAATGCCAACCTCAAACTCATCATCAAGTGTAATAACCTGCATTTGCATTTAATTTTAATTTGACATTATCATATTTAATCTGTATTTCTAGTCTTATTTAGTTTCTATTTCCCATGTGTTAAACTTTAAATTCTTGTTTCAATTGCTATTAAAATTATTGTTGGGGTCAAAACTGCAATTTCTATAAATTTAGCAATACCTGTGTTGAATTTCAAAACTGTATTTCAAAACGGTGGAAATGTTTTCTTTTAACTCAATCAGTATTTTTATAAAACCAGAAAACCATTTCTTACGTTAAAATAAATCTTCTGTATTTTTGTGACGAACACCGCGCCACGAAAATACCAGTTTATGTTTAAAACTGTCCACGCTGTGTAGAACTTCCACAGATTTTGGAAGTGACTGATTGGACAATTTCTTTATTTCTAATTATGGAAACTCATCATTGGATAAGGCCTTGTTTGGATATTACATTTGGGCATGTGTGTTTGTTGTGCCAAAAGCTAAATTCCCAAACACTTACAATTTGGCCCCTACACACCTATGTGGCTCTTGGATTAACTGTGTAGTTATATAATCTGTGTATGTGAATATCACATACGTATGTATAGCTGTGTATATTGTAATTAGGAAAATCAAAACCATTTTGTTGAGTATATTAGAAAGTTCTTGGCCCCCAAGTTTTGATCTCTATATATACTCACATACTCTCTCAAACACACACATCTGCACATTCTCACAATCACACAGAGAGCTTGAGAGAGAACACAGAGAGTAATACAGAATTTTATAGAGAGAGAAGCACATCACCATAGCTTTCAAGCTTGCAATTGGATTCTTATTTGGTCTTTCTTTCTCAACAATTACTTCACCTCTTAATCTCAGTGAGTATTACTAACTCACTAAGAATGTAATTACATGTTTAGTTACTGTGTATTTGCTTAATTTTGTAAAACACCATGGTTGATTTCACGTATGAATTTCATAGCTTGAAATCAAGATTTTCAAAACTTAATCTAAATTCATTTTCAGAGTTAAATATCAAAGATTATAGTATATAGAGTATACAGTTCAAGTTATAGAGCCTAATTTGTTCATACCACAAAGTATATTGAAAATGAAATTTTGTCATCTATTAAAATTTCATAAAATGGGAGAGCAATAGATTGAATCATGTTAAATTGGTTTTGGATTCTTAATCCTTGTTGAAAAACAAAGAAAATCATATATAATAAGGCCTAAGAGGTTCTAGAATTGAAAATGGGTCAAATTAGACCCTGAAATCTGAAACAGAGCAGTTTCTGCGAAGAAGAAGAAGCCTCAGTAAAAACTCGCGCCACGATCGCGCGCGCGAAGATCGCGCGAGCGACCCCTCGCGCGAGCGACCCCTCGCGCGAGCTATCCGCGCGTGCGATCCTCGTTTCCCCAGGCAGACAGAAGAGTTTATATATATATATATAATAAAATTTAGGCAGGTCGCGCGAGGGACCTTTCGCGCGAGCGGCCTGCGCGCGCGACCTTGGCTTGTTCAGGCAGACAGAAAAGTTTATATATAAAATGAAAATTAGGCATATCGCGCGAGCGACCCGCGCCAGCGACCCGTCGCGCGAGCGGCCCGCGCGCGCGACCTTTGGCAGTTTCCAATTTTGCTTGTTTTGTGATAAGGGACTGATTGGGATAAAATTTATATACTGTTTGTGTGCTGTTTGGGAAATTTACTAAAGCAGAATCCTTTTTGGTTATGTTTAAATGATCAAAACAATGAATTGCGACTTATCAATCCCCGTACGTACATTGTTCCTTTAATTCAGCGATTTAATTTGTGTTTAAGTTCATGTCATTCATGTGGGGTCAGTGGTACATGTATGTGGGTGTCAGTCGATGTGGAAAAGAGTAATGGTAGTGTGGAAAGAGTATGAGATTGAGATTGAGATTGAGATTGCGGTTGTGGTTGTGGTTGAGATTGCGGTTGTGGCTGTGGTTGAGATTGCGGTGAGGGTATCTTTGAAATGTGATGGTGGCAAATTTGTACACTCCCTGACGCCCATGGAAGCGTTAAAGTGTGTGACGCCGAACTTGGACATTCCCTGGCACCCATGGTAGTGCTAAAGTGTGGCCGACGGACACTCCCTGATACCCGAGTCTGGATACTGCGTGAGATTGCTCCGGTATTTGCATGGCGATTTAGGTATTCAAAGTGTGAGGCAATGGACGATCCCTGGTACCCCGAACCAAAGTGTGAGGTAAACTGGACACTCCCTGGCGCCCCGTTGCTAAAGTGTGGCTATCTTAGTGTTTCAAAGATACCAGGAGTAAGATAGTAGGTTGTTGTGTCTGTCGAGAGAAAAGAGTCGGCAAGATGAGTGTGGTGCATTGTCCCATACACAATTACATGTTTCATGAATGATCGACTTTTAATGTATTCCTTGTTGTTTTTATAAAATGAATTCTTTCTATGGTCAAAAGATTGATTTTACAAAATTGAAAATGGAAAAAGGTAAATGGGTATGTTTTACATTCAAAGCTATGTTTTTAATACTCACCAGCTTCTTGAAGCTGACGACGTTGACGCGTCCTGGACATTCGTGTTCAGGCTTTTCAGGTTATGAACAGGCTCACCAGTATGATTATGCTAATTGAGAACGGCGGCTTGAAGAGAATCTGTTATTGTCATTGCATATTTTAAGTTATATGTTTAAGTTTTTAACTATTTGTATTAAGGATGACTGTAATAGACTTTAAGTTATTGTTTTGTTTCAAGGCGGTCTGTGCCTTAGTTGACCCCATATCATAAGATGTAATAAGTTAGAAAAAATTTTATAAGCCTTGATTGCTCTGCTCTGATTATTGTTTATTGTTGTTCGACGTTTGGGACGGAATCGATTCTTCAAACTGTCGCGACCTACGGGTCCATAAAGGAAATTAAACGTTTTCCTTATTTATGCTACGTCGGGGCGTGACATCAAAAACCTCCAAGATTGTTGGAGAGATTTATTTTTATTTTGAACATAACTTCAAGGATACCTTGGAGGTATTGAAGTTATGATCATCATCTATCAAACATGTTTTTGGGGTCAAGAGCTACTATCCATAAGGATTCACTCACCCCAAACTTCATGTCATCATTTAGATGATGATGAACTAGTAAGTAAATAAAGAAAATCAAAAAGAAATGAGGTAAGAAGAGATGAACATTATATAAACAAACAAGTAAATAAATAGCAATCAATAGATGATATTCATGATGTATAGAACTTGTAGTTTGGTGTTTCACTCATATGTAATGACATTGGACATGGAAGGAGCTTCCACTCTCTTAAATGCTCACTAAAATGGTGGTTGGGTGTATTGAATGTTGAAGTAAATGGGAGTAATGAAGTAAAAACAAAGTTTAGAACTCACTTTTGTTTTGAAAATCAAAGAAGGAAGCTTCTTTTCTCTCTATTCTAACCTTATCTCTACAACTTTCTCTCTCAAACTTTTTCTAAGCTTTCATTTGACACCCCCAAAATGAAGAGCAATGGGGGGTTTAAATAGGCCAACTTCGGGTGGTTTTGGGATTTAGAAAGTACTCCCATTGTCTCCAAAAATCTGAAATCATAAAACTATGTCGTTTTGGTTTTTAGTTAATCAAAATGGAACCCCAAAATTATTTACAAAAACACACTATTCTGGAGGGGAGTGCCGCGGTGGCACTGGGCTAGTTCCGTGGCGGTACTGCTCCTCCTTCGTTCAGATAATGCTGTTTAGGCCCCCTGAGGTTCCGGAATTCGCGAAAAGGCCCTATTTCGTCCGAAATTCACAGAAAATGCGTATGAACTCCAAACTGAGGTTGTGATATACTGTTAGAAAGGTATTGGAGTCTAATTTACATAAAAAAAAATAGTTCGGGGATGGGTTACTTTGAAATATTTTGCGGTATTTGCGATAAAAGCCGATTTGATCGCCTTTTTTGCCTTCGGAAATTCATAATAGACTCGTTTTAATCCAAAAATTATGTGCGATATACCATTGGAAAGCTATTGACCTCTAGTATCCATGAAAAATATTTGAAATTGTTACGGTGCCCCAGTTTTAAAGTCAAATTCTGGTCAAACTGGTCAAACCTGGGATTCCCGGAAAGTTCTAGAAACTTCTGGGAGTTCCCAGGAGCTGACATTTTCGCTCGATTTTCTTTTAAAACTCATTTTAATACTTTTCTCATGATCTAGAATGATTCTGGGCAATTCGGACGATTTTGGTCAAACTTGGTCAAGCTTTGGTCAAACCGGTCAACGGGGACTTTCCGGGAACTTTCGGGACTTCCGGGGGTCTCTGGGAGTTGACGATTTCATCTAATTTTTCTTAAAAGCTCATTTTATCACTTTTCTTACGACGTAGCATGTTTTCAAAACTTTGGGACTAAATCTGGGAGTTTTCGGGCTTTCAGGGGCATTTTGGTCATTCTGAGCATTCTGAGAGATAGAGCTGACTTCCAAGAGTCCTTTTGAGTCTTTTACGATCATTGTGAACCACCAAGCTATGGGTCTCCTAAATCTGATAGCCGACAAAATGGGGTGTCTACAGTTTGCCCCTCTTTGGCATGAACTTGCGAGGCAACGCATATCGCAAGCAAGTGCCAAAGTTTTAAAGAGACAAGACTTTTTGGAGGCTATAGATTTAGGATAAAAATGTTGCAAAAGATGCAATGATGCTGAGGTCTAGTGCTGGTCGTGCTCTGTATGAGCTGCCTACGTATCCCAGGGGAAATCAGACCAGGGCGTAGTTCAGGCATGAAGGGGCAAATCATGTATGCACAACGAGACAGGCATATGCTATATTATAAGGAGGATATGTGATGCATGGATGAATTGTGTCATGAGTCCTATCATATCTATTGTTATGATCCTAGTATGAGCAGGTGCTGTAGGGTGTGCCACTCCGAGTGGGCTGATGTTGTGTTGGTGATTATGATGTGGATGACTCGGATGAGGACCCCAAGGTTTAGAAGGCTCCGGGTCTAGGGGCAAACTTCTGAATTTTGGGAAGTTTGCTTCGTAAGCGAACATAATTGGATATCGGGTCCCAGAGGACTATAATCGGAGATTCCGTTTGACAGTTAACCGACGGACACGGAAGCCCTAGAAATTAAGAGACGGACACAGAGGTCAAGTGATGGACATGAAATCCCGAGATGTCGAGCGATGAACATGGAAGCCCTAAGATTTTGAATGAACACGGCATATTTTGAATGAGAGCGATGGTAAACTAATGATGATTAATGAACTGACGATGTACGAACCGAGATGATGAGTCGACAATGGACTACTGTGACTATCATGGATCGGATCAAATAGTCGGGCTAACCGTGACCAGAAGAAGTGTCGATGCACGAATCGAGATGATGAGTCAACAGTGAACTACTGTGACTATCATGATTGAACTATACGAATCGATATGTCTACTGGGGATTAAACTGAATCTGCTGGGGATGAAGCGACTCTTTCTGGGATCTCTCTTCAACTACTTCTCTTGATCGGGATTCAAATTCGAATCCATCAAAATCTTTTGGTGCTCAACCCAAGAGGGCCAGTCGGGGCCTCCGGGAGCTGGTATCTTGGTTTCTGTCCTCGGGGGATGATGTAGGGTTCTCGGAGAATCTCTTTTCGTTGATCGGGAACCAGGACCCATCTCTGAATCTCTCACGGTTGATCAAATCTTTCGGCGCTCAATCCAAGAGGGCCGGTCGGGGCCTTCGGGAGCTGGTATCTGTCTGTTTCTGTCCTCGGGGGATGATGTAGGGTTCTCAGAGAATCTCTTTTCGTTGATCGGGAACCAGGACCCATCTCTGAATCTCTCACGGTCGATTAAATCTTTCGGTGCTCAATCCAAGAGGGCCGGTCGGGGCCTCCGGGAGCTGTTATCTGTCTGTTTCTGTCCTCGGGGGATGATGTAGGGTTCTCGGGGAATCTCTTTTTCTATTTCTTTGGTGTACCGGCCAAAATCCAGGATCCGTTATGGGAACCCTCGTGCTTGATCAAAATTTGTGACACTTGTCCTAAATCAACCGATCCGAATCTTCGGGAGTCGGTTTTTCTCAGTTTTTGCCTACTGGAGGTAGCCCTGACAACTTTTGGACTGTTCGGGGTAAAACCCCATAAATCTTGATCGAAATGGGCCACCGGGGCTGATCGGGGTCAAAAAATGGGCTGAAAAAGGCCAAAATGAGTCAAAATGGAGCAAAACGGAGCGAAGCGGGGCCCGCGGGGAACAGTGTCGCGGCTACACTGGGCCACTGCCGCGGCGGCAGTTGGCCAGTGCCGCGATGGCAATGGGTGGCCGGACTCCATTTTTGTATATCTCGGATTTTTGAGCTTTTCAAGCTCATTCTTGGCCATTTTGGGGTGTTTTTGGAGCCAAAATCCGTCAAAACGCAGCTTGTGCGCGCTCAGGTGAGTAATCTTTCCTCGTAGTTGGAATTTTGATTGGCGTTTTGGTTTGCTCAATTTTTCAAGAAGAAAGTTAAACTTTGACTTTCATTTTCTTTGTAGATCCATGGCTTCGAGCTCGAGGAGACCGTCTAAGAAGGCCAAGGAACGGATGAAGGCTGAGATGCAAACCCCGGACTTGATTTTACGGGACCCCCAACATCATCCTTCGGCCGCGGCTCTAGCGAGCTTGGTATGTGAAACCTTCGATGGTTTAGGACTATTTTCATGTATTGTGCTAGTTTTGTGAGTCGTAGTGTGCACCTAGAGATCGTTAGAAGTCCAATTTGTGCTCGAACGTTGATTTTATGAATTTGAAGCTCTGGTCGTGAATAGTGATTTTATGCATCGTTTTTGTCGTCTTTGTTATGTGCAGGTGCCAGAAGTGACATTGAAGGGCCACAGTAGCCTCGCTCATGCTTTTCTATGGTATACTCAACTCTCGCCCACTGTCAAGAGGATGGTAGACGACACCGGGTTTGGAGGCTTCGTCCGTCTGGTTTCAAAGAGCAGTAATGATTTGGCACACTTCTATGCTCTGGCTGAGAGATGGTGGGACACCACCAATACTTTCCACCTGCCGTTTGGTGAGATGACCATGACGCCCTTCGACTTCTCTATGTTTACCGGTTTGAGGGTAGGCAGGAAACGCCTGATTCTGGATTATTTCTATGAGATCGACCCTGAGGCTGTCGAGATGTTGATCGGGGCTGTTCCCCCTAATCTGGAGAGGCACTGGTTTCCTTGTGGCTGGCTTTACCGGGCCTATGGCAGAGGGAATCATAACCTGAACAATTCCCAGCTTTTAAGGGTATATCTTCTGTATGTCCTTAGTTGTTCGATCTTTGCAACACGGAATGACCGGGTGAGCTTGAGACTCATTTCTTTCCTGGCGACCATTAATGAGATCCCCTCCTACGATTGGGGCGGTGCTGCCTTGGCCCATCTTTACAAGCATATGGGTGAGGTCTCTCAGGGCGATGATAAATCGACAGGGGGATTTTGGCGAGCTTGGGAGGTATGTACTGCATCTTCTTTTCTCTTTTGGCTTTTCGATTTCGGTACCCTTTCTGACTTTCTCCTTTGTCTGTGCAGCTTTGGAGCTTTGAGTACCTGAAGATGCTAGCTCCTTCCCCTGCGGATGAATCAGGTGAAGACGAGGATGGTATGGCTCATGTGCCTCTGTTTCCATGAGACTTGAGATGGCAGAGGGATGTTATCGGGGTAAAGAGCGGGGCCCACCGGATTGTTTTGCTCAGAAACTTCTTAACCGGGTTGACGACTGCTAGTGTTGATTGGACGCCTTGGGAGCGCGTCGCCTATGCTTCCCCAGAGGAGATTCAAGCGGTCAAACCTCTTTCCTCTTGCCGACTCCTGATGGAGAGTACCGAGTGCAGGTAGTGGTTCCTCGGCGAGCGAGTGTCCCGGCAGGTGGTTGGTGGTTCCAGGTATCGCGTCCCTCATAATCCCCCTGCGATGGATGCTAGTGACCTTTCTGGTGATGCTCTGCTGGCGGCCTTAGCTGGCACCGACGTTTGGGACCATTTTCTCTCTGAGACTGGCTATGAGGCTTATGGTGGCCGCTTCCTGATGCCTAACTTCCCACTCTTGGAGGTGAGTTTCCTTTATGTTTTTGTCTCTATCCGTTGCCTATGTTTTTGACTCATCTTTTCCTAACTTGTTTTGTGCCTACAGCTTTGCAAGATGTACAGGAGACAGGCTCCTCCGGCTTCCGATCCTATCCCTCCTTGGGATTGGACCGTCAATGTTCTAGGCGCTGATGGCACTCCCCAAGTGATGGAGATGCCACGAGTCACATGCGGGTACCCTACTCAGCCAGCGGGAGTCCTCAACGTTCCTTGGAGTTACGCTGAGAAGGGTCACGCCTTGGCGGCTAGCTTACGGTCCTTGGTCCTTTCACGAGACCACTGGGTATGTTTCTAATTTTGTGCTCCTCAAGGTTATGAGGTTTTAACCCTGGATTTTACTCTTTGACATATGGATGGCATGCGGCAGTTTACTGCCAATCAGATGGCGTCCTTGGTAGGTTTCTGACTCGACTTTGTTTTTGTACTTTTTGTTGTTTCCCTACTGATTGCCTTCATTTTATTTGTGTGTGCAGTACCATGGGGGCGGGGCTGGCTCATCGAGGACTGGACCGAGGTGCAGAGGTGGTAGGAGGAGACCGTCGCCGACATACACTCTGGGTGGTCCGACAGAAGACGAAGAAGAGGAGGACTGAGGCCTCCTAAACGGGAATTTTGTTTTAATTTCTTTTCATGTTTTCGATTGGGTTATACTGGTGATATGACTATTTGGACAGTGTAGGATGATGTGTGGAATAGTTTGTGACCCTTGACAAAGTATTATGATGTTTTGCCTTTTAGGCCGGATAGCTTCCGGTTTGAAGGTGCAATTGTGTGCTTGCTTTGATTTGGTGATTGTGTGACGATACACATATCTGTGCACTTATGATTGTTGATGTTACTGCGATGAGCAGCCTTGTGATAGTGAATGTGTTTGCTTTGCAGGTGGGATAGTCCGTGAAACGGGGAGGTGCTGCCGAAATTTTGAATTTTGCTAGAGCCGTGACAGAAAAATGGCTTTGTATGATCCCGCTCAACTCATAGCTTGGCTAAACATCACGGATGGTGTGGAACGGATCAACCTCTTTAGCTACGGCTTGACCGAGCTATTCTATCTTCGCCAGATGACCCTGAACACTGAGTTCCTGCGTGCTGCTATTGCCTACTGGGACCCGGTGAACCATGTCTTCAATTTCAATGGCCTGGAGATATGCCCCATATTTGAGGAGTTCTGTGCTATTCTTGGCTATGATTCTGACTCTGACCTGATTCTCCCTTCTGCTGGTACCCTCAGTCCTACGCGAGGCTTGGCTGAATATCTGAATTGTTCCATCACTATTTTCCGTCGGCTGATTCAAGGTGAGGTTTTTGACATTGCTTCCATCATTGCCCGGTATGCCAGTCCTGGGAATCCCAGCGTGTATGATGCTACTCGTGGGGCTGCTCTGATTCTGTGCATGACTTCTCACTTCTTGTTCTCGAGTACTTCTAGCGGCTTAGTGCATGTATGTCTCGGACTGAGGGCAGGTAAGAACCCCATGGCTATGGTTCTAGTTGAAACCTTGAATGGCTTGGATAATGCCTTCAACCAAGGGACTCCTCTTCTTTCTGGGGTGCCTTTGGTATTACAGGCCTGGTTATACAAGCGCCTCCAACTGTGGATGGGCCGCATACCACCGGTTTACTTTCGTCGAGCCGTGCTTCACCCTCACTACACTTTTGCTGATTGGGTTAACATGATGGGTGCTTTATCTGAAGTAGACATTTGCTGGATTATGGGGCATTGGGACCTTCATGCTGTTACCACGAGCCTCAGGGGTCACCAGAGAGTGTGGTTGATGGGTCTGAGAGAGACTTCTTTCTATCATCCTCGCCGTTTGGCCAGACAGTATGGGCAGGTTCAGGAGGTTCCATGGGGGTTTACTGAGAGGGTCTTTGCTTCCAGGATCAGGACTGCCACTATTGCCGCTTTCATTGATGGTTGGACTGACCGAGTAAAGGCCTACTTCTAAAGACCTTTGAAGAAATAAAAGACGCAAAGATAAAACTAGACCTGACTGATTCTGCTCATTCCTCCAAGTGTCTTTGAACATGTGTGATTGCTTTTTGAAAGACTTTTATTTCTTTGATCATTCCCGCTTATGTAATATTCAAAGTTTGTTTATCGGTGAACCTTGGTTACTTTGGGAATCTCATTTTATGCATTTTAGCTTTCTAAAAATATTTTGTAACCGAGATTTCAATTAGATGTTGCTTTTGGTACTTGCTTGGGCATGCTAGGACGATTAGAGGCAAACGAGGCGGGTGGCTGAAGTTTGTCCCTAGTTTGGGATATGTATGGTTGTGAGGCGAACGAGGTAGATGACCAACGTTTGCCCCTAGTTTAGAAGAGGTTCAGGCAAACGAGGCGAGTGGCCGAAGTTTGCCTCTAGTGTAGAGGGTGATTTCTAGTTATGGTAAGGACCGCGACTTTATTCTCTCAAATGCTCATAACTTTTGCCTAGGCACCAGTAAGGTGACCTAACGAGCTCTTTTCTCTCTTTTGTTATTGCTCACTTTGGATTTAACTCTAACTTTTGCCTAGGCATCCTTTCGGATTTTCAACCTAGCGAGCCATCCCCTTTTTTTTTTTTAAAGTCTGCCTACGTACCCCCAAACGGGGATCAGGTCCAACGTAGTTCGGGCCAAAGCTTGAAAGAAATCGGACCATTTTCGTGGGTGGAGCGACCGAACCGATGTGGTTGCCTACATATCCCCGAGTAGGAATTAGGTCGAGCGTAGTTCAGGCCAAAGCTTGAAAGAAAATGGTTATGGGGAAATGGTCAAGCATAGTACTTTTTGAGGCGATCCATGTTGATTGGTTCTTTGAATTCGACACCGTCGAGGTCCATGAGATAAGTTGCTCCTTCGGAAAGAATGGTCTTGACGATGTAAGGGCCGACCCATTTAGGTTTAAACTTTTCACGGGGATCAAAGATCGGAGCTCGTAATTCCTTAAGGATAAGGTCGCCCTTGACAATCTTCCTTGGACGAACCCTTTTGTTGAAAGCACGGGCTATCCTCTTTTGATAGATTCGGACATGGTCGACTGTCGCTAGGTGCTTTTCATCTATGAGAGCCAATTCTTCGTATCTTTCCCTCAACCAATCTGATTCCAAAATTTCACATTCTGTCATTACGCGCAGGGACGGTAGTTCTATCTCGACCGGACGTACTGCTTCCATCCCATACACTAGTGAGTAAGGGGTTGCTCCCGTGGACGTCCTTATCGATGTTCTGTATCCCCAAAGTGCGAACGGTAGCTTTTCATGCCAGTCTTTATAGGCATCGGCTGATTTCTGCAGTATGGCCTTGACATTCTTATTTGCAGCTTCGACTGCCCCATTAGTCTGTGGTCTGTACGGTGATGAATTATGATAAGTGATTTTGTATTCCTCGAACAAATTCCTGACTTCCGCTTTGAAATAACTTCCGTTGTCCTAAATAATCTCATGGGGGACTCCATAACGGCAGATGAGATTTCTCTTGATGAATTTGGCCACTTCCTTGGCCCCCAATTTGGTGTAGGATGCGGCTTCTACCCATTTTGTGAAGTACTCGATAGCCACCAAAATGTACCGATTTCCGTTTGAGGCTTTCGGAATGATTTCACCAATGATATCGATTCCCCAGGTTGAGAATGGCCAAGGTGAGGTCATGCTGTATAGAAGGATTGGTGGTGTATGCATCATGTTTGCATGGATCTGGCACTTGTGACACCTTCTTACGTATTCGCAATAATCTTTCTCCAATGTTGTCCAATAGTACCCTTGTCTTATAATTTTCTTGGCCAGCATGTGATCGTTCAAGTGCGGACCGCATACCCCCTCGTGTATTTCTTCCATCATTCTTCTGGAGCTTTTCCCAAACAAGCAAGTCAGGTTATGACCGTTGTGCCCCTTCTTCAATAATTTTCCACTGCAAATGATGAATTGTGCTGAGAATCTTTGAATGGCCCTTTTGTCTTTCTCGGTAGACTCTTGGGGGTACATCCCCTTTTCTATGAAATCCCAGACATCCTGATACCATGGTGTTTCATTCTCTTCTTCTTCGATTGCGGCGATTATGTTGAACGAAGGCTCGTACCTTTATTCAATTACCAAAGGCATCATCCTGACTCCCACAGGAATTTTGATCATGGAGGCTAAGGTAGCCAATGAATCTGCTAGCTGGTTCTCTTCCCTAGGCAAGTAGAAGAACGTGACGTTCTTGAACTGCCTCTTGAGTTGGTCGAGATGCTCATGATAGGGCTTCAACCTTTCTTCTTTTACTTTCCATTCTCCCCTAGCTTGTGATATAATGAGGTTTGAGTCCCCGAAGACGTCCAACTTCCTAACTTTCAATTCTAGGGCTGCTTCCATTCCTAGAATGCACGCTTCGTATTCAGCGGTGTTGTTGGTGGAGTTATAATTTAGCTTGACTGCCAATGGAGTATGGTCCCCACTTGGTGATACTAGGATCATTCCTACTCCGTATCCTTTCATGTTGGCTGCTCCATCAAAGTACAACTTCCACTGTTCTTCCTTGATTTCCATAATATTCTCGTCCGAAAATGGAAAGTCCCCACTTTCTTCGGAGTCAATGGCATGTTTTGCGAGATGCTCAGCTACAGTTCTTCCTTTTACTGATTTGCTTGTAACATACTTGATATCGAATTCGGATAGTAGGAGTAACCAACGGGATACGTGACCAGTCAGGGCGGGTTTTTTGAGAAGATATTTTAGAGGATCCATGCGGGATATGAGCACAACCGGGAAGGCTAGCATGTAGTGCCTCAGTCGGCGGGTGCACCAAACCAAGGCCCAACACGTTTTTTCGAGGGTAGAGTAGTTGAGCTCATACCCAGTCATCCTCTTGCTGAGGTAGTATATGGCTTTTTCAGAGTGGCTTTCGTCTCCTTCTTGGGCTAACATGCAACCCATGGCATTTTCAGAGACAGATAGGTAAAGGAATAAGGGCTTATGGGGAGTGGGTGGTGAAAGGACAGGCGGATTTTGAAGGTAGGCCTTTATTTTGTCAAAAGCGGCTTGGCATTGGTCATCCCATTGGAACTTTTCTCCTTTTCTCAGCAATCAGAACAAAGGATCGCATGTAGTTGTGAGCTTAGAAATGAAACGGCTGATAAACTGAATTCTTCCGAGAAACCCTCTCACTTCCTTTTCACTCCGCGGTGGGGCCATTTCTAGGATTGCCTTGATTTTAGAGGGATCCACCTCTATTCCCCTTTGTGTGATGAGAAAACCCAGGAGTTTACCGGAGGTCACACCAAAAGTGCATTTCTTTGGATTCAACCTCATCTTGTATTTGCGCAACCTTTCGAAAAACTTTTCCAGTGCTACCAGGTGTCCTTCTCTGTCCTTGGACTTCACGATCATGTCATCTACGTACACTTCTACTTCCTTGTGAATCATGTCATGTAGCAGAGTGGTGGCGGCTCTTTGGTAGGTAGCCCCCGCATTCTTGAGTCCGAAAGGCATTACTCTATAACAGTAGGTTCCCCAAGGGGTGGTGAATGTCGTCTTTTCCCGATCTTCTGGCGCCATTAGAATCTGATTGTATCCGGAGAAGCCGTCCATGAATGAAAGTAGCTCATGTCCTGCGGTGTTGTCTACCAAGACATCAATGTGGGGAAGCGGGAAGTCATCCTTGGGACTGGCTTTGTTTAGATCACGGAAGTCAACGTACACATGAACTTTTCCATCTTTCTTGGGGACTGGCACGATATTGGCAACCCATTCCGAATACTCAGTGACGATGATGAACCCTGCCTTGACTTCTCCACTTCTTCTTTAACCTTGAGTGCCCATTCTGGCCTCATGCGCCTCAGTTTCTGCTTGACCGGTTTAGAATTGGGGAGGAGGGGAACCCTTTTTGAGGAGGCGGACTAAGGCTGAGGAGAGAGAGATTTCTAATTTAGCGAAGTTGCGAGGGGGCTTTTTCTGAAAAGGGCGATTGGAGGAATTTGCCTGGTTGGAGGGTTGGTATGGCCTAGGAGGGTATGCCATGGGTTGGCTGCTAAGGGCATTGACATTCGGGGGACTCCGGGAGTAGTTGGGCCTTCTTGACTGGCTCGGAGGCTCTTCCTTTTTGATTTTTCTTTCTCTGATAGCGTCTTCAATTCGAGTTCCAACTTCAAACAACTCCTCAAAGGTGGAGATGGACTGGTAAATAGCTTTTCATGGTAGAGCGGTTGCAAATTTTGGATTAGCATCCTCACTTGTTCCTTCTCAATCGGCCGGTGGGTCATTTGGGCTACCTTGTTCCTCTATCTGCTCAGAAATGCAGTGAAGGATTCATTGTTGTTCTGCCGGGTTGTTTCCAAATCCCTGATAGTGACATCCAGCTCTTGATTGTAGGAGTAATGATCAACGAAGACTCGAACAATGTCTTCCCATGCCCGGGTTTTAGAGGCTTCCAAGGTTAGGAGCCACTATAGTGTAGACTTTGCAAGAGTTTGCGGGAACAACATCGCAATGTGCTCGTGGGTACAACCCATGGACTGGAAGATACTCATACATAGCTTCACATGACTTTTCGGATTCCCAGTTCCGTCAAAACGGTCGATGGCAGGCATCTTGAAATTCTCTGGCAGTTTCAGCTTAACAGGCTCAAAGAGGCCTTCCAGGTCAAGCATGTAATCATCGACCCCCTTGCTTTTCCTCAGTACGCTTTCCAACTTGTCAACCTTATCTATTTTCTCTTGAAGCTTCTTCTCATATGCAAACGGTGGGACCCCTTGAAACCAGTATTCTTCCCCATTATTCTCAGGTGGGGGTGGTTCAAACTCCGGTGGTAGAAACTCGGGCGGAGATTGCGGCCGCCGCTGCTTCAATTCTTCCATGAACTTCAGAACTTGGGCTAGGCTGTCGGACTGCTGGCTTATGGTTGCTCCCAACTCGGTAACCTTGTTTTCCAACTCTTCTCGATTTATGCTAAAGTAAGCTGTTGGACTGATTCTGACCAAGCGGTTTTTTGAACTCCTGACCCAAGACGAGGATCCTAGCTGCTGACTCTGGGAATCTATACTGACCTGACAAATTTTGAGAGGACTAGATCAGATTTCGACAGTGATGGTTTCAGACAGACAAAGACAGTGATGTTTAACAAACGTGGACTGACTTGTGTGTAGATTGATGGGAATGGTGTATGCAAATGAGACAAGCACGCGGATATAAGCCCTAATCTATATGACGCTCCTATTTCTAACAGATAGCAGTTAAACAAATAAGGTCCTAGCCATACAGAGTATGCTAACCTTACTTTCCAGTATGACCACCAAGAGATAACAGGGATTTCCGGGATACTTCAGGAATTTTGGACAGAGTTTCTGGGAGAAACGGGGACTTTGGGTATTTTTTTTTAGGAAATTTGGATAAAGTTTCATGGGAAAAACTGGTTAATGTGGTTGTATCTGGGATATCTGGGCAGAGTTTCTGGAAGAAACTTGGTTGATATGGTTATATCCGGGATATCTGGACAGAGTTTTTGAGAGAAATTGGTTAATATGGTTACATCTGGGATATCTAGACAGAGTTTCTTTTTGGAAGAAACTGGTTAATATGGTTATATCTTGGGCCGAGTTTCTGGTAGAAATTGGTTAATATGGTTACAGTGATCATACTGTCTAGCAGATTTTCATACTCCTATGTCTTAGGACCGACAAACAAGGTTTGCGGTGTATATCTTTGTGAGCATGGAGCAGACATCCTTGTCATGGTGCCTAGGCAGGTCAACTCAATGTGATCACATGTGAGCGATTGCCTTGGGGATCATAAGAAAGAGGTTTTGTTCCATGCCACATAAGCATCTACACCGCTCAGATAATCCCATCAGGGCATACAGCAGTTATATCACATTGTCCTATCTGAAAAGATAAATGAACAGTCCTATGAAAGGTTCTACAGGAATCTATATGCAAAGGCTAGGTTTAGTCAAAGAGGGTCCGTTGACGAGAGTTCCAATATACCGTCAGGGAGACAGTACGGAGGTTTTTACTCTTTTTGATATACCTTGGAAGGTACAGTATCAACGGTGACTTGTGCCCTGACACAGCAAGACCTGAACAATGTCAGCGCCGCGTTTCAGACACAATCCGAAGGGGGGGGGGGGAATGCAAGAGTGCAATGCGATGAACCAGACACAGTAAAAATATGATTTTAAGGATGCTTCTTATGAGTCAAACCTCTGTATTATTTTGTTTCAAAATAAAAATATCCCCAGCAGAGTCGTCAGATTGTGGACACGCGGGATTCCACCTCTTTTTGCTTGTTTGTTTGAAATTTGATTTTAGATCAAAGAAAGAAAATGGTCTGTTGAAAACAGATACAGAGTCGCCACTTGGTCTTTAAGGAACCAAGAAACCTAATTTTGACTCACCCAAATGGATAAAGGGCACCGGCCCTTCATAACCAAAGAACTTGGCTCGGGGTTTTGGTACGAGAGAGGAAGGAGCCTTTGTCGTAACTAAAACACCCTCAACTCGCCCCGTCTTTCGACGGGCCTCAATTAGCATCCAAATAATCATCTTATACTATGTATGGTTCGGCAATTATACTATGATAGTATATTACATCACATAAGAATCTTGAAATTGAAAATCAAAAGATAAGATATCATTCATAAGATCTAAGTCAAATATCATACAATGTAAAGTGAAAATCACACAAATAAACCTAGGAAAAATCGTCTAATCATGTATCAAGTAATTAAGTTTCCCTAATCTAAAGGGGACATGAATTGTTCTTGAAAC
This sequence comes from Hydrangea macrophylla, assembly GCA_033977485.1. NCBI lineage: Eukaryota > Viridiplantae > Streptophyta > Magnoliopsida > Cornales > Hydrangeaceae > Hydrangea > Hydrangea macrophylla. The sequence goes on from CM066988.1 coordinate 149,762,571, forward strand.
AAATAATCAAAGAATCAAAATATGCTTAGCAAGCTAGTATGATGCATGTTAATCTTTGAGAAAAGAAGATCTCTCAATCCCCAGGACGGATGAGAAAGGAGGATTAGATCGAGGGGAAGCATGAACGTGTAATCATGATCATTCCTTACGATCTTCTTAGATTAGGAGTCACAAAAGCCCCAAATCTTTGCATGGATGCAATGTATGTATCTAGAATGTGCCAAGGTTGTAGTGTGCTTTGTGTTCATGGATTCCTAGAATGACTTAGAAGTCTAGAATGTGTATGAATGAATGAATGAAATCAATATGGGATATATACAAATGTAGTATGAACTACTTTCTAAGATATGAACTAATTTGGAATGCATATAAGCATCAAAACAAAGAATGAAAGTTAAAATGTGCTTGCTGTGAATAGTGGACAGAATAGTAACATGATCTTTTGAAAATTGAAAAGAGGAGTTAGAAATGTTTTCAATGCATGATTTTTCATGGAGATCTTCCTTATTGTGTCTATAACACAACCCAAAAAGCCAATCTTTAATAACTATCACAGGTAGAGAGAAATCATATTAACAATAGAGGTCACTCAAAAACAGAGTCCGTACTGTCGACTGAAATGTTGAAATATCTTCGAAAATGAAAACAAATGATATAGAGGCCCATTTTTATACAGAAAGTTCCCTAAGACATTGAAGTTTAAGGGAAAAATAAGTTAGGACCACCGCTTGTGGAAAGGGTTTCTGAAAAAGAGGTTGGAAGTGGACCTAGCTGCTGTGACAGTAAAAACAGAATGTCTGGAAGGAATGTTTAGGACCAAATGGACCATTTCCAAGTACTTCCAAGTCAAACCAAAAATCATGGGTGTTCTCCAATGAGTTAGGAAGACTTTCCAAGTGGCCTTGCATCCATATGTTGAGTATTGAGTTCTAGAAAAATCTTTGAACTCAGATTACTCACTGTTTTGAAAATTTTGGGAAAAACTAGAGTTGTCCTTCTTGGGATTAAAATGAGGGTGTTTTAAGAGAGGTTTAGGAGTAGATATTTTAAAAGCATATTTTCAATACTCAATGAAAGTTATATCTACTTAAAATGCCAACCTCAAACTCATCATCAAGAACCTCCAAGATTGTTGGAGAGATTTATTTTTATTTTGAACATAACTCAAGGATACCTTGGAGGTATTGAAGTTATGATCATCATCTATCAAACATGTTTTTGGGGTCAAGAGCTACTATCCATAAGGATTCACTCACCCCAAACTTCATGTCATCATTTAGATGATGATGAACTAGTAAGTAAATAAAGAAAATCAAAAAGAAATGAGGTAAGAAGAGATGAACATTATATAAACAAACAAGTAAATAAATAGCAATCAATAGATGATATTCATGATGTATAGAACTTGTAGTTTGATATTTCACTCATATGTAATGACATTGGACATGGAAGGAGCTTCCACTCTCTTAAATGCTCACTAAAATGGTGGTTGGGTGTATTGAATGTTGAAGTAAATGAGAGTAATGAAGTAAAAACAAAGTTTAGAACTCACTTTTGTTTTGAAAATCAAAGAAGGAAGCTTCTTTTCTCTCTATTCTAACCTTATCTCTACAACTTTCTCTCCCAAACTTTTTCTAAGCTTTCATTTGACACCCCCAAAATGAAGAGCAATGGGGGGTTTAAATAGGCCAACTTCGGGTGGTTTTGGGATTTAGAAAGTACTCCCATTGGCTCCAAACATCTAAAATCATAAAACTATGTCGTTTTGGTTTTTAGTTAATCAAAATGGAACCCCAAAATTATTTACCAAAACACACTGTTCTAGAGGGGAGTGCCGCCGCGGCACTGGCTGGCCCAGTGCCGCCGCGGCACTGCTCCTCCTTCGTCCAGATAATGCTGTTTAGGCCCCCTGAGGTTCCGGTATTCGCGAAAAGGCCCTATTTCATAAGAAATTCACAGAAAATGCGTATGAACTCCAAACTGAGGTTGTGATATACCGTTGGAAAGGTATTGGAGTCTACTTTACATAAAAAAAATAGTTCGGGGATGGGTTACTTTGATAAGTTTGGCGGTATTTGCGATAAAAGCCGATTTGATCGCCTTTTTCGCCTTCGAAAATTCATAATAGACTCGTTTTAAATCCGAAAATCATGTGCGATATACCGTTGGAAAGCTATTGACCTCTAGTATCCATGAAAAATATTTGAAAATTGTTACGGTGCCCCGGTTTTAAAGTCAAATTCTGGTCAAACCTGGGATTCCCGGGAAGTTCTGGAAACTTCTAGGAGTTCCCAGGAGCTGACGTTTTTGCTCAATTTTCTTTTAAAACTCATTTTAATACTTTTCTTATGATCTTGAATGATTCCGATGAATTCGGATGATTTTGGTCAAACTTGGTCAAACTTTGGTCAAACCTTGGTCAAACTGGTCAACGGGGACTTTCCGGGAACTTTCGGGACTTCCGAGGGTCTCTGGGAGCTGACGATTTCATCCAATTTTTCTTAAAAACTCATTTGATCTATTTTCTTACGACGTAGCATGTTTCCAGAACTTTGGGACCAAATCTGGGAGTTTTCGGGCTTTCAGGGGCATTTTGGTCATTCTGAGCATTCTGAGAGATAGAGCTGACTTCCAAGAGTCCTTTTGAGTCTTTTACGATCATTGTGAACCACCAAGCTATGGGTCTCCTAAATCTGATAGCCGACAAAATGGGGTGTCTACACTCACCAAGGCTTGGGATGTGTTTTAACACAAGATGACAAGGTAATAGCTTACGCTTCGCGATAGTTGAGACCTTACGAGAAGAACTACCCGACACATGCCTTGGAGTTAGCGGCGGTAATTTTTGCGTTAAAAATTTGGAGACATTATCTATACGGGAAAACTTGTGAAATCTTCACTGATCATAAAAGTCTGAAATACCTATTCACTCTGAGGGATCTTAATATGAGACAAAGAAGATGGTTGGATCTCATGAAAGATTATGATTTAAAAATTCAGTATCACCCAGGAAAAGCCAATGTTGTTGCTGATGCCTTGAGTCAGAAATCGTCGAAAAACTTAGTTTATGCCTTGACTGGACAGGAAAAGTTGATAAAGGAATTTGAACAATTGAAGCTTGAAGTAGTTCCTAAAATTAGAGGTGGTTTAATGGCTGCGATCGTGGCACAACCGAGTTTAATTGGGGAAATCAAGACTAATCAACTTCTAGATCCAGAATTCAAGAAGATTGTGGATGAATTACCTAAGGGGAGAAGGCCAGAATTCAGTTTCCAAGATGATGTTCTGAAATACATCAATCGATTATGTGTTCCTAACGTTGGTGATTTGAGAAACAGAGTTATGGAAGAGGCTCACAATACCAGATATTCAATACATCCGGGTAGTACCAAAATGTACAGAGACTTGCGAGAAATTTACTGGTGGAGTGGTATGAAGCGAGAGGCAGCAGAATTTGTGTCCAAATGTATGACCTGTCAAAAAGTGAAAATGGAACACCAATGACCCGGGGGAGAATTACATCTGCTAGAGATACTGGAGTGGAAGTGGGAGCATATTACGATGGATTTCGTATCGGGGTTTCCAAAATCTCAAAAGTCAAATGATAGCATCTGGGTGATTGTAGACCGGTTGACTAAGTCAGCCCATTTCTTACCCATTAAGACCAAGGATCCATCGAAACTTGCAGAGATTTATATCAGAGAAATTATACGGCTTCATGGAGCACCAGTGTCGATAGTGTCAGATCGTGACACTCGGTTCGTGTCAAGATTTTAGGAGAGTTTACTGAGGGCTATGGGGACAGCTTTACATTTTAGTACTGCATTTCATCCCCAGACCGATGGTCAATCCGAGCGAGTGATTCAAATTCTAGAAGACATGTTGAGAGTATGTGTAATGGACTTCAAGGCCGATTGGGAGACCCACTTGCCTTTAATCGAGTTCTCTTACAATAACAATTTTCAAACTAGCATTGGAATGGCACCTTATGAGGCACTATATGGAAAAAAGTGTAGATCGCCAGTTTGTTGGACAGAAGTTGGTGAGAAATAACTTTTGGGACCAGAGATAGTGCAAATTACTACTCACAAGATCACATTGATTAAACAGCGATTGCAAACGGCTCAGAGTCGTTATAAAAGTTATGCGGATACAGGTAGAAGACCGTTAGAGTTTGAGGTGGGTGACTATGTGTTTTTGAAAGTATCGCCTTCAAAAGGCATAGCACGTTTTGGTAAGCGAGGTAAGCTCAGTCCGAGATATGTTGGACCGTATTTGATTCTTAATTGAGTTGGGCCATTAGCTTATCGGTTAGAGCTGTCACAAGAATTAGAGAATGTTCATAATGTGTTTCACGTGTCGATGCTTCGACGTTATGTGCCGGATTCCAAACATGTTATCATTCCGGAACCGTTAGAGATTCGGGAAGATTTAACTTACGTGGAACATCCAGTGCAAATTCTTGATAGGAAAGATCAAGTATTGAGGACCAAAGTGATTCCCTTGGTGATGGTTCAATGGCGAAGCCATTCAGTGGAAGAGGCTACTTGGGAGCGGGAGGATGAGATCCGAGCCAAGTACCCGCATCTCTTCAATTCCTGAGGTAAGAGTAAGTTTGGGGACCAAACTCCCTTTTAGGGAGGGAGAAATGTAACACTCCTACCCGGAGAACGGGTTAATTACTATGTTAATATGCATTAATTAATATAATTAGTGTATAAAATGGATTAAAGGGGAGGCTTGGACTCGCCCGTGGAAAAAAGTGTTCAGAAGAGGGACACTAGTTGGAAAAGTCCCCAGTGAGATGGGACAGGTATTGAAATGGAACCCAGTGAAGGGTAAAATGGTAATTTGCATTTTAAATGATCAAATGCATTTTATGTGTTTATATGAATATGTGTTTACATGCTTTCATACTATATGATAATACATGTACTAGTAATGAGTATTAGTTTGGATACCCAAATAAGGGTATAATTGAAAAAGGTTCAAAATTAGTAGGTGCGATAGCAATTTCACAAAATATGTGGGACCCACATTGGAACCCATACGGAACTTAGACAAACACTCATTAGATAATTGGGTAGTTAATGAAATGTTTGGGGGATTTCATAATAAGAACTTAAGAAATTTTGGGGGTGTAAATGGAAAATAGGAAAATTGAGGTTGGGACACCTCACATACATGCATATGAGGTGTCAAGATTGAGAGAGTCTCTCAATTTACAGCAGAATCAAAAGAAAAAGAAAGAAAGAGCTCGGGAGAGAAGACGGAGACGAGACGCCGACGCCGTAATCTCGCCGTTCCGTCGCCGCCGTTCGTCGGATTCGCGAACAGAAGCTGTTTTCGGACTCGTGGAGGATTCATTGTGGTGTCGGAATTGAGCTAGAATTGGTGAAATTCAGCACACCTCTAGCTTGAATTTGGGTAAAATCTGTGAATAAGGTGAGTTTTCTAGCCTAAAAATGATTGTGTTTAATGTGTTCAAGGCTTCAAGTGGTGTTAGAGATATTAATCCTCGTTTAGAAGCTATTATATTATTGGATTGATAATTTCATATCAATTTTATGAGAATTATGTGTTGATACATGTATATGTGCTTATATGTCTATGTGGTAGTCAATGAGCACCAGGGAAATGGTTCATTGTTGGGAGTAATAAGGGTGGTGAAGAGGAAGAATCCGATAAATATGGAAGTCCAAGGAATAGAAGTGGCCACGGGACCAAGGGAGGTCTTCGGGTCTGAATGAACCATATAACCGGTGACTCGGCGACAACGGTTGTGTTTTTATGTGTTAATTATAGCATTGCACGTGTTAAACATTCAATCATGTTAGAATGCTCACTAAGCAAATTGCTTAAGAAAATCGTTTTCCTATTTCTGTTGTGGTACATAACAACCACCGCAGGTACGGAGAAATACCCGGAGAGAAAGTGACGTGCTCGGGCAAAAGGAGAGATGGGAGAGATGGGGGAGATTTGAGCCTCATACTTGTGAATTTCGTTTGAACTTGTAAAATGATGTAAATTTATGGTTTCTTTTATGTTAATGTTCATACTTGGGTTGTTGGAAAAGAATTTGGATCATAACTATGTATTTGGAAGTGAAAAGTAGAACCTATGTATAATCTCTTTTGTTTTGCTCAAATGGTGCAAGTTAGTAATTAAAACCATCTTGGCATGTTCGGATGTGTCGCAAGCGTCGTGGACAAGTTTGGTTGTGTAAATGGTGTTGGTTGTAGATTGAGTTGATTCCTAATAAATCCCAAGTACTTTGGATGAGAATTGAGTTTCAAAGTTGAAAAGTTTGTTTTGGATCAAAGAAAAAAAGTTTATGATTGATTTGATCAAATTGTGAATGTGTTTGTGTGATCCAAGCTTGATTTAAGTTCAAAAGTGTTTGAAAATGTGTTGGATATGTTTTCCCAAAGTTTCATAAGGGTTCCATGTGAATTGGTTGTATTTTGGAAGTTAAAACTTGTTTTGACAGCAAAACTTAGCAGCAGAATCTGTTCTGCAGGGCGCGGATCGATCCGGCTTTTATCGGGGACATTCTGCTTGTGGCTCATATAAATGGATCGATCCGGGCCTTATGAAGGGATCGATCCGCTTGTAATTTTTCACAGCACGTCTGCTTTTACAGAAACGTGCATAACTTTTTCTAGAAAACTCGGATTCGCGCGCCGTTTGTTGCGTTGGAACCGGGACTCAAAAATCTAAATTTTGGTATAAAAATTTTACATACTTCATTAATGACCATTTTGCCCTTGGGGGCTATTTTGTCACAATAGAGTTCTTTAAAGTGGTTTATTCACATTTTCTTTCTAATTAGTGTGTATTTTGGGTGCGGTTACTCTTGTTGACATTTAAAGTCATGTTCCCGAATATGATGGTCATGATACCTCTTCTTATTTTGATTGTGGCATCTATGGTGTTGAGGAATGGACGTCCAAAAATCACCGGGATTTGTGAACATGGGTTAGGCACAGGTTCTGTGTCTAGAGTCACAAAATCTACCGGGAAGACAAAAGTGTCTATTTGCACCAGAACGTCCTCCAGTATTCCTCTAGGGTATTTGACTGATCTGTCTGCCAATTGCAATGCAACTCGGGTGGGTTTGAGTTCATCCAACCCTAATTGTTTATATACTGAGTATGGCAGCAAGTTTACGCTAGCTCCTAAATCAAGGAGTGCGTTGTCGACTATCCTTTGATTCCCAATTCTGCATGAGACAGTTGGGGTGCCAGGGTCCTTAAGCTTTGGAGGCAATTCGTTTTGAATGATTGCGCTTGCTTGGCAAGCGACATAGGCATGTTTCTTTACGCTTTGTCTCCTTTTGACCGTGCATAAGTCTTTTAGATACTTAGGATAGGCTGGCACTTGTTTGATTGCTTCAAGGAGTGAGAGATTGATTTTGACTTGTTTGAATAACTCCAAGAACTCCTGATTCTTTGCCTCGTTTTGGGGTTTCTTGAGCCTTTGAGGGTAAGGTGCAGGGAAAGGGCATTTAGGTAATTCGTCAATGACGGGCTCCTTTCCAAGCCTTCTCTCAACTTCTTCTACTTCTTTAGGGGCGTCCTCATTTGGTTCTAATGGTTTGTCATTAGTAGACGACTCCTCTACTTGAGTAGATGGTTTGCTCTTAGTTACCACTTCCTCCTCTTCATACTCCTCTGGAGTAGAATGAGGCATATTTTGCCCTATGACTTTGCCGCTTCTTAATGTAATCACAGCTTTTGCCTGTTCATGATTAGGAGGGCCATTGTTGTATCCCTTAGGGTTTTGAAGTGGTTGAGCAGGAAATGTTCCACTCGACCCCTCTTGACGTGCATCCATCCTCTCTAATGTCGCGGACATTTTACTCATCATTTGAATTAACTGTTGTGTTAAATTCGCATTAGAGAGTGGATCTTCCCCTTGCACCTTCTTGTGACGTGGCACATAGACATTTGCTTGTTGATGATGTGAGGGTTGAGCGTTGTTGTAGTTATGTGCTCTATTTTGCTGGAATGACTGAGACTGCCTGTTGTATTGCCCTTGATATTGATTATTGTTATTGTAGGGCTGTTGTTGTTGAAATTGGTTTTGGGTCCCAGCATTGTTTTTCCAATCGAACCCGGGGTGATTCCATCTATTGTTATTATTTTGCGTATTTTAATTATTGTAGGAATTCCCTGCCCCCTTCCCCTATACTCTTGCATGGCATTCATTTCCATGGGGGGTTGTTCTTGAAAATACGGCACATTTGGACAGTATTGAGTAGAGTGTCCCAGCATGTTGCATGTGTCGCACGGTTCTTCAGGCAAAAACTGCCTAGAACTCTCTCCTTTCATCCCCAATTCTTCCACTTTCTTTGCTAGTTCTTCATATTTATTCATCAGATGATCCTCACTTTTTAGTTGATATAAACTTTTCTCTTCCACATAGGATATCTATGAGCGTGGGATATCATCTGAATTTGACCACTCATGGGCGTGTTCAGCTAGCCACTCAAAATGAACTTCAGCTTCCTCCGTGTTTTTGCGAAGAAATGGCCCCGAACTCATGGTCTCGACCAATTTCTTAGTTTCACCATTTAATCCTTCATAAAAGTAGCTAATGGTTTGCCATTTCTCGTACCCGTGATGTGGGCATGAGAGTAGTAAATCCTTGAAACGTTCCCAAGTTTGGGTGAATGTTTCATTGCTCTTTTGTTTGTAAGAATTTATTTGTCGTTTAAGCTCAGTGGTCATGCGAGGTGGAAAGAATTTCTTCAGGAAAGCAGTGTTCATCGCATGCCAGGTGTAGCTGGAGTTTGGCTTCAAGGTGAGTAATCACGCTTTTGCTTTATCCTTCAGAGTAAAAGGAAATAGCATTAGACGTGTTACATCTACAGAACAATTCTGTGAGAAAGTTTTACAAACATCCTCAAAGTCCTTGACATGTATATATGCCTTCTCGCTCTCCATTCCATGAAAGGTAGGAAGGAGTTGAATCATTCCATTGCAAAATTGGAATTCGCCTGCATGAGGTGGAATGAGAATACAAGACGGAGTAGGCGCGTGTTCGGGTGTCATGAGGTCACACAAAGGACGCAGTGAATCGTCAATTGGTACGACCACATTATCACCGTTTTCGCTTTGATTATCAGCCATTGAATCGATCGGTGTAACTATGGGGTTAATAGAACTAGAGGAACTGGATGAATAGAATGGGTATCCGTAAATTCCTTCGATGGAATTATCGGACATAAAGGAAAAGATCCTAAGAAATTTTTAATCTAAAGAACAAAAGAAAAAGAAAAACAGAAAAAGATAAGGAAAGATTGAGGTAATCGAAGCGTTAGCTTGTCGCCTTCCCCGGCAACGGTGCCAAAAACTTGACACGAGAATTTTTCTGTGTATGCTTGTGTGCTATACCCAAGTGTAGGTAATCGTGCAAGTAGTAACTGGTTAAGACCAGGTCGATCCCACAGGGAAGGTGTTAAACTACTTACTTAGATTAATCTCAAACCAAAAAATAAAATTTAATATTTTAAAGGAGTGTAGAACACAAAGTTCCACGATTTAACAACTACTAAAACTAAAGCAATTAAACTAGATTAACTAATTACTAACTAATTAACTAAAGCAATGATTTAAAATGTGTTTTTCTTAATTAAAAAGGAATGTTGGGATTACTCGAATCCACCGCGACCTAGCCATCTACCATGCAATTACGTTGAAGCTCAATGGAGCACACTCTCTATAGTATTCTGTATTTCTCTTAGGATAAAGAATCCATAGTCCTTTCATGACCGGGACTATATCATCACAATGGAGTTTGAAATACACAAAAGCGGTTTAAAACAATAGTTTAGACTCTCACCTACAATGGTATTAGCATTGAGGGTGGTTTGCAAAATATATTAAAGAAAAATGCCTCAAGGCTTAAAGTTCACAGACTGTTTTGACAAACTGAGCGTTTTGGGATAATTTGATAACAAATCAGTAAAACAGAAAGTCTAGGAATACTGCATAGAATGTCCTCAAGAATCTGAGAGTTTGATCGATCGACGCACTTTCGATCGATCGAACTTTATTCGATCGCTCGACAATGTCTCTGGTCCGATCAATCGAACTACTTCAATCGATCAAACACAGAAATTAATCTGCTGCATGCCAGAGGCCTGAGATCACGGTTTCATCGTGATCTCCCAACCCGGGGACTACTCAGACATGGTCTGGAGTGTCACGGATGTGTTTTTAACGTAGAAGTCCATTAAAGTTTTGTTTGGTTGTGTTTTAATCATGCAAACTATAAAAACTAGTTGTATAACTATGTCTAACATACAAGGCTACTGAATAGTAGATTGAACTTCTATAAACTAAGTGCAGAAAATGAATACAATAACCTGGAACTGAAAACTTGTATTAAACTAGAAAAACCAATCCCAAAGCAATATCCAACCTTCAAAACCTCCAAAAACATGAAACCTCTCTATCTCTCTCTCTAAAAACTGATAAAAGTAATGGGGGCGTCCCTCTGGACGTTTACAATACGAATATATATAGCAAAGACCTAATGCTAGGGTTAAAAACCCCGCTTCTGCTGCATGCGCGTAAAATCTGATAAAAGGCATGTTCGATCGATCGAACATTCTTCGATCGATTGAACTTTTGAATCTTCGAGCGCTTGAACTCCCTCGATCGATCGAACATTCGAGCGATCGAATGTTCTTCAATCGATCGAACTCTGTATTTCAGCTTTTAATTGTCTTCATTAGAATTCAGTACTTCCTTTTATCATTATCTTTCAGCTCTTCACACAGTAACTGTAATCTGCACAAATTACAGCTAAAACACACAACTTATCATAGATTAATCAAATTGTATACAAATTGGCGTTATAATTCAAATTGAAGATAACTAAAGGAATTGTAAACTAAATCAATACATTTTCTTCTTTTAGCGCGGTTGTATTTTACAAATACCCCCGCTTGTCAACTATGATGGAGATAGCGCCGGGTTCGTTGGTGAACCAACAAGCTTGGAACTACCAGAGACCGGATGTGATCCCCTCTAATGGGGGTGAGAGGCCTCTTTTATAGGTGCAAGAGACCTACTCATACAAGGTAAGTAATCAAATAAGGAGAGTTAATCTAATTATCATTGATTGGCATAAATCATGGAAGACTCCTCAACGGATCAGGGAACTTCCATTGGCATTTTGCTTTTAGTTCGGAAACTGCTGGGAGTCTTGGGGAGCAAGTCATAGGGCTGATTCAGGCCATGCCCATCGCGTGGTGTGTCCACATAACGCGCTTAGACTATGGGACCAACCCAAGCGGGTGACGTCAGACTACCCGGACACGCTTGCTTTCTTGCTCCAGTGGCTGTTTGACTTTAATCGGATACTTTTGGACTCATCAACCTCTATAGATATACAAGTCTCAACTAGGAGCCAAAGTAATGTCCATATAGAGATGATACGATCTCAACATGATTAAAAAGTATCCATAACTAAACTCAACCAATTATATATAGCTTATTTCAATGATTTACAAGTTAAAGTTCTATGATACAACTATCATGACTACCTATATGAGGATTTTGAAATGAATGAGCATGAATAAGATATGAATCATTCATTGATTTGGATCATTCAATCTCTGAATTTAAGCTTAATTAACTTTGTTCAAAACATAGTTTAAGTATTAAGTCACGGAAAAGTCATTTGGATCACCATTTACAAAGTCTATCAAATCTACAACAGAATTCCAGGAATTACAGAGAGTAGTCTAGACATTCAAAAATTGGAAAAGCATAGTTTCCATAGTTTGATCTTAATGAGTTTTGGACACAAGGTGACTCTGTGAGTCTAGTTTCTAACCCAAAAAGAAAATCTAAGATCAAGAGGTCCAATCTCTAGGAATTTGACAAAAACCAGGCATCACATAGAATTTATAAACTCTCTGTCCAGAGATTTTGTATGATATTCTAAAAATAGTAAACGGATCTGAATTACTTTAATCTTTTTAGGGGATTTTATTAACTCATGAAAACTTCATAGGAAAATTATTTGAAACTTAAAATACTTGTTTAAGGCTCTGATTTAATCAATTTAAAACTGACTTATTGTTCTAAAATTTTGGATAGAGAGTGACTAGTTCACAAATTATAAGATCAAACCATCCTAACCACGTAATTAAGACAAAATAGAAAATTCAGTGGTAGATCTGTGTTATGAACACATTCTAATTGGTTTCGTTCAATTCCAATGGCTCATGACTTAATTAAAAATCTTTGATCACAGCTGGTTATTGAAATCACTGCACCATTGTTGAATTGTCATTTCTTTGTTGAACCTGTCACGCCCCGACGTAGCATAAATATGGAAAGCATTTAATTTCCTTTAAGGGCCCGTAGGTCACGACAGTTTAAAGGATCGATTCCGTCCCAAACGTCGAACAACATATTAATATAAATCAAAGTAGAGCAATCAAGGCTTACAAAATTTTTCTAACTTATTACATATTACCGTTCTGGGTCAGCTAAGGCACAAGCCGCCTTAAAATAAAACAATATCTATTGTCTATTATAGAATTCAGTTATAACTAAAAACATATAAAAGTAAATTCTCTATCCAGCAGTGTTTCTCAATTTGCATGGTCGTACGGCCTAGCAATATCATAACCTGAAAAGCCGGAACACGAATGTCCAGGACGCATCAACGTCGTCAGCTTCAAGAAGTTGGTGAGTATTAAAAACATATGCCCGAATGTAAAACATACTCATTTACTATTTTTCATTTTTCCATTAATCAACAGGTGGATATTAAAGTAAAAAGTTCATTTTTAGAAAACAACCACAATATCATTTGAAACCTTTAATTCGCATATATATGACCGTGTATGAAAAACAATGCACCATCTCATCTTACCGACTCTTTTCTCTCGATAAACACAACAACCCACTATCTCACACCAGTATCTTTGAAACGCTAAGATAGCCACACTTTAGCACAGGGGTGCCAGGAAATGTCCAAGTTTGCCTCACACTTTAGCACGGGGTGCCAAGGAATGTTCAATGCCTCACACTTTAGTACCTAATCCGCCTCACAAATACATCACACAGTATCCAGACTCGGGTACCAGGGAGTGTCCGTAGGCCACACTTTAGCACTACCATGGGTGCCAGGGAATGTCCAAGTTCGGCTTCACACACTTTAGCGCTACCATGGGCGTCAGGGAATGTCCAGTTTTGCCACCGTCGCATTTCAAAGATACTCTAGCGGCAATCTCAACACGTCACACTTTGGTACACAATTACCAGGGAGTGTCCACACAATCTCAACCACATACTCTTTTCCACACTGACCACCACTCACCATGCATGTACAAGTGACTCTACATGAATGATATGCGACTTAATACAGAAATATAAAGTACTGGAAATAACCATGAATTCATCAAAAATTACTTAAATTTGCTTTTACAGCTACTAGTAAACAAGCAGGTTCACTTTGAAGCAATGCCCTTAAAAATGAGTTATAATTTTTATGGATGAATTGCATATCAAATGAAAGGTCTTTGAGTCTAGTTTCCAATGCTTCAAACGGTGCGTATTTTCGAGTTTTTTTAGAGGAAGTTATGACCGTTTTAGTAAAAGTCGTCAGTGCTGAAACATGTCAATCGATTGGGTGACATGTCAATCGATTGGATATGTTTCCAATCAATTGAAACTTCATCTTCTTCCATAGTTTCAAAATTAAAAGCTAGTTTTTACCCATTTCTGAATTCTGCTTCAAACAGGACATGTAATATATGGATTTCTTCGTTTTTCCGCAAGGATTACAAATACGTGATCGGTTTTAACTAATTTCAATCATAGCTCTCGGATTTCACGTAAAACTGAGAGGTGAAATAACTTTAAATCAATGATACATCGCGATACGGATGAATTAAGCCGTAGTATTCGAACCATAGCTTATTGGGACTAAGATCTTTCATCCCCAATTCACGGAATCGATTTTGATTAACTTTTCTAAAACTCCAATTTTCAAAGCTTCAATGGTGATTTCTTGTATATACATATATACACCTCTATATATATTGAAATATACATATAAAAACATTGAGAGTGAGTTTATAATACTCACAGAGGGATTAGGACAACAATTTGATGCCGGGATTTCCGCTGTGAATTCCGTCGTCTAAGAATTTCAACCCGTTCTTGATGTTGATACAAGTATTATATATAACTATATATCTGTGTGAGTTTATATGTATAGTGATTATGTATGTGTGTGTCCATATCTTGAGAGGACAAGAGAGAGTTGAGAGAATTTGAGAGAGGCAGTGAGTGATATGAGAGTTGGGAGGTATATACATATATATATAAACTCACTATTGTGGCCTCCAAGCAATTGGGGGAAAATTGCCCGGTGTGGTTGAGCTCACGTGCTCCCACACCCAAGACGCGGTGAAGGCGCAGTTTTAAAATAAAAACTGGTATTATCCGGTTGAAATAAAAATACAGAAAGTTATGATAACGTAGGAATTAAATTCCCAGTTGTTTAAAAAGTATAGATAGAGTTTCAAATCTATAGAAAGAGTTTTCTATATTTGTGGAAATTATGTTTTGACCCCAAATAAAAATTCTTAATAAAATAAAACAAGTAATACCAATTAAAATTATGAAAATCACATTTAATAATTAAATGAAAATACAGGTTGTTACATCCTTCCTCCCTTAAACAGGATTTCGTCCCCGAAATCTAGACTAACTAGTCCTGAAACAACTCGGGGTATCTAATCCTCATGTCTGACTCTAACTCCCACGATGCTTCTCCCTCATCATGATGCCTCCACTAAACCTTAATCAAAGGAACGTCTCTTCTCCTCAACCTCTTGATACTCTGGTCAAGAATCCTCACGGGTCTATCCTTGTAGACAACTCTTTGACTAGTCTCAATGTCATCAAAATTCACCACAAATATAAGCATCAGCACCATAGTGGTCCCTTTGAGGCTCTCCAAAAGTGCGGTCTCTTCGCCACCGATTGAAATAACTTTTATACCTACTTTGAGCGGTCCTCATTCGTTCCTTAACCAAGTAAATCTTCTCGTTGGTTTCTCTAACCAAATCTGGTTCCAACAATTCTGTATCTCCGCCTCAGCCCAGCACAACGGAGAACGACATGCTTTGAACGGAGCCAATCCGATACTCGTGTGATAGCTATTGTTATAGGCAAATTCAACCAAAGACAAGTGTGTCTCCCAAGATTCTTCAAAATTGATAACACAAGCCCTAAGCATATCCTACATGATTTGATTAACACGCTCGGCCTGCCCATCTGTCTGAGGGTGAAAGGCATACTCATCTTGAGCGAGGTTCCCATAGCTTCTTGCAGACTTTCCCAGAATCCAGAAGTGAAACGTGCATCGCGGTCTGACACAATTGACACAGGTGCACCATGAAGTTTCACAACTTGTTGTATGTACATCCGGCTCATCTTTTCTACCGGGTATATCATACTATAAGCAATGAAATGAGCCGACTTAGTCAATCGATCTATAATTACCCAGATAGCATCATGATTCTGCTGTGATCGAGGCAATCCCACTACAAAATCCATGGTAATGTGCTCCCACTTCCAACCTGGAACAGGTAAGGGTTGTAACAATCCCAGGGGTTTCTGGTGTTTGGCTTTGACTTGTTGACACTTCAAACACTTGGATACAAATTCGGCCACATCCTTCTTCATACCTTTCTACCAGAAATTTCTCTTCAAATCCTTGTACATTTTCGTTCCTCCTGGGTGAACTGTATATCTTGACTTATGTGCTTCTTCCAGGATATCCTTTCTTAGCTCTCCATCACCTGGCACACATAATCTATCTCTGCACCGATATCCTCCATCAATTCCTACCTTCCATTCTGTCGGATCTTTCTCTGACATCTTCGCAAACCATGCTTGAAACTTCTCATCTTCTTTTTGAGCTCCAATAATGCGATCGATAAGAAGAGGCTATAGGATATGACATCCAAAAAGTTGTCCTTCTTCTTTAGCACTCTGTACATCGAACTCCGCCAATGTCTCCAATGCTCGCCATTCTCTAACCATTAAGGAGACGATCGTCTCACGAGTCTGTCAACTCAAAGCATCAGTAACCACATTAGCTTTACCAGGGTGGTACTCTAACATGAAGTCGTAATCTTTGATTAGCTCCATCCATCTGCGTTATCTCATGTTCAACTCTTTCTGTGTGAACAAGTATTTCAGACTCTTGTGATCAGAGAATAAATCAAACTTCTCACCGCAGAGATAGTGTCTCCAAATCTTGAGTGCAAAAACTACTGCCGCTAACTCCAAATCATGAATGGGATAGTTCAACTCATTCGGCTTCAGCTGTCTGGATCCATAGGCGATAACTCTACCATCTTGCATAAGTACACACCCTAGCCCTTGATATGATGCATCGCTAAAGATAGTGAACTTCTCATCAGGTTTGGGTATAGCTAGTACCGGTGCGGTAGTGAGTCTCTCTTTCAACTCTAGAAGGGCCCGCTCATGCTTCTTGGCCCATTCAAATTTCAAATTCTTCTTCGTCAACCCAGTCAATGGTGCAGCTATTTGAGAGAATCCCTCAACAAATCTTCTGTAATAGCCTGCGAGTCCAAGGAAACTCCGAACCTCTATAGGGTTGCTCAGCCTAACCCAGTTTGACACAGCATCAGTCTTGGACGAATCCACTGAAATTCCTTGAGATGACACCTTGTGTCCCAAAAATTTAACGTCTTGCAACCAGAACTCACACTTACTGAACTTGGCATACAAGTGGTGGTCCTTAAGCGTCTGCATCGTAATCCGTAGATGTTGTTCGTGTTCTTCTACTGATTTAGAATAGATCAAAATATCATCTATAAAGACGATGACAAACTGATCCAAATAAGGCTTGAACACCCTGTTCATTAGATCCATAAACACTGTCGGGGCGTTCGTCATTCCAAACGGCATCACCAAAAATTCATAATGACCATATCGGGTTCTGAACGCAGTCTTAGGTATATCTTCTTTTCGTATCCTCAACTGGTGATATCCCGACCGTAGGTGTATCTTAGAAAATGTCTTCTCTTCTTGTAGTTGATCAAATAAGTCGTCGATCCGAGGTAAGGGATACATATTCTTGATAGTCACGCGGTTCAGTTCTTGGTAGTTAATACACAGCCTGAGCGTTCCGTCCTTCTTCTTTACGAATAATACCGGTGCTCCCCAAGGCGATGTACTTGGACGTACAAAACCTAGGTTCACGAGCTCTTGAACTTGTTCCTTGAATTCCAATAGTTCGGTGGGGGCCATTCTGTAGGGGACCTTGGTGATTGGAACAGTACCTGGTATAAGCTCAATACATAACTCTATACCTCTCTTAAACGGTAAACCAGAAACGTCTTGAAATACTTCTTCGAAGTCCTTGACTACAGGTATAGACGACGCTGTCATCTCTGTACTGACGACTTCGATGTTTGCTAAACATCTGGTGAGGAACATATCTCCTGAAGGGTTACATTGAAAATCAAACGGTCGATTCTCATTGTCGAGGAATGTGATTCTCTTCCTCGTATAATCCAACTTCACTTGATTCTGAGAGAGCCAATCCATTCCTAGGATTATGTTAAACTCCTTCATCTATAGAACGATCAACCTTGCAGGGATTTCACGGTCTCCTAGCCGTAAAGGACAATCCTAGCACACGTGTCCTAATCTGACTGCAGCTCCTAATGGTGAAGTAGCCCTCAAAGCTTTCTCTAAACGATGAGGTAAGATACCCAATCTCCGAATCGTACTAACAGATATGAATGAAAGAGCAGCACCCGTATCAAATAACACTTTAACATGGGGGTTAAACAGAGTTAATGTACCTTCCACTACTTGTTGATTAGGTTGAGCTTCTTTATAACTCCCTTTTTCATAAACAGTTTCATCATATTCAACGGCATCAGGAATAACAGCATTCAAACGAGTCTGACCCTGCTGACCATACGTCACTCTTGTAGGAGTAGTGCAGTACTTGCTAATGTGACCAGGTCCACCACAGCTATGACAGACTATATTCTGATGAGCGATGCGCTTAGGTGCCTTGCAGTCTCGAGCCAAATGATCGGGGGTGCCACAGTTAAAGCATTGCGTTATCCTCTTGGGTAAAGCACATCTTTTGGCAAAATGTCCAGGCATCTGGCAGTTAAAACAGACTTGAGGTTTGGTTTTCCATTTCTTCTTCTCCACTTTTGGTGCACACCTATTCTTATGAAGGTGTCGCAGATTGCCGTGTTCCATCCATTGAGTCTCACTGCAATCATACCAAATGTGACCTGGTAGGTTACAATTAGCACAGAGGCAGCTTGATCTGCTTGTACCCTTACCCTCAACTGGAGTCACCATCTCTTGGAATTTCCTCTTGCCTTGCTGTAGCTCGGATGATTTTGCAAGGAAACTCCCGTACAGACAATCTCCTTACTTACCTAAGGTGACCCTATCTCCTAGCTCCCATAAGCTCAGAATAAGTGACTCGACCAAGCCAGTGGGATCGAGTTCTGGGGATAACAGTCAGGATAGTCTGCTCGATTGGTTCTTGGCTGCCTGGGATGACTCGGCCATCTATGCTCCTATACACAGGTCCAGCCTAACGTGCTAATATTACTGTAATAAACTCGTACTATCACATAAGTATACAATAAAATCCAAATATACATAATATAATTCAAGCATACATAATATACCAAACACGTATTTGAACTAGGGCTGTCTAATAGCAAAAGGGATCGTATTCTTATTCTTATTCTCCTTCCAAACTCTGGGTTTTAGGCTATGCTGACTGTTCTGAGATTTGACTCAAGAAGTTCGTCAGTATCTAAGCTACCCAAGCGGGCTATGTCTTACCTCAACTTCCCAGAAACTCGACTACTATCAGTCTATATGGAATTCATATATCATAACCAACTTGGCTAATTTCTAAATGGATACGTCCAAGGATGTTTGGCGACTGCTAACATTATTGTTGATGTGACAAAACATGTATAATTGTCTCTACGATGAAACCAACCAAGATATTCGAGTTCTGAATTAAGGACAATCGACGTTAATTAACTAAAAATGGGAACCTAGTTGTTCGATAAACCTAAGTTTGCTAAATCAGACTCGACTTAACTTGATTGCATAGCTTAGTAAAAACTCCACGTTAACCTATATCACTAATCTATGGCATGAATAACCGAGCCTGGTTAAACTAGATAACCTGGCTCTAATACCACTAAATCCTGTCACGCCCCGACGTAGCATAAATATGGAAAGCATTTAATTTCTTTTATAGGCCCGTAGGTCGCGACAGTTTGAAGGATCGATTCCGTCCCAAACGTCGAACAACATATTAATATAAATCAAAGTAGAGCAATCAAGGCTTACAAAATTTTTCTAACTTATTACATATTACTGTTCTGGGTCAGCTAAGGCACAAGCCGCCTTAAACAAAACAATATCTATTGTCTATTACAGAATTCAGTTATAACTTAAAACATATAAAAGTAAATTCTCTATCCAGCAGTGTTTCTTAATTTGCGAAGTCGTACGGCCCAGCAATATCATAACCTGAAAAGCCGGAACACGAATGTCCAGGACGCATCAACGTCGTCAGCTTCAAGAAGTTGGTGAGTATTAAAAACATATGCCCGAATGTAAAACATACTCATTTACTATTTTTCATTTTTCCATTAATCAACAGGTGGATATTAAAGTAAAGAGTTCATTTTTAGAAAACAACCACAATATCGTTTGAAACCTTTAATTCGCATATATGTGACCGTGTATGAAAAACAATGCACCATCTCATCTTACCGACTCTTTTCTCTCGACAAACACAACAACCCACTATCTCACACCAGTATCTTTGAAATGCTAAGATAGCCACACTTTAGCACAGGGGTGCCAGGAAATGTCCAAGTTTGCCTCACACTTTAGCACGGGGTGCCAAGGAATGTTCAATGCCTCACACTTTAGTACCTAATCCGCCTCACAAATACATCACACAGTATCCAGACTCAGGTACCAGGGAGTGTCCGTAGGCCACACTTTAGCACTACCATGGGTGCCAGGGAATGTCCAAGTTCGGCTTCACACACTTTAGCGCTACCATGGGCGTCAGGGAATGTCCAATTTTGCCACCGTCGCATTTCAAAGATACTCTAGCGGAAATCTCAACACGTCACACTTTGGTACACAATTACCAGGGAGTGTCCACACAATCTCAACCACATACTCTTTTCCACACTGACCACCACTCACCATGCATGTACAAGTGACTCTACAAGAATGATATGTGATTTAATACAGAAATATAAAGTACTGGAAACGATAACCATGGATATACGAGAAGAAGTTATATGAAATAACCATGAATTCATCAAAAATTACTTTAATTTGCTTTTACAGCTGCTAGTAAACAAGCAGGTTCACTTTGAAGCAATGCCCTTAAAAATGAGTTATAATTTTTATGGCTGAATTGCATATCAAATGAAAGGTCTTTGAGTCTAGTTTCCAACGCTTCAAACGGTGCGCGTTTTCGAGTTTTCTAGAGGAAGTTATGATCGTTTTAGTAAAAGTCATCAGTGCTGAAACATGTCAATCGATTGGATGACATGTCAATCGATTGGATATGTTTCCAATCAATTGAAACTTCATCTTCTTTCACAGTTTCAAAATTAAAAGCTAGTTTTTACCCATTTCTGAATTCTGCTTCAAACAGGACATGTAATATATGGATTTCTTTGTTTTTCCGCAAGGATTACAAATACGTGATCGGTTTTTAACTAATTTCAATCGTAGCTCTCGGATTTCACGTAAAATTGAGAGGTGACAAAACTTTAAATCAATGATACGTCGCGATACGGATGAATTAAGCCGTAGTATTTGAACCATAGCTTATTGGGACTAAGATCTTTCATTCCCAATTCACGGAATCGATTTTGGTTAACTTTTCTAAAACTCCAATTTTCAAAGCTTCAATGGTAACATCGCTATCTGTAGCTACCTCAGTCCCCCAAAACATGATCTCATCGTTATCCGTAGCTATCTCAGCCCCTCAAACGCGGTCTCATTGCTATCCGTAGCTACCTCAGCCCCTCGGACGTTGTCTCATCGTTATTTGTAGCTACCTCAGCCCCCCGGATGCGGTCTCGTCATTATCCGTAGCTACCTCAGCTCCCCGGACACAGTCTTATCGTTATCCGTAGCTACCTCAGCCCCCTGGACACGGTATCATCATTATCCGTAGCTACCTTAGCCCTCCGGACACGGTCTCATCGCTATCCGTAGCTACCTCAGGCCCCTGGACACAATCTCATCGTTATCCGTAGCTACTTCAGCCCCCCGGACATGGTATCATGGTTATCCATAGCTACCTCAGCCCCTAGGACATGATTTTTTCTATCAAAATGCAACTGACTAGACTACGCTTCACGCATTACGACCCGGTGGCAATGCCGGTTTGCTCTAAGTAAAATGCAATTGACTGGACTGCACTTCGCGCCTTATGCCCCAGTGCCAACGCAGGTTTGCTCTAAGTATCCGCAGCCATCTGGCCCCATCAGATAGGTTTGCTCATCTTAATCTTCAAAATCGGGAGTCAGTCAGACTCAATTCAATTTAATTTCTAAAATCGGCAGTCAACCAGACTCAATTCATCTCAATTCAATTCAATTTCTAAAATCAGGAGTCAATCAGACTCAAATTAGTTCAATTTAATTTAATTTTTTAAACTTGGGAGTAAATCAGGCTCAAACGAATTTTTTTAAATGGGGAGTCAATCAGACTCAATTCAATTTCAAAAATTGGGAGTTAATCAGACTCAATTTAGTTCACTTTTTAAAATCCGGAGTCAATCAGACTCGATTTATTTTCGAATTTCCAAAATCTGGAGTCAATCAGACTCAATTTATATTCTAATTTATAAAATCAGAAGTCAGTCAAGCTCAATTCAAATTCAATTCTGAAGATTAGGAGTCAAGCAGACTCAAGTAAATTCAATTTCCAAAATCAGGAGTCGATCAGACTCCATTCAATTCAATTTCAAAAAAAATAAAATTTTGAGAGCCAATCAGACTTGATTCAATTCAATTTAAAAAATCGGGAACCAATCAGACTCAATTCAGTTCAATTTTCAAAATAGGGAATTAATCAGACTTAAAAGAATTTCAAATTTTAAAATCAAAGTCAACTCGATTCAAAAGAATTTTAATTTCATAAAATCAAGAGTCTCAAAGAACTTCATATCTCAAAGAATTTCAAATTTCCAAAATTTGGGAGCCAATCAGACTCAATTCAATTTCTCAAAATCCAGAGTCAATTAGACTCAATTCAATTTCTCAAAATCCATAGTCAATTTGACTCCATTTGTTTCAAATTTCCAAAATTGGGAGCCAATCTGACTTCACAAGAATTTCTATTCCCAGTTATAAGTCGATCAGACTCAGAGCATTCAAAATTTTCAAAAATCGGGAGTCAATTCAAATCAACAAGAATTTTAATTTTACAAAATCCGGAGTCAGTTCGACTCAAATCAATTCAAAAATTCTAAAATCTGGAGTCAATCAAACTCAAACGAATTTTTGATATCAAAATCGAGAGTCAATCAGACTCAAAAGAATTTCTAATATCCAAAAAAATACGAGTCAGTTAGAGTCAAACAAACTTCTATCTCCAAATAGGGAGTCAATTCGACTCAAAACATTTTCTATTTCAACAAATCTGAAGTCAATCGAACTCAAAGAATTTCTTATTTCCAAAACTGGGAGTCCATTCGACTCAAAGCATTCAAATTTTTCAAAAATTAGGAGTCAATTCGACTGAACAAGAATTTTAACTTTATAAAATCCAAAGTCAATCAGACACGAAGAATTTCTGTTTCACAAAATTGGGAGTTGATTAAACTTAAAGAATTTATGCTTCACAAAATTGGGAGTCAATCAGACTCAAAGGATTTTTGTTTCACAAAATTGGGAGTCAATCAAACTCAATTTAGTTCAAACTCATGATCAGGAGTCAATCAAACTGAATTCAGTTCAAATTTCTAAAATTGGGAGTCAATCAAACTCAATTCAATTCACATTTCAAAATGGGAGTCAGTCAGACTCAAACAAATTTAATTTCTCAAAATCCAGAGCCCATCAAACTCAAACGAGTTCAATTTCACAAAATCTGGATTCAGTTCAACTCAATATAATTTAAAATCATAAAATCAAGAGTCGATCAGACTTAATTCAATTTGATTTCATAAAATCTGGAATCCATTAGACTTAATTAAATTCAAATTCGAAAATCCAGAGTCAATCAATCTCAATTCAAATCATATTTCAAATTTGAGAGTCAATCAAACTCAATTCAATTTTCAATCGATCAGACTCGACTTAATTCATTTTCTGAAATAAGAAGTCAGTCAAACTCAAACAAATTCAATTTTACCAAATTCTGAGTCAATTCAACTCAATTCAATTCCCATTTCCAAGTCGGGAGTCAATTCAACTCAAAACAATTTCTAATCCAAAACAGGAGTCGAACTGACTTAAAGAATTCACATTTTACAAAATGGGAGTCGTATGATTTTGAAAATTTACATTTCTCAAACACGGAGTCATACGAACTCGAAAATTCACAATTTACAAACACGGAGTCACACAGACTCAAAAAATCATATTTTATAAACATGGAATCACACGGACTAAAAAATTCATATTTTATAAACACGGAGTCACGCAGACTTAAAGAATTTTGTACTTTATAAGATGGGAGTCAGTTGGACTCAAGAATTCATATTTTACATTAACGGAGTCACGCAGACTCAAGAATTTATACTTTACATAAACGGAGTCATGCGGACTAAAAACATTCTTTCATATAATCGGAGTCACGCGAACTCAAAGCTTATATTTCACACAAACGCAGTCCCGCAGCTCAAAAATTCATATTTAACACAAACGGAGTCACGCGGACTCAAAATTTTATATTTTACAAAGACAGAGTCACACGGACTCAATAACTCAATATTTTACACACACGGAGTCACAAGGACTCAAGAACTCAATAATTTACACACACGGAGTCACGCGAACTTAAAATTTTATATTTTACAAACACGGGGTCACACAAAAATCAAGAATTTCTATATTTTACACAAATGGAGTCACGGAGACTCAAGAATTCAATATTTCGCAGGGGCTTACATTGCGAAAGCAACAATCAAATAGCCCTTTGGGGGACTTATGTTGCAAAATCAGAGATGAACAGCCTCATAGACTTATGTTGCAAAAAAATGAAGATCAACAATCCTCGCAAGGACTTATGTTGCAAAAGTATAGATTAACAACCTTATAAGGACTTGTGTTGCGAAAGCGATAATCAACAGCCCTGTAGGGGACTTATGTTGCATAAACAGAGATCAACAGCCTTGTAATGATTTATATTGTAATAGGACACAAAAAACTGACTAACTAGAATCAAGCTGATTCTTAAACAACTCGGTGGATTCAATTGACTAATTTTTGACTTGCTGAGGTTCAAGTTCATTCCTAAGCAACTCTGCTTACTCAACTGATGCTTCCACTAATTCATATTCAAATCCTTTACTTTGCTATTTTGACTGATCCATTCTTGATTCTGTTCTCAACTGATAGTCAATTCATCTAATGTTTTTCCACCTCCTAGTTCCAATTTGATAGCATATCATGATTCCAATTCGACCAATTCTGACTAGCAGACGCAGGCTTTCTAGATGCTCGTATGATTCTGGTAGATACTCGACTTGTTTAAGGCTTATAATTCTTGATCTATACAGGCCTAACTCAATTCCAATTACCCCTCACTTAACTGATGCACACTAATTCTGCTTCGATTCCAATTATCAACTGTTCAATTCTGAGGATGCTCACTCGAATTCAATGCCTTGTGCTCAATAATCACTAATGAATTCATGTAACGAGGATGATCATTATACCTACTTTCGACACTTCTCGCGATGCATCTTTAACTGATGTAGTGACAGTGTTGGAACGTCTGCTTGTATTGCTCTTGGGATGCTTATAGAGAATTTTCAAATCTTTATTCATCATCTTGAACCCACACATTTGAGACCATTATTGACTCATTGAAGGAGGACAAACTAAACAAAACCAGTTACACAAGATAATTGACTAAAACTCTGCATTAATGTACTTTCATCGTGAATAATGTATCATCTCACCTCCTATTTATTTATCATCTTATCATGGTAGTACTTTACTGAAGAAATCTAAACTTTGAAAACTTCATCCTTCTGATTTAGCGAATTCTTTGCCCATCTAAAGTGTGCTTCAAATTAGTGCTTTAGCTTATAGAAGAAAAGACACTCCATTTCAAAGTATTTCAAAACAAACTTGGTGACTTGAGAATTTGCCTCTGGCATAGAGGGCTTTTGGCAAATAAAGCTTTTCCCTAGTTTGAAAGAGACTTGGGGGCTTGCTTCAAATAATCAAAGGTAAATACAGATTTTAGCAAACGAAGTTCACACCTAGTCTTTAGAGCAGATAGGCTTAACCCAAGGGGTTTCGAGAGGATGATAGCACAGGGATGTCTAAAGCATAGTTTCTCCTACCTTGGAGGCAATCCATATGAATAGGGTGGGATGAGGTGGGTCAACCCATCATTTAAAGGGAACATGGGTTCGATTTGCCCCTAGTCTGAAATGCAAAAGATGTTGCCTATAGTTCGTGGACCGAGAACCTTGGAAGGTTTGCCTACTTATCCTTGAGTGGGAACCAGGTCCAGATGAGTTCGACCAAGGCTTGAAAGAAAGATTTCATGTAGTACGACCATATTTGTGACCGAACCGCCCAATCTGCCTACGTATTCCCTAGTGGGAATCAGGTCAAAACGTAGTTCATGTACTCTAGAAGCTGTGAAAGAATAAGGCTTCAAGAATTGGTGGACTTTTTGAGCCATGTTTCCATATGGGTCCAACGCATTCTCTTTCTTGGGATGATTTTCTAAAACAGTTTCCTTGTGGTAGCTTTTGAACAGGATGATGAGAACACACTTCTCCCTTTTATGCATTTTTTCTTCTTTTTTTCCTCTTTTCTTCTCTCTTTTTTTTTGTTTGTGGCGGTTGATTCTTTTCACCTTTTCACTAGCTAGCGAATCTTTACAACTATCATAACCTATCGTGTTTTAATCATACTCTATCATACTCACAAAGCAATATCATCCCTCCAAATCACTCTTTATTTTTCTCAAAGATATCTCTACATTGTTTATGCCCACTTAGCCATTTAGCCTTTCACAAAATTTTTGGGACTAATTGATACTTTCAAATCTCTCTTTTCATTTCCAATTGCTTTTCTTTATTTAGAACAACATAAAGCCTTTAGATAATTCATGTACCAATGATGTACTTTGAAGTGCTCAAGAATTCTCAATCTTATTTTTTTTTCTTATCTCTTTCCTTTATTTTCTTTATCTCACTATCTCTTATTTTCTTCATGATTTTAACTAGCTAGAATTCAGGGTTTTGAAATCAACACGCATCTTATTTTTGCTCTAACTTTTGCCTAGGCGCCCTTTTGGGTTTTCATCCTAGCGAGTTCTCTTTTTTTCCTTTTTCTTTCTATTTTTTTCTTTTTATTTTGTGCTCTAATTTTTGCCTAGGTGCCCTTTTAAGTTTTCATCCTAGCGAGCTCCTTTTTCTTTTTCTATTCTTTTTTTTGGAAGAATAAGTTCATTTAAAATGTCTGGCTACCGTCAAGGACCAAGTTTATGGCTTTGGACTGACTGGGCTTATCTTTTAGGCTTGGTGTTTGAAGAAAAAAAGGGATGGTCAGCAAGCTTCAAGTCCCAAGTTTATCTTTCCAAGATTGAGCGAGAGCATCTTTGAATTCTTAAAGTAAAGCTAATCAATTCTCTACTCCTCTGTGGATTTGGCACAAAATTTGCTTTGTTATTTGGAGATCCAATTTCAATACAAAGATTTGTCAACAAAATATCTTCCGTCATCATTTGAAAAGTAGTTTATTTTTGTTTTCTTCCTTTCATAGTTTAACAATCAATTTATTCACTACTAGGCACATTTATTTAAGCAAAAATGACATGTTATTTGATCAACTGCGGATTACATTATTTGACTCGATGGATTTGATAAAGACTCGACAATAGACTCAATGGAAGACTGACAAAACAAAAACAACTTGGACACTTGACACTTGACTCTAACTCAGACATGACTCGATTACCGGAATAGACTCGGCTTGGCCTCAACTAGAGTGTCACAGATGATTTTCAATTTATTAGGTCCCCAAGAGCATCCACACTCGTTTCAACAACAGTATTTCCAAACGATATCACCTCACTAGCATCATTTAAACCTTCGGGTTTGCCACCCCCTAACAGCATGTGTACAGAAACATCATTCATGTTTATGGCCAATTTTTTAGTTGATTGGTCTTTCTTGGAATCATTTGGTTCCACACTCTGATTAATGCCAATTACTCCTTTTCTCCTTCAAATTTTTCATTCGACTCTTTTTCAGCTTTCTCTACTATCTCTCTTTACCCTAGGCATTTCAGGCCTCTGAGGCTCAGGATCCTCATACCAATTGTCCTCTCCAACTTGACCCACGGGAGTAGGTGGAGGAGGATCGACCACTTGCGGCTCAACCACAGGCCACTGATGGGCCAATGCTTCTAGTACAATCATCACTGATTTGCCCTTTCATTCAATACTGCTATTTTCCCAGTGTACTATCCTTATTCCATTTATCTCTCTATTATCATCTCTCTTCTCATGCTTGAATTTTTAACCCAAATTGTTCCCAGATTTGAAACTATCTCGCCTACAGTCATATTTCATTTTTAATCAATTTTGATTGATTTCAAATGAATTTGATTTGCAAATGCTTAGTAAAATGTTCCTATGAATGATTCAGATGCCATGCAGATGCAATGCATGTGTGTGTGTGTGTGCCTACTCTATATGCCAAAAAAAGAAAAAATTCTAGTCCTAGCACATAAAATCCTCACTCATATCAAGTTCGCCACTTTCTCTTCTCATTGTGATCGTTATTACCCTTTCGAAGGTTGGCTATTTAAATATTTTTGAAATTTATTTGAAAAAGCATTTCTTTAGATGATGAGATCTTTCAAACACAATTCTTAAGAATTTTGAATTTTTTCTTTGAATATGAGGATGTGAAAACATTTCTCAACAAGGATTCGTTTAGAACCTTAATCAAGTGAACTTCAAAGACTTTGAAAGTGTGATTTTCCGAAACACGGTAAAAATATGTTTGCTTACAAAGATGGGTTTAATACTTTTTGAGTAGAAGGATCACGAGATCGTATTATCACCGTACTTTTCATGAATTCGGATGCATATAAGGTCAATGATGCTTAGTTAACAAGATATAAGAAGTGTAACCTTACAATCAAAATCTGGCACATTCTCAAATGTCGTGAGACATGAGAAGGAATTACTAAAAGGTGATTGAAGGGTTATACATCCTACATCAAGCAAGCATCGTCATCATCTCAAATAATCCCCTCCGGGCATACAAAACTCCCTAGCATATAATCCCAATTTAGAATTGATTTTCTAAGATTGAAAGGTTCTATAGAAACTATCATGCAAAGGCCGAGTTTTGGTCAAATAAGGGACCTTTGACACACATCCGATAGGATGCTTTATATACCAACACATGGTACGAGATCAAGGGTGATCACACGGCTCCATGATAACTTAGCCGACCAGGTTACCCCAAGCCTCCAAGGTCATAGTTCTATGCAATCAACTGGCAAGACATGCAAGTGCAATGCAACGGGCACACATAAATTAATTAATTCCATTAAAAGGATGTTTTCAAGTCTAATCCTCGAGTGAACCCAAAATCAGAATTTTGGTCTACGAAATCAGAGATTATGGGTTCGATCCCCAGCGAAGTCTCCAGATTGTGGATATCATAAGCTAGCCACATTTAAACTTTTTCAAATTCAAATTACGAGTCGCCACTTAATTTTCAAAATTAAGAAACCATTTTAAAAGCAAACTAATCTTTTGGAAACCAGAGATTTCTAGGTCAGAAGATTATGGAATGAGAGGGGAAAGAGCCTGTCAGACTAAAACACCCCTTCCCCCCCACCCCACCCTCATCCTATCTTGTGATAGGCCTCGACTCAATATCCTTTTTAATCAAATTATTAATCTAAGCATACCCTCAACTAATACATATATATACATTCCAAAAGCATGTTGTTAACAATAAAATGGCATATAAAATCACATAGTTCAAATAACAAGCAAAATGATATGCAAATAGAGAACAAGAAACTTATCCGCGATCCAACTGCAATATAGAAACATGCAAGGCATGCCAAAATAGAAAACCCTAAAAAAAGAGTCTATAATTCACATATTACACATAAGGCAAACCCTAATCTAAGGTGTCGCGCATGGAGTCGAAAATCAATAAAATCAATAAATGAAAGAAATGGGAGAAAGGTCAAGGAATCGTCCCTCAATAGCTCTACAAAACAAAAATTATTCCACATGGCTTGAACAAAATACAATATCAACTTATACCAAACTCCTAGCTTAAAATCCAATAAACATGGAGAAAGTTGACAAATCATGAATTTTTTTCAGTTTGTTGAAATCACAACACCTCTATAGATATACAAGTCACAACTAGGAGCCAATGTAATGTCCATATAGAGATGATACGATCTCAACATGAATAAAAGGAATCCATGACTAAACTCAACCAATTATAGCTTATTTCAATGATTTACAAGTTAAAGTTATATGATACAACTATCATGACTACCTATGAGGATTTTGAAATGCATGAACATGAATAAGATATGAATCATTCATTGATTTGGATCATTCAATCCATGGATTTAAGTTTAATTAACTTTGTTCAAAACATAGCTTAAGTCTTAAGTCACGGAAAAGTCATTTGGATCACCATTTACAAAGTCTATCAAATCTATAACAGAATTCCAGGAATTACTGAGAGCAATCTAGACTTTGAGAAATTGGAAAAGCATAGTTTCTGTGGTTTGATCTTAATGAGTTGTGGACACAAGGTGCCTTCGTGAGTCTAGTTTCTAACCCAAAAAGAAAATCTAAGATCGAACCGTCCAATCTTTGGGAATTTGACCAAAATTAGGCATCGCTCAGAATTTATAAACTCTCTGTCTAGAGATTTTGTATGATTTTCTAAAAATAGTAAACGAATCTAAATTACTTTAATCTTTTTAGGGGATCTTTTTAACTCATGAAACTTAATAGGAAAAATTATTTGAAGCATAAAATACTTTTTTAAGACTCTGATCTAATCAATTTAAAACTCACTTATTGTTCTGAAATTTTGGACAGAGAGTGACTAATTCACAAATCCCTAAGATGAAATCATCCTAATCGCATAATTAAGAAAAAAATAGAAAATTTAGTGGTAGATCTTTGTGTTATGAACACATTTCAATTAGTCTCATTCAATTCTAATGGATCATGACTTAATTAAAAATCTTTGATCACAGCTGGTTATTGAATTCACTGCACCATTGTTGAATTGTCATTTCTTTATTGAACACAAATCATCAAGCCATAAAAATTGGCTCTTCTTAAGCCTCATTCCTCTCTCAAGTTGATGATCCTTGAGGAATTAGGATTTAATTTGATCACATTTACTCCCAAATTATTGGTCATTGGAGACTAAATATACATAATCCACATGAATCTCAATGAAAAATGGAAAGAATTCCATGAAACTTCAAATTGGAGGACCCAAATCATGAACATGGACTTAGATCCACCAATTATGTATAAATATAACTAATATCAACTTTAATTTCCATGTAAATCATAAAATTACAGAAAATAAAGATATCAACATCAAGGGAAGCAAATAAGATATTGGAAATCTTATTGACTCTCAAGAGAAGAGCATGAACAAAAGGAGAAGAGTATGAACAAAGAGAGAGAGAGAGAGAGAGAGAGAGAGAGAGAAAGAGAGAGAGAGAGAGAGATAGAGAGAATTCAAACTAAATTGATGATCCAAAGCAAATTTTCTTGTAAGAAGCTTATTTCAAAACTTAATCTATGATCTACTAGGTCCAAATCAACAAATAGATGAGAATTCAATCACAATTCAAGTGGTGTGTGATGAAATGAGGTGGGAAGAGACTTTTTTAAAATTGTGTAAAAGTGTAACAACCTGTATTTTTATTTATTTTTTAAATGTAATTTTCAATATTATATTCCTATAACTTGCTTTATTTAATAGAAATTCTTTATTTGGGGTCAAATAGTCATTCTTATAAATTTAGGATTACTTGTGACGTGATTTCAAATTGTATTTCAAGACGGTGAAAATATTTACTTTCAATTCAAACTGTATTTTTATACAATTGGAGAATTATTTCTTGCGATTATATAAATTTTTTGTATTTTTTGTGGTGATCATTACGCCACAAAAATACCAGTTTATGAACGAAAACTGTCCACGCCGCGATGAACTCCCACAGATTTGGGAATCTCCATCAATCACGATGTGACATGTGCTTTAAGTTCATTTCATACAAGCCATCATTGGACTAAGTTTGTTTGGGAATGCCTTTTGTGTATGTGTATATTAGTGCCATAAGCTATTTTTCCCAAACACTCTAAGAAATTTCTAGAGAACCTCCTTGTGCCTTGTTTGGCAATGCTATTAGTGTATGTGCTTATGTTATGCCATAAGCTAACTTACGCAAACACCCTACTTGACCCCTATGAGTTCCTAACAACTCCTAAGCTAGTGTATATATCAATTGTTGTAGATCATATACGTATGTATATGCACTACAACAAATCTTACTTTTTGTGGCGCACTGTATTTATGGCACACAAAATGCACCACAAAACCTATGTATCTACAATGCACCATTTGTTTGCAATGCAAATAA
Source organism: Hydrangea macrophylla (assembly GCA_033977485.1). Classification (NCBI taxonomy): domain Eukaryota; kingdom Viridiplantae; phylum Streptophyta; class Magnoliopsida; order Cornales; family Hydrangeaceae; genus Hydrangea; species Hydrangea macrophylla. Next base: position 149,794,546 of record CM066988.1, read on the forward strand.
CGTTGTAAATAAAATAATCAAATTTGTCAAAGTTTTGTATTTGTGACGCACTTATGCGCCACAAATAGTTGAATGATTATCTGTGGCGCAAAATGTGCGCCAGAAATAAAGGTCCAAATTCAAATTTATATTTCTGACGCATATATGCGCCACAAATAATTGAATGGTGTATTTATGGCATAATATGTGCACCAAAAATAATGGGGCAAATATTTTATTTGGGCGTCAAAACCCAAATCTCCCAAAATTTCTCAAATCTCTCTATATTCTCCATTGCCACTGCCAAATCTATACACCAAAAGGATCATGACCTAACCAAAATCCCTAACTTCTCCCTCAATTTTCTCTCTTCTCCGCCAGTCTGCTGCCTCCTCTCTTCTCCTCAGTCCGCCGCAAGTCAGTCACCAATTTGCCGCTGCCTCCCTTCTCCTTAATTTTTTTCCCTAGCTCTACTAGGAAGGGCAAGAATGGGTGGTCAGAGAAGAGGGAAATTGAGGTAAGGGCTCTTCATATCTCTCTCTTTTACATCAACCCCCTTTCTCTTTCCTCGTAGCTAGCCCTAACCAGTTTATCGTGTGCTCTCTTTTTCTTCCTTTTTTTTTCGCAGCTCTATTTGCACTGGCGAGAATGGGTGGTCGAAGAAGATGCATCTTGAGGTAAGGGTTATTTATTTCTCTCTCTTCTACATCAACTTTAGGAGACCCATTTGTGATTAACTTCATGGGTTCTTGAAGGTATCGATTTTGTAGGGTTGGCATATTTTTTAGAGTTGATACTAGTTTGTGTTTGGGGGTATGTAGGTTCTGTGTTTGTGAAAAAGTCCAAATCAATGTTAGTTTATATAGGAGTATACATGGTTGTGGCCTGTGTGGTTGATTTCGTTATTATAGTCTAATTGAATGCACATTTTAACAATTCTCTCTCTATTCACATATTTGATGTTTAAAGTTTAGGTGGAATTTTAAATCAATGTTAGCTCTGGTTCATTCTCGATTCTCACCACAATATGGTATGCTTTGTGAACCAATTATAACCACAAAAAAACTGCTATAATACAATCAATATTTACCAATAACTTTTTAAAGGCAATTCGAGTTTACAACTGCTAATTATTGTGATTGAATCTGCTTGAAAGTGAATTCTAACTTGATTTTGGTTATAGATGCTTTCCCTCTATGCCCTATGCTCCATATACTTACTATTACTTCTTCATCCTTGGTACTTTGGTCTTTTTTTTGTCCTTGTTGTCTATCATTTGTTGTCTCTTAAGCATTGTGTACCATTTGTTAAAGTTTAGGCGAAACTTTCCCTTTATGTAACTACTACATAATATACCATTTGTTGTCTATCTTAAACATTATGTACTATCAAGGATTGCCGCCTATGTATGAATTTTTTCATGCACATGATTGTACTTGACTAGGAAATACAACAAGGACAAATACCTTAACAAGTAAATATGTGCCTAATCTTGATAAAGCCAATAAATTCACACACACACACACACACACACACACACACACACACACACACACACCCCAAATAAATAAATAAATAAAAAGAAAAAGAGAAAGTGAAGCATGAACTGATGAATGGACTCTACCTAGCACAAACAGAGCTTTGCCATGGACAAATCTAATTGTTTCGTTAAAGTTCTTTGTCAAGTGGTATAGTAAACTAACTGTTAATATCCAATGGGGTTGGTTGTCAACTTTTCAGGAATGAACATAGCTATTACATGGTTGTACTATTCCACAAGTTGATTTTGTAGCTTTCAGTTTGATTGTTCCATTCACAGGGACACGATTGGTATGGTCCCAATAAACTTTAATTTCGAGTTCTAGAGGCATGACATTTTTTTTATTGCAGTTCACCCATTTAATTCCATCTAAGGCAGCATCCCAATAGAAAATTAGTGGGTGCTACAGGATCAATTGGAAGGTATAAAAGAAACTATTAAATCTCATCTTTATTAGCCTCTAATTCTAATACTTCCATTGTTTTGATAATATCCATTATTTTACTGACCTCTATGATATTAAATGATTAATTCTTTGCTTATGAAACTAGGTAGTTAATTCTTGGTTGGACCTTTTGCAATTTGTTAGTTCAAGAACTGTGATGTTTATTCCAGCAAAAGCTAAGCAACCGTTTTCAATATTTACATAAAGCTAAGCAACTATAGTCTCTATTTCTACATTATGAGGCCTATGGATAGGAGTGAAAATGTGAAATCCCAGGTAAATGTTCTCTTTCAGAAGTACTTGCAAAAACAACCTCCAAGATTCTTGGATTTAGAAAACAAAATCTCCACCTTAATGAGCCCAGTTGATTAGTTTGCTTAATTGAGCTGAGAATTTTGTTGATTTTTTTTAGGAACTCTTTTCTTTCTTTCCTTTCTGAAGTCGCAACTATAAAAAGGGTTGATTGAGAATATTTCATTTTAGTTTTAAGTGTTGTCTTATGTTTGGAGAATTCAAGTATGATTAGTGTAAGCAGCTTCAAAGGTTGGATTTCACCAGGTCACTTTGTTTAGTTTGGTATATTTAACTTGTTACTTCAAGGCATTGTCTTGACTGATGTGTTCTACATATAAAAACTACCATATCTTTACTCATTGTATAGCTTTCTTGATAGATAGTTCATGGTCATGTGTGAGTTTTTCTTGATCTGATAGGTTTCTCTAATTAATGGGATTCATGGTCTTGCGTGAATTCTTCTTCATAAATTATCTTAGCAGTCCAAAAAATAATTAAAAAATAAAGTGATCCCAATCATACGCTAATTAAAGTTGGTTTATTAAAAGCACTTGGTTTGCAGGTGGAATTCACCATATTGCTTCAATCAGGCACATGGGTATGGTGGAGGTTGGACCAATGCTCGTGCCACCTTCTATGGAGGGGGTGATGCCTGTCCTATTATAATTTTTTCATGTATTTTATCATTTGCTCTTGTTCAGCAGAAATTATACATATAAATGTGTATGCACATTGTATATGTGTATTAATCTCTCATAATGAATGCTATATAAAGTGCCATGTTTCATTTTTCTTCTTCTTTGGTTTTTGGGTACAAAGAATTTTTTTTTACACACTTCTGTTTGATTTATTGATTTGGGTACTAAAGAATCAGAATGAATTTGTACAATCAACGTTCTTTGTTCTTTCTTTTCTCTTCTTTCCTTTTCTCTTTCTCTCTTTGTTTCTATGATTAAGTTGGGTAGACACTTATGAGTGATGCTTAGGCTACACAAGGGAAAAAGAGTTCTTGATGTTCAAAGGTATCAAGAAACTAGTCACGGAATCCACAAACCTAAGTATGGCTTTGGAAACATTGCTTTATAGTACAAGCGGGACCCTTACCGAATTCCTGGTTTGCGAGTTAGGTGAAAAAAATAGAATTTCAAATACTTGGACATAATAAGTGTGAGACCCGAACCTGAAAAAGAATATTAAAATAATAAATCATTTATTTTATTAAGCTGAACTGAGTTGTTTAACTTTAAAATTCTGTGATTTAATTATTTAAGCTGAATTGTTATTAAATTTTTTTTATGCTGAGCTGTCAATTATTAAATAATTATGTGTTGGGTTAGAACTGGGAAATTCCATTTTTGGGATTTTGAGTTAGGAAATAACTCTTTTTGGGGGTACTAAGATGATATGGGAAAATTTGGGGAAGTTTGAGAACTCAAGTGTTTGTTTTAAAGAAAGTTGGGGTGTTAAACATAATTTTTAAAAAAGTTAGAAAAATCAATTGTAAAGGAGATACGTTAGTCCTTCACTGTACAGTTTGGGATTACAGAGAAGAGGAAGAGAAGAGAAAGAGAGTAAGAGGGGAAGAAGAAGAAGAAAAAGAAGAAGAGTAAGGGGAAGAAGTCATAGAAATTGAGAAGAAAGGGAGGAAACTTCATCTTCTACACCCTAGGTATGTGAAATTGGTTGAAAGTGTGAATTGGGGTTTTTGAATTCTTTTCTTAGAATCTGAAATTAAGGGATTAAAGTTGTAAATTTATGGTTTAGAACTTGCTTAAATGCTCTTTGATATGTATATATGGTGTGGTATGAAGTTTTTCATGTTAAACTTGAATTTTGAGCAAGTTTGCAAGATGTGTTTTTAGGGTTTTGTAGAAATTCGAAAATTGGGGATTTGTGGAGTTGATTTTGATAGTGAATATGTGTTTTATATGCCTTGGGTGATATGTATTCCATGTATGGCAAGTTTTGCTCGAGTATTGTTGATTTTGCAATTGTTGGGGTGTTGAAATTTAAGGGTTTTTAATAAATCCGAAAATTGAGTTTTTGTTTGGGTTTTGATTTTGATGTTTTTGGTATTGAGAGTATGTTATTAATGTCTTGAAACACTCCTAGTTCAAGTCTTGAAAGGATTGAGTTGGGTTTGAGGTGGTAACCACCATGGATGAAATTTGAAACTTTTGAGCTTTATGGGTTCTTAAAAATTATTGTTTCAAATCTATATGTGGGTTGATTTTTGTTGTTAGAATGATGTTTTTAATGCTTTGGAGTACTCTTACAACAAGCTTTGAAAGAGTTGAGTTGGGAAGAGTTGGAAAAAGTAGTAGAGATTAGTGTGTGTTCTTGGTGTACTGTGTGTTCTTGGTGTAGTGTGTGTTTTTAAACCTCTAGCTTATGGGTCTTGCTTGGTTTGTAAAAAATGTTGATTATAACTTGACATTTAAATTTGCTAGATGCTAATAACATATTTGAGAAGCATATGAGAATGTTGGTTTTGGGTTTGGAAGAATTGGGTTATGATTTGGGTAAAACACTATTGAAGATGTTTTTGAGCTTTAGAAGCTAGAAATGGGTTCTTGATTTTTTTTTTATTTGATGGTTGTGGTGAACAATGTTAGATGGGGTTTTTTTTTTAATGCATTGTGACTATTATTTTGAGTTAAAACCTTATGTCTCCAAGAGTTGGTAGAACTTGAAAACCTCCATGGAAGAGTTGTTTTATATATATATATATATATATATATATAAACTTCACTTGGGTAGAGAGAGAAAGTTAGCGATTAGGGGCTATTTGGGTGTGATTTTGGGAATTTGGATTGTTTCAATTACAACTTGAACTTCTTAAATTTTTATTTATTATGGAAGTTGTTTATTTCTACATTTTTATTTATTATAGAAGATGTTTATTTTTACTTACTAGTTATGAAGTTGAAGTTTGAGAAATATAGATTCTTTTTCAATTAGAAAGCCTAAGTTGTTAATTTTTTTTGTGGTTATTATAAGATTTTTGGATTATTATCTAAATTAATACTATATTTGCTATGAAATCTAATTTTTAAGATTTCAGGGACCGAGACTAGTAGTAGCGGACCCAAAGAGTTGACCGAGGAGCAAGTAGAAAGGTGAATTTTACACGCTTGCTGAATTTGAGGTGGGTCTTCTAGATATTGTTGTATTGCAACTTATGTTTATATACATAGCTGGCATGACATGTATGTTGTGCACTTGCATTGCTGAGCTGTTAAACCAAGTAGCTGAAAACTTGGTAATGAGCCGCGAAAGGCTAAAGTTGTTGGGCCCGGGTGTGTGAGTCACGGCATGTATGAGTTGCATTTTAATATTGCATAAATGTTGTATTTGGGCTGTGCTGGGCTGGGCTGTTTATATGCTTAAAACTTGCAATTTGTTTTATCTAGTTGTAGTGAGCCGTGGTTTTGCTCATGCCCACATAGATTTTCTGTTTATATGTCAGAAAATTTTAAAATACCGTTTAGTTGTAACTTTTGCAGGATGTTGTAAACACTTAACTTTTAAGTTTGGTTGTGTTGGATTAGGTTAATGTATAATACCTTGGATGTGTGAATATTTTAAGTTCTATAATAAGGTGTTTTTGTATAAATCTGTTAATCACAGGTTAAATTTATTGTTCTTGATTAGTTGAGTTGTACTAGAAGGTATTCCGACCACGGCGGGTCGGGGTCCCACAATAAGCTTATATATATATATATTCTCTTATTACTTGTAGATTATTAATACTCAATTATTATTTTTCATATTTCAGGTATGGAGTTTTATTGGAAAATCGCCGACCTTGGATGGATTTTTTTTTATAATAATTTTGTGACACTAAAACTTTAGTGACTTATTTTAGACAGACTTGAACATGGTGGATTTATTTAGCGACTTTAGTGACTTATTTTGTATGAATTAATATTCGCATTTTGGATTTATTTTGTAATCCTTGTATGTGAATGACTATTTTATGTGCATAAAGCCTATTTCTGTTTATAATTGCAAATTTATTGATATTATAGCAGATATACAATATAGGGGGGGGGAAGCAAAAAAAAATGCAAAATTTTAATTTTGCAGGTAGTATTTGTGGCGCATTTATTGTGTCACAAATACCACCATGTATAATTTGGCTATAGTATTTGTGGCACATAAATTGTGTCACAAATACTACTGTGACTAATTTGCTTAGAGTATTTATGGCGCAAAGTGCGCATCGCAAATACAATAACATTAAATTTGTTATAACTATTTGTGGCGCAGTCAACGCGCTACAAATAGTCATTATTTGTGATGCACAATTCATGCGTCACAGATAATTATACTATTTGTGGCGCACTAGATACCCAATAATAGATGTCCATTTTTGACACAAAAAGTCTTTATTTGTGGCACATTTTTACACCACAAATAAGATAGTATTTGTGGCGCGTTGACTGCGCCACAAACAGTTATCAGAGACGCGGGATTAACTGACGCATGGGCGACGTGTTGATGCATGCGCGAAGGAAAGTATTTAAGTCACATTTCTTGTAGTGATGCTATGTATAATTAGAAATTTGAAATCAAAGTATTTGTAAAGTGAGGGAGAAGGGACTTGGTCCCCAAGGTTTTCTAAATTGATTTTCTATATATATTACACAACCTCACAATCTGGACATCATTTTACAAAACTAAGAATATAGAGAGAAAAAGAGAGTCATAGAGAGTGTATTTACCGAAATTTTAGAGAGAGACTTCACAATCTCTATAGCCAAGCTTCTTTAAGTTTTCTTATTTGGTCTTATCTTTCTCAACAAAGCTTTAATCTCTAATATAAGTGAGTATTTCAAACTCACTTGAAATGTAATTCATGTTTCATTACTACTTATATTGTTAGAATTGAAAATCACCATGGTTGATTTTGTTTCTTGAGTTCATAGCTTGAAAAATGGTGATTTTTCAAACTTAACCAAAATCCGTTTTGTCAGATAATAATGAAAGATCTTAGTCCATAGAAGTTATGGTTAATGTGTTAGAGCCTATTTCATTCATACTAGAAAGTATATTAGAAATGAAATTTCATCACCTCTCGGTTTTACGTAAATTTCGAGAGCTACGATTCGATTCGCGTTGATCTGATCGTAGATTCGTAATCCTTGTCAAAAAACGAAGAGAAAAATATAGGGTTAATTTCAAAAACACCCCCTCAACTATGACCCGTTTTCAACTCGCTCCCCTGAACTTTTTTTTCCGACATATTGACCCCCTCCGTTTGTTTTATTCGACAAGTTGACCCCCTCCGTTTGTTTGCAAATGAAAATGGGCATGTACCCATCACGTGAGAGCAAAAATGGACATTTTTACCCTTTGTGTCCAAAATGAGTTTGATCTCTCTTTACAGTCTACCCTGATTTCTCACTCTCCCCTCTCCCTCTCTCTCTCTCTCATTCCCTTGCCCCACACCACCACGACTAGTGGTGGATGTAGGGGGGGGGGGGGGGGGGGGGGGGGGACCCTTGGCTTTTGAAAAATTACACTTTTACATGTGTATTTTAGGAAATTTTTAAATTTTATTAAGCTTTGCCCCCCCAAAATAAGTAAACTTGTTATATAGCCCTCCAAAAAATATCAGTTAGGCTAAAAGAAAATGATTTTATATGTAAGATGTTGGTCCAATTATACTTCATTCTCCCAAAATTTGAAAAAAAAAAAAAAAAAAAAAACGTATTATATGTAATATATTGGCTTAATTACAAATAGACCCAAAAAACCTTATTATATGTAATACATTGGCTTAATTACAAGGAAAGAGTAATGTTATGCTTCCCAAATTTTGTATCTCAAATGGTTTCCAAATACATATGACAGTAAGACCAACTTCAATAATGGTGGAACGACTTCAGCATCCTCCAATCAAAATCAGGTGGGCCTACTACCACGTGTTTGAGAACCACCTAGGATACAAAATTTGATAAGCACAGCATTACTCATATTTTAAATATTATTAGTTTTCGATATTATTAATCATGGATGAAATAGAAGGGAAAATACCTGAGAACTAATTTTCTTTTTCGATTTCATTTCTTCTTTTTTCTCCCTTACTAAATCCATGAACCAAATAAAGCCTAATAGTAATAAGGGTTGATAGTTGATTGAAATTTGTAAAGTTTGGCATGATGGTAAAACAATTGGTGTAGACTAAACTAAGAGATGAGATGTAAATGAGTTGGGACAAATGTTTAGAGTGTGTTGGATTACAGTTGGACCAATGTTTTATATGTAGTTATTTTTTCTAAATTGTGGGGTTGATTTTTTGGACCAACATATTACACAGTTTTTTTTTTTAATTGGGACCTTATAATTTAGAGAGAGAGAGAGAGAGAGAGAGAGGGAGGGAGGGGAATGGGGTGAAGTTATTCATTTTTTTTAGATCAGGGGGTGTACTCGAAAATGGGTCATAGTTGAGGGGGTGTTTTTGCAATTCAGACCAAGGGTATATGCGTCATTTCATTAATTCCGTTAACGGCGTTTGAGACTAAAAAAAAATTGATAGTTGAGGGGGTGAAGTTGTTCACTTTTTTAAATCAGGGGGTGTACTCAAAAACGGGTCATAGTTGAGGGGGTGTTTTTGCAATTAATTATATGACAAGTTTACATTCGAATTACAAAATGGGCAAAAACCAGTCCATATAATTGAAACAGGGGAGAAAAATGAAAAAGATGAAGCCTCTGTTGTTTTTCTCACGCGACCTATGTAATTTTGACAGTTCTGGAAATTTTAGAAGAAATTCAAAAATACACATATCGCGCGCGCGACCCGTTCTCGCGAGTGGGTAATTTTATGTTTTGTGTCTGTTTTCATATAAGGAACTGCTTGGAAGAAGTTTTAAAGGTTTTTAAGGCATTGTTTGGGAATTATGTTATTTTAGCATCTGCTTTTAAAAGATTAAGTTAAAAATGACTCGAATTTTCGTACGCTCGTTTGTTGTTACTTTCCAGTAATTATGTATTACTGCATTAGTCATATGACATATGTGTTTGAGTCGAGTTGACATGCATGGTGTGTGATGGTGAATTGAGAAGAGTCGAGAATGTGTTATATGAGTTGCGACCTTAATTTTCCCAGGTCTATTCGGATATGGCAGGTTAATTGGGAAGGATTGAGCCCAGGTCTACTCGGATACGACAGGCCAATCAGCGATATGTTATAGCCTTAATTATCCCAGGTCAATTCGAATACGGCATGTTAATTAAGAGGAATTGAGCCCAGGATGACTCGAATACGGCAGGTCTGTCCGATTGTGTCCAGGACGACTGATATGGTAGACCGATTAGGTTATTATAACCTTGAATGTCTAGGTACGTCCAGGCCGATTCGGATACGGTAGACATATCGACAGACATTCTAAACCTAACGGCCATAGGCTGATGGTTCAGGGGAACCGGTTGTGTTGGGTTTTGTAGTCAAGGTAAAAGAGTTAGTGAGATGAGTGGGCTGCATTGTTTCATGCACGGTCACATGTTATATTAATTTAATATTGTTATGTTTGTCCTTTTGTTTGGTTTAAATACGAATTCATTCATGTATTTCTAACATGTTGAATAATAAACCTGTGAATCGGAAATGGTAAGAAAGTATGTTTTACATTACAAGCATATGTTTTTAATACTCACCAGCTTCTTGAAGCTGATGGCGTTGATGTGCCCTGGGCATTTATGTCTAGGCTTTTCAGGTTATGATCAAGATGGACAATATGACTATGCCAATTGACAACAACTATTCGTGGAAAGAAATGTTTTAATTCTGCTTTTAATTATGAACTGAACTTATAATAAGGATTAATGTAATAGACATTTATATGTTTTTTCAAGGCGGGTTGTGCCTTAAAATTCCTATGTGATGTAATAATTATTATGTTTGAAAAATTTTTATAAGTCTTAATTGCTCTTACTCTTATATAAGTTATTGTACTGTTTGACATTTGGGATGGAATCGATCCTTCAAACTGTCGCGACCTACGGGTCCATAAAAGAAATTAAATGCTTTTCCTATTTATGCAACGTCGAAGCATGACAAAAAGATCCTAGAATTCTATGAATTTAGACTAAAACTAACTAGAACTAGAGGATTACCTCCAAAAAATCCTCAGATTTTCTTTGTTTGGTGGAGACCTTCAAGTATCTTCAAGCTCTTCTTCAAGATCCTTCTTCAATCTCTTGAATTCTCTTCAAAATTCTCTCACAATTGTATATATGATCCAACCTTTTTTTTTCTTTTCATAGTGAAGATAAACATCTCCTTATATAGACAAAACAAGGGAGGTTAATTGGGTAATTTCAGGGTAATTATGCATGTGCCATGGCATCTTTGCTTGTTCAATACATATTAAAAAAAATAGTATGTTACAGTGGACGGCACTCGCTGAGTTGTCCGCGGAATTCAGTGAGTGCCGCTCCGGCACTCATGGACTAGCGGCACAGCACTCAGTGAGTATTGCCGGCTTCGTCGCGTGCCGCCTCATCTCTGTATTTATATATATATATATATATAGATTTTTTTCATTTTGAAATTCTCTTTTTCTTCTTTTTCTTTTTCATTTTCTTTTTCTTTTGAAATTATTTTTCTTTTTCTTTTTCTAAAAGTAACATCCATTTTTATTATATTTTTTTTAGGCTGATTTTTTTTTTTTACTTTTTGCATACGTTATCTCTCTCTCTCTCTCTCTCTCTCTCTCTCTCTCTCTCTCTCCCTTGAAAATTTTTTATCGAGACTGAAGAACCTTCCAAAGAGCTTGAATCACTTTAAACATCTTCGAATTCCTTCGGACATTATCTTCATCGGTTTTAGAGGTAATCATCCCCTGAATTCGACGATCGGTCAAAATTGGAATGTCGACACATAGCCAAATTCCAACAACACTAAATGCCTAATTTATCATTCAATTTCCCAACAAAATAATCATCATAGAATTTAAAGTTATTGGCGCACGATCGAGTTCGAGTGCTATCAACAACAATATGTAAAAGTCTCAAAAGAGAAACATAATTAGGGGAAGGCTATAAAAAGCCTGAAAGGCTATGTAGTCATTTAATTTTAACCAATGGATTTTATAACTACATTTGGACATTAACATTTAAAGGTGTTATTTTCTTATATCAACTTGGTCAAATGCCTTGATAAGAACTTCTTTTCTCACGAATAAAATCATGTTTGACAATGCAAGCTTGCTTCTGTATTCTTACCCAGACGACAGCACTATTAATTATTTGCTTGAAACGGTGTACAAAATTTTTTTGTGATTGTTGTTTTGGATTCAACAACTAAATGCTTTTCAAGAATATCATTTTATATTCCAATAAAAATAAAAATAAAGAATAATCTTTTATATCTTCTTTTTGTGGGCCAAAATTATATTTTACTTTGCCTCTTATGTTTCAAAAGTTTAAGTGTTTAACTTAACTAAAATTAAATGTTGGAAATCTAAAATATGGGAGCATCGACCACAACCCCCTCAAATAAAATCCTTCCAAGCTAAAGCTCATGCTAGTTTTCTTAAACTCGTTAGGTCCTTTTTATGCCTAAAAAACTTCAAATTGCTACAACTTTTATTCTACAAGTCCGTTTTTTTTTTCGTAAAATTTGATATTTTGGAATCAGTCGATCTATCAAACGAGATCATATTGACCGTGAAATATTGGAAAACAAAAACTAAAAAGTAAACAAAGCTGGAAACCTATGTTTGCGCATAAATATAATAAAAATATATATTTTGTTCGCAAAATTGGCATGATAGATGCATAAATCTTGAAAAAAAAATACAAGAAATCAAAACAAAAACAATATCACTAAAAAAGCCCAAGAATTGAGAAAGTTATGGTTGTTTAAATTTGTCCGATAATATTATATGTCTATAAACAGATAATATTACTCCTGTCAAACAGATAAAATCTCAAAATTAGGCTGTAACTTATCTTTTTTTGTAAAATTTTTAAGTCCAATGCATAGATCTCAAAGAAATACATGAAATAAATTAAAAAAAAAAACTCATCGCGAAAGGCCACAAATGAGGAAACTATGATCATTTTTGTGAATATTATCTGTTTACTATGTTTTTATCTGTCAGAGAGGCTTTTCGCTGGAAAAAAAATAGCGAGGGGCTTTTTAAAAAATGGCCAAATTGTGTGTGTTTTTGGCCTTATTGGTCATTTTTGATTTGTAATTTGATTATTTAGTAATCTCACATCTATATCTAGATCAAGTCCTTAATACTTAGCACTTGTTTAGCAAGGCTTGTTCAATGTAGCCTTTTGGTCATTTTGGATTTCTAATTGGGTAATACAATTGCCAGAGCAGTAATGGTTAATGCCAGAGCAAAAAGTATCGCTGAAAGTTTTAGCAACAAAAAAAGTGTCACTCAAAATTTTTTGCTCTGACATTAGCCATTGATGCTCTGGCAATAGAGCTAGCCTTCTAATTTGGTTATTTGATAATTTCACATCTATATCTAGATCAAGTCATGATACTTAGGGCTTGTTTGGCATTAACTCTTCATCCTCCTATTTATACATTAAGGCTTGTTTGACATTAGTTTTTCGTCCTCTCTCATTTATGTACCTTAGAATTGATCAAGAAAAAAAATGAAGAAAAAAAAATAAAAAAGTTGATTAGTTTTTGCAGTATGTCATGTGAACAGGAAAAACATACACACACACACACACACACACACACATAAAAAGGATGAAAAAATGAAAAGAAAAAGATGATAAGTTTTTTTTTTTCAATATATCATGTGTTATGATGTTTGTAAATAAATATGCACACACGCACACGAGTCAAGTTTAGGTCTTACCTAGCAGAATAAAGCTCGACGGATTGATGTTCAGCGTTGTTACGAGTCCGACGATGAAACCCACGAACGGTTGCTCCTACAAAGCCTCTGTGTACTCTCTTATGCTTCGTGTTGATCGTCGAAGACACTACTAGAGAAATCTCCATTGTATTTATACACTAAATCCCCAGGCTCTTGGTGATGGCCTTAGAGAGTGAAAATCGTGAGAGAGAGAGAGAGAGAGTGAGAGAGAGAGAGAGAGGGTGGTCGAATGTAGGAGGGTGTACTATGTAACCCTATCTATGTATGCAATATATATATACTTGAGATTACTTGAAGCCTAAGCAAGGCTCACTAGACCTGGTTCAATGTTATGTGGGTGCACCAATGACCTACAATATACATTACATCTCCCACTCACCCACATAAGACTTGTTACTAAGAACAATCTCTCGAAACAGAACTTCTCAACTCTTTATACGGGAAATAGAACATGCGACATTACAAAAAGAAAGTACAACGACAGGAGTGTAATGCCACATCATCACCATAACCAGAGAGACACATCACTTGAAAGCTTCTTGTGTATGCCTTAGACAATTTAACCACACCAGACACAACATTCTCAATCCTTCGATGAAAAGAAATGTTGCACCTCTCAATGTAATGTACTTATGACATGACAGTAAGCAATATACGATTGTCGCATGCCTGCTTATGAGTCACAAAACATGGTGTGTTATTGAATGGTCTTCCCTGAGCCTACCTGTTAATCTGACTAACTTGACCGCTTGCCCAGACACGCCCCATAGAACGAAATCTTCTCTTTGTCCTAGGATAGCATGCTAAAGTATCTGTCATCTAAAGTCCTCTTCATGACATAGGCTCTAGTCATAAAGGCATCCAGCTTGTAGAATATCTAAATTTTAGATATGCTACGTGGCTCACATAATAATGAAGAAAAATACATTCACTATTCCACAGTCGATCGCGATAGCACATACATTATGATATGTATGCTATGGCGTTCTTCCATAAAAAGGGCATGTCACTCTGTGTTTTTTTATTAAAAAAAAAGTAACGCCATATTAATCTTAGTCTAGACATTACCCAAAACATCTAGCCTGAGTTTTGCAACACAGTCGCTCCTCCCGATGCCTATCTAAAAAACTCCCATTTGGCTATAAATGGGCTACATAAAGTCATGTAATCTCTCTATGTTCGACCAAATATAAAGGCCTCATCTTAGCTCCATCTAAGGAGACATATAAGGATAATAAAGGTTTACATCTAGCTCGTTGTTCTTATACTACGTAGATATAAGTGCTCGCTTTCTAAGCCCTACAGACATACATGTCCTAACTAGCTATCTATAGTCTTTAGCGATATGTCCAGGAATTCTACAATTGAAACAATTCCCTGGCTTCCCTGTTGCGTTGTTCTATCCTTGAGGAGCGGTTAGTTGAGGCGGGGCACTGCTAGTTGGATCTTTCTTTCTCCATTCTGAGTCCTCTTGTTCTTCCTGGGGTGATTTGAGGGTTTCTGTCCAGAACTGCTACTCTAAGGAGGTCGGGTTTTCGTCTGCTTAGAGCCTTGATAACCATCCTTTTCTAGTCAAGATGCAAGTAGAACCAATGCTTCGAAGCCCTGGTTGAGGTGTCCCAAGGTTAGGTGCTCAAGATGAGGGTTGAGTCCTCAGTGATACTTCTTGATTTTCTTCTGAGGGGTATCCACTTGATGTCGAGCAAAATAAGATAACCTTTCAAACTGGGTGGTGTACTCCCTCACTATCATGATGCCTTACATCAGGTCAATGAATTCTCTTTCTCTCTGATCTTTTTCCTCCTCCGAAAAGTACTTTTCCAAGAGCCTTTCTCGAAAAGCAGTCCAAGTCATCCTCTCGGTTGCCTCTTCTCACATAACGGCCTTCTCTGATTCCCACTAGTCATCTGCAGCACAGGTGAGATCAAAGGTAGCTAGACGACACTTTTCCTTGTCATTGCACCTCATCCTCTCGATTATGCGGTCCACATTGCATAACCACTTCTCTACTTGCCATGCTTCTGCTATTCTGTCAAATGTGTCAGGACGAAGGGCTCAGAATCTCTCAAGTATCTTGTCACTAGTGATTAGTAGTGGTGGCAGTGCAACTTGATGGTTAGCATGATTATTGTTGCAGTTGCCATGATGATCATTGTCAATATGCTCCAATCATTCAAGTAAAGCCTCAAACGCTCTTGTAGGGTCCATATCATTAGGGACAGAGGCCCTTCCTCATCGATTCCTTGTATTCCTGGTTTTATCGGTCATTCCAAAGACCTACACAGTCGTCTCATTGTTATCTGCCAACCCTCGAAACGTATACAGTATATATATACAGACAAGATGATGAGTCGAACATCCAAAGTGATAAACATAAATAGTAGTTAAAAGTAAATACTTCATCGATATAAAGAAAAAGTCATACAAGTACGATTGCCTCTCGCAATATGTGGTACAACGTGTTCTCGTATTTTCTGACAGCACAGCACTGAGTCGATGATCCTCAGCTATATTCAGAACAGACTTCAGATCCACGCTTACTAGTCTAAGCAAGACATCATAGTGTCAATTCTAACGCAAGGGGTCTTAAGGTTTACAACTTACATGTGGGATAATCAGCGAGCACGTCTAAACCTAGAGCTCTGATGCCAAAAATCCCTGTCACGCCCCAGCATGGTAAAGTAGGAAAATTTTTAAATTTTTTCCTTTGGACCCGTAGATACGTGACTGGTTGAGATCACCTGATTGTCCAACAATATATAATAACAGGAAAATAATAACAATATCAATGGTGGGCCTAAGCATCAGAATATAAAAGATCCGCGACCATAAGTTTGAATTATTACAAAACACCCTCGTCGTCTTATCAAACGTCATTAGAGTTATAGAGATAAAAAAAATTTGAAGGCAGCACTGCCTTACAATAGATACTGGGCATCAAGTGTCCCAAAATACAAAGATCTAAATTAAACAAAAGATTGGGTCTTTATTTCTACTTCACTCTCCTAGACCCCAAAGCCTCGTCCTCATGCACCTCCTTGCCTGTGTGTCCTGTTTCTGTAAAATCTGGACGTTTGTGTTAGGGATATATACTAAAAATCATGCTTTATGTTATTGATTTATTATTCATTTAATAAAATTAGTTATTCCATTTTTATGAGAATATGTGTGGGCAATGTTTTCATTATATTATTTATTTAATATTGTGCATGTGTGTCTCTTATTCTACATAGTAGGTGGTTTGGTGTGTAGAGTTTGGCTTACACACGAAAAATCAGACCATCGGATCTTGTAGAATGTAAGATTTAGTTTACAGTCTTAGATGTGATTGGACACACCATCGATAGGACTGTAGCATGGTGATGTAGTAGGTTTGTTTTGACTGCGAAAAATGGTATAGTTTCAACTCACTATGTTGGTACACTTTGTGTATTAAACAGGACTGACTTGGGGTAATTATCTTTGTATTGACTTATAAGATAATTAATACCTCATGGCTAATATGAGTGCTTATGCTCTAAATCCTACGTTAATTTATAGACACGTACATTTGATATTTATGCTTTTATCCCTAAAAGGGTAAGATCCTTAAATGGGTCAATATCTTATTGGATTGGGTGATAATATTAATTATGTGGTGGATATTAATTAATGATAGAATCCATGTCTCAATTTTGGGATTGATGATACCCCCTTGAGAAAGCTTATAAGTTTTGATTATGTCAAACCCTGCTGGTGGATTTTGTATCCGACATATCAAATAAGTTAAGTAGAGGATCTCAAGGAATTTTAAGATATTAATTAAATATGATTGTCAATAATTATATTTAATTAATGGATATCTGTAATCTTAACATGGAGAGATAATAAGCATTTAATAACATAGAGCTCGAAATATATATTTGAGATAAGGGTAGGAGTGCAATTATAATTCTTTAGTGGTATGAATTATAACTTATGAAAATAGGATTCTGATTCAGTTTGAATTAGGGTTTCTTAATTCCATAAGGAAGCCCATTCCTTATTAACTTCTTATGGTCCCTATCATAGCCTATATATATGCTACTTTGGCTCTCTTCTCAGTTTACGTTTTTCCATCAAGAGTATCATAACTCGGAATAGAAAAGAGAGCCTAAAAGGGAGAGCAGAAAACAAAAAAGATTTTGAAAGAGCCCACACTCAGTTCGATATTCTGGTAGGAGAGGAATACGGTAGAAATTCCTAAGCTGTTATCGAGCCCGTGTTCTCGATTCGTCTACTACAGTAATCTGATTTTGTAGTTCAAGATAACCCTAGTTTCGCCCTTATAGAGTTAATGTAGCTTTCATATAATTTTTTGCAGTACCAACTTATACACACTATCAATAGATTCTGACAATGCAATTTCCTAATAGTTTGATTGTCCAGAATATGAAAGTCGTTAGCTTTTGTAACGACCCACCTCCCCGTCTAGCAATAATATTGTCCGCTTTGGGCCTAAACACAAAAAACTTCCCAGGGGATCACCCATCCCTGGTACTGCTCTGGCAGCAGCACGCTTAACTGTGAAGTTCTTTCATGTTTAACTCCCTCACGGTTTTAAAAGGCCTTATTGCATATAGAGGGGCAATTAATCCTTATAAACTAGTCCAGGAACTTCACCCCAGGTGATGTGAGACAAGCCCCTACACCTGACCTCACCTCATCCATCTTGGCCATCCTGCCTCAGGAGTATTGGCTCTTGGTCGTCACAGCTTTACCGCAAGATGAGCGAGTAAACTTATTGCACTTGAACAGGCTCAAAAAACATCATTTGTTAAGCTATAAAGAAAGTAAAACATTCTTTTTTGTACTTTGAAAACATTATGTATAAATCTCGTCTAGTCTCAGACTTAGTGTATTGCGTCCATTAGGAAACATTCAACGACTTACTCTGACTTGGGAAACTCTACAGACATCGACCGATGAATCCCTTGGGACTATCTGTCCAATCTTATCAACTTGACTCATTACTTTGAACCATGGGTTCAATCTTTATAACCTCGACTTACTTTGGATCATATAGCCAATCTTTACCAACACGAATTTACTTTGGACCATAGGCCTAATCTTACTGATTTTACCCTTTGCATGCAATCTGGCATAAATGTTGTTGGGTTGAATATCATCGCCCTCCGGTTGATAGGTTAACTTTTGTCATCGTCGCCTTATTGGTCAAAACTTGACATCATCGCCCCATTGGCCTCGTAAACCCCTTCTTATTCACCACAGCCTTGGTTAATTTGTCATCGTCGCCTTACAGTCTTCGCTTGACATCGTCGCCTTATGGCCCATTAACCATCTCATCACTGATCTTACAACCACACTTGCCCCCAAGACATCCACAACAAATGTTACCAACATAGCACAACCAATTTGCTGTTGTTACCCATATGGCTACAGAGACCTCTCAATGACCATACAGAACCAACTACTCTTTTTTGAACCAATAATATAAACGAATACAGGAACTAGACCGATGGATACGATCATCTCGTTATTAATGTTATCATGACTATCTTGTAACCAGCTGACGTGCGTGGTACAAGTTGTTAAAGCATCTTATTCACAGGATAGCGTACTTAAGTACGTCACATTGTTATTCTCGTAGTTCTCGTTTATCGCATGTGTAACCTTTACGAGTTAGTCACATAAACATGTTAAGAAAGCATATCCTCTTCTTTATAAAAGGCATTGCTACTAGAGTACCACTATATTAGCATACGGTACAACTTCTAATAGGCTTATGCAGGTATACATGTGTCAAGTATAACCCAAGGTACAACCAGTACAGCTCATGATACCACCATTCATAACATAGCTCTTCTTAAATACAAATACAATAAACTATCCTTTTAAGCTCTGCTGAACTCGAGCGCTCACACTTGGCTCGTTCATTAGACTCGAGCGCTCACGCCTGGTTCGAGCACTTGGGTTTAGCTGTTTTAAATAGTGATAGTTTTAGCAACATGATTTAAGCTCATAAATCCTAATGCATGTTACATGCATGGCCCTTGATCATCAACATAAGTTAAAAACAAACATGTTTACGAGTGAGTAAGAGAACTCACCAAGATCTAGATGATCTAGATGATGAAAAATGAAGAAATTTGTGTATGTGTGTACTTGATCCTCCAAGCATAAGCTCCAAAACACCTTAAGGCATGATCAAGGCCTTGATCCTCCTCTAAACTTATTTGATCCTCAAGCTTTTCAACTTCAAGACTTCATAGTTGCAGCAAGACGTGTGCATGTGTATGTTGACCATGAAATGGAAGGCACGCAAGCATAAATGTGTGTGATTGTGTATATGGAAGCATATAACTCACACCATCTGTCTCTTAAAGGAACTCCCTGGAAGACAGAGTTTCTATGCCCAAAATTACTGAGAATGCTTGGTATTTATAGACTCTTTGAGACCCAGGGGTAAAATAGTCATTTTACCCTTTTTAAGCTCGAGCACTCATGCCTCGATCGCTCGGGCCTCCTGCTTCAACAATCCTTCTAATGTTTCAAGGATTCAAAGGCCCAAGTATTTATATCTTATCTCTATAAAAGTATACTCTACTTTGAAAGATTTGTAATGTGGAAGTAGAGGTCGAACCCACAGAGATTGAAATACTAAAGCACTTTAATTTTAAAACCTAAACCTAGTTAATTAAGAAAATAGAATTTTGATTTTGATTTTAATTAAACTAAGTAACTAAGAAAATAAATCTAACTATAAAAGCGATTAAAAGTTGTTTTGATAAATATGTGTATGGAACCTAGGATTGCAAATCCACCACTAGATTCATAATAATGGTATCTATGCATTCAATTAGCTTATTACGTTGGATGATAATGGAGAATTGTAGCTACAAGCCCAATTCCTCCGTCAAGAAGATAACTACGATTTAAGCCCAATTCCTCCGTCAAGAAGATAACTACGATTTAAGCATCAATGTATTTCATCTTTGGTTGGCACGGAGTGTCTAACACTAAACTAGGGTTGCAGCACACTTCGTCTTCCCTAGGCATAAACTAGTTGACTACTTAATATCACAATTCAAATAAGCACTATTACATATAAATAATCTATACAACCACAGCAAATTTAGACGATTGAGCACATCACATTCAAAATAGATCTAAGACGAATAGATTTTGAAAGTAACGATTTAATCAATGAATAAGATTTTATTAATTAAAACTCTAATTATGTAATCATCATCCATGTACATAATAAAACTAAAAGAAAGCATAAAATATAACCTATTACTTGGCTAGGGTTTCATTGAAACCCTAGATCTAGGTCTAGGCGGCCATAAATTCGAAGATTAGCAAGTGGTTGATGAAGGAAGCCATGGGAATCATTGGTCTTCTTCTCCTTCTCCTTGCTTCTCCCTCTTCAATGACTATAGTTTCAGTTGTTGAAGGATGTGTATATTATTGTGTAACCCCAAATTACATTAGAAGTAGATATATATAGAAGGGTTTAGGAAGGTTTCCTAAACCTAATTGGACTAAAACTATCATTTTTCATGTTTTTCAACATCGAATGCACAAACCACCTTCGCTGAGTGCTCTAATTTGACGAAATACGTGTTTATTGGTAAAAAGGAAGGTCGCTCGCACGGCCTGCTCGTGTGAGGAACTTTTCACTGCTAACTGTGAATTTCGTAGAATTGTGATAACTTTTTGTTCGGACCTCAGATTGACTCGCTATTTGCAGTCACACGTCCGTAACTCGAAGATCTACATTTTCTATCTCTGGAGAAATTTCTCAAATCCAAAGTCTTCAATGTCAAAAATGTAATTTACCAAGGCTACCACTGTTTCTAGCTTTCTCCAGAATCACCATTTGAGCACAGAATGCCGTCCAAAGCCACTAATTGGATTTTAGTGCATTTTCGAGTTAGAGCTCAAAAACCT
Source organism: Hydrangea macrophylla (assembly GCA_033977485.1). Lineage (NCBI taxonomy): Eukaryota > Viridiplantae > Streptophyta > Magnoliopsida > Cornales > Hydrangeaceae > Hydrangea > Hydrangea macrophylla. The sequence goes on from CM066988.1 coordinate 149,815,598, forward strand.
ACAAAATATACAATACTTATTAAAAACAATAAATAAATAAATGACGTGGGCTAACAAAGCGTAACTTATGGACTATAAAGGGAAGCTATTCGTTCCCGATCACACCCGCAAACCTACTCTTTGCTAGTCCTTGAGCAAAGAAAAATATAAAAACTAAAGCACAATTAAATATCCTAACTCACTATCGCAGGCAATGCGATTGCTTTTAGCATATGCAACAAGCCTTTTAAACCCCTAGGTGTCCCTAGTAGGACGAATGAAGTCTCGTGAGGGTTTTCATTGAAGAAGCTACCCACAACCTTTTTTTATTAACTTGTACATGAAAAATTTTATTAAAACAAAAAATATTTAATACTCATTATAAACAATGATTTGAAATAGAATAATGAACAAAAGAAGAAACATAATAAAATATCCACTTAAGTCACGAGAAAAATTCTAAGAGAATGCATCGAATGAAGCAATAGCATATTTCATAAACTTGCACGTGTGTGATGTGGTAGTCAAGTGAATACACACCTATTATGAACTTAGAACATAATCCGGATAACTGTCTAACTATGCTTCGACTTCAAATCTCACGTCAGTAATTACACTCTAAAGTGAAACACTTAGAAACAGGTGTAATTTTTCAGGTATATGCGAGCCAACGAAATAGGTTTTCAAAACAAGCAATGCTCACATATGACACAAAAAGACGCATGACACGCAAGAAAAGTAGTCTCATGAAAGGATGTTGTAGACACCCATTTTGTCGGCTATCAGATTTAGGAGACCCATATCTTGGCGGTTCACAATGATTGAAAAAGACTCAAAAGGACTCCTGGAAGTTAGTTCTATTTCTCAAAATGCTCAGAATGACCAAAATGCCCCCGAAAGCCCAAAAACTCCCAGATTTGGACCAAAAGTTCTGGAAACATGCTATGTCATAACAAAAGTAAGAATATGAGTTTTTAAATAAAATAAGATGAAATCGTTAGCTCCCAGAGACCCCCGGAAGTTCCCGAAAAGTCCTCGTTGACCGGTTTAACCTAGGTTTGACAAGGGTTTGACAGAAATCATCCGAATTCGCCAAAAAATTCCAAGATCATTCAGGATCAAGTAAAAAGTACTAAAATGAGTTTTAAAAGAAAATTAGACGAAAACGTCAGCTCCTGGGAGCTCCTAGAGGTTCCCAGAACTTCATGGAGTTCCCCGGTTTGACCAGTTTGACCAAAAGTTGACTTTAAAACTGGAGCACCTTATCATTTTTCAAACATTTTTCATGGATACTAGAGTTCAATATCTTTCCAACGGTATATCGCAAATAATTCCTCGATATAAAACGAATTTATTATGAATTTTCGAAGGTAAAAAAGGCGATCAAATCAGCTTTTATCGTGAATACCGTAAAACATTTCAAAGTGACCTGACTCTAAAACATTTTATATAGAAAGTAGACTTCGATACCTTTCAAACAGTATATCACAAGCTCAGTTTGGAGTTCGTACGCATTTTCTGTGAATTTCGGACGAAATAGGGTCTTTTCGCGAATACCAGAACCTCTGGGGGCCTAAATACACTTTTTTGGGCATCTGAGGAGCAGTGCCGCGACGGCACTGGGCCACTACCGCGGCGGCACATGGCCAGTGCCACGGCGGCACTCAACCCTCGCAGAGTCCATTTTTGTAATTTATTTGGGGGTCCAATTTGATTAATTACAAACCAAAACGATGTAGTTTTATGTTCACAGATGTTTGGGACCAATGGGAGTACTTCTAAAACTCCAAAACCACCCCAAATTAGTCTATATAAACCCCCCATTGCTCTTCATTTTGGGGGGGGCCAAGTGCAAAGTCCATAGAAGTTGCAAAGAGAAAGAGAGATAGAGATAGGTTAGTAGAAGGAAAGGGAGCTTCTCCCATTGATTTTCTATAAGAAAGTGAGTTTTAATCTTGTTTTCTTCCATTACCTCTCTTATACTTCACATTCCAAATACCCCCAATCACCATTCTTGAGCATTCTTGAGTTAAGCTACTTTCATGTCCAAATGTCAATATCTATGAGTGAAACACCAAGCTACAAGTCCAAAATCACATTGATTACCATCTATTGATTGTTATTTACTTGCTTGTTCATATTATGTTCATCTCTCCTTAATCTCATTTCTTTTTTATTTTTTTTTCTTTATTTACTTACTTGCTCTTCATCATCTAAATGATGACATGAAATTTGAGGTGAATGAATCCTTATGGATAGTAGCTCTTGATCTCAAAAACATGTTTAATAGATGATGATTATAGCTTCAATACCTCCAAGGTATCCTTGAAGTTATGTTTAAAATAAAAATGAAGCTCTCCAATAATATTGGGGGTTCTTGATGATGAGTTTGATGTTGATGTTTCAAGAGGTCATAATCTCTATTTGATGTTGAAAATATACTTTCAAATTTTCTATTTCAAAACCCCTCTCAAACCCTCTCATTTGATCTCAAGAAAGAAAACTCAAGTTTTTCCCAAAATCTTTAAAACAATGAGTCAAAACAGTGAATGATCTGAACTCAAAGATTTCTCTAGAACTCAATACTCAATGTATGGATTCAAGACCACTTGAAAAGTCTTCCTAACTCATTATAGAACACCCATGATTTTTGGTTTGACTTGGAAATACTTGGAAGGATTCCATTTTGGTCCAAACATTCTCTCACGATATTCTGCCTTTATTGTCGCAGCAGCTTGGTCGACTTTCAACTTGTTTTACAGAAACATTTCCAAATGTAGTGGTCCCAAACTATTTTTCCCTTACACTTCAGTGTCTTAGGGAAATATTTGTATAAAATGGGCCCCTAAATCCTTTGTTTTTATTTTCTAAGATTTTTCAACATTTCAGTCGACAGTACGGACTCTATTTCTGAGTAACCTCTATTGTTCAAATGATTTCTCTCAATATGTAATAGTTATTAAAGATTGGCTTTTTGGGTTGTGTTCTAGACATAATAAGGAAGATCTCCATAAAATATCATGCATTGAAAATATTCCTAACCCCTCTTTTCAATTTCCAAAAGATCATGTTACTGTTCTGTCTACTATTCACAGCAAGCATACTTTTACTTCCATCCTTTGATTTGATGCCTACATGCATCCAAATTAGCTCATGTCTTAGGAAGTAGTTCATACTACATTTGTACATATCTCATGATGATTTCCTTCATTCATTCATACACATTCTAGACTTCTAAGTCATTTTAGGAATCCATGAACACAAAACACACTACAACCTTAGCACATTCTGGATACATACTTTGCATCCATGCAAAGATTTGGGGCTTTTGTGACTCCTAATCTAAGAAGATTATAAGGAATGAACTTGATCATACGTTCATGTTTTCCCTCGATCTAATCGGCCTTTCTCATCCATCCCGGGGATTGAGAGGTCTTCTTTTCTCAAAGATTAGCATGCATCATTCTAGTTTGCTAAGCATACTTTGATCCTTTTTGATTTATTTGTTTCAAGAAGAATTCATGTCCCCTTAGATTAGGAAAACTTGATTACTTGATATATGATTAGACGATTTTCCTAGGTTTATTCGTGTAATCTTTCACTTTTGCATTGCATGATATTTGGCTAAGATCTTATGAACGATATTTTATCTTTTGATCTTCCATTTCAAAATTCTTGTGTGATGTAATATATTATCATAGTATTAATTGTCGAATCATACATAGTATAAGATGATTATTTGGATGCTAATTGAGTCCCGTTGAAAGACGGGGTGAGTTGAGGGTGTTTTAGTGGCGACAAAGGCTCCTTCCTCTCTCGTACCAAAACCCCGAGCCAAGTTCTTTGGTTATGAAAGGCCGGTTCCCTTTATCCATTTGGGTGAGTCAAAATTAGGTTTCTTGGTTCCTTAAAGACCAAGTGGCGACTCTGTATCTATTTTCAATAGACCTTTTCTTTTTCCTTTTTCAAAAACGATCTCAAAACAAAACGAAAAAGAAGTGGAATTCTGCGTGTCCACATATGTCAAAAGTCTAGAAAAATTAATCGTTACCATGTTTTAGTCCCCCTCCCATCGTTTACATATCCAAACCATATTTTCTAGGATCAAATAAGACTTTTCAAAGGTTGTAACGTGGCTGAGACAATGGAAAAGAATAGAACGGATTCATCACATAATCTTCAGAATGGCATTTTAAGGCTATTCAATATCTTTCGTTCATTCTTCTACCAACTTTCATCATTTCATTCGCTTCTCTTCATTTTTTTTTAATTTCTTTCCTCTTCTTTTTTTTCCTTATTCCAACCTTTTTCTTTTCCTTTTCATTGCTTTTGAAATGAATATTCATTGTATACCAAGGCAACTACCCCAAACATCATCTTGTTTTCTTCTTCTTCTCAATCAACACATCGCCATATCACCACTAAAAGTTGATCAATCTTTCAGTGGTAAACTCCAAGTAAGTTGGAGCAAAAAAAAGGATTATGGTGAATAAAGAAAGAGAAGCACTTTAAAGGCTCAAAGGGGCGAACTAAGAAAATTGTATCATTTATCTGGATAGGTTAAAGGTCAAAAGGGTGGAAAACAAATAAGGCCTAAAATCATGTCATAGGGTGATACGGTTGTTCAACGTTTACGACGGAAGATTATTTAGCATGGTAACAAATATTTTAACTCGACTAGCAACCAAAACAAGGATATTGAGACTCATCAACGAGTAAATGCGCTATTCAAATGAAATTCGACAAACACAATATGTATTTATGACCCTCTAAAAAGAAAAGATAGGCTCAAAGCTCACCATGTTTAGTCTTCACACTATGTGTTATCTAGAAATCCGAATGATATTACAGTTCACATCAAACATGCATCCATTTGGCTACGTGCATTGCATAAGTATGTGTGCAAGTCAATGAAATCAAACTACGATTCAAATTATTCATAACCTAAAGTATTATAACGGAACATAAGCAAGTGCCTAACTATATCTTTTCATGTTTACCATTCTATAACAATCATGTTCAATAATAAGAAATATTGAAATTGTAATTGTCAAAATGTTGGTAACATAGTTCATTTAAGCACAATTATAAAAAATTAAAAAAAAAATTTGAAATTTGGTACAAAATGTACATGTGAGTGCCTACCCCCAAACCTAAACCTTTCATTGTCCTCAATGAAACAATAAAACGAAAGAAAGGCAAGCATGTATAGAAAGGAATAATAGTACCTCGATCACACAAAAGAACAACAATAGCTAATAGAAATATATATATATATATATATGTGTGTGTGTGTGATGCAGACCATGGCGTACTTGAAAAACTAAACTAAAATTGAAAGACTCAAAGAAACTCAAAAAGAAGTATCAAATAAAGAATGGCTCAATCTAAAAGGGGTCTAAGAGAGCAAACAGAAAGGAAAGTAACAATTAAACAATGTTTGGGAGAGGAAGAAAGGGAAACAAAGAAAATAATCAGAAACCTCCCACCCCACCCTCGCGTGCATAGGTCGCGTGAACAAAAACAGGGTAGCGCGAGCGATTTTATGAGCGACAAATTACTGAGGCAAAGATTTTCAAAAAAAAGTTAGAATTTTCTAAGGCTGCAAGCCACGCACGCAGATCCTAGATCACACGAGAGGTCAGGTCCGCGACAAATTACAGAGAGCTGTTTCTTGAAGAAATAGTAAAAAAATTTAAGTATAAATCTCGTGCGCGCAAGTGAGTTGCCTCTTTCTCGCTTTTCTTTCCTTTCAACGTGATTAAGTTCAAAAAAATTGACCCTGACCCCCAAACCTATCCTGAAAATGAAAAGCTAACTCAAAATGACCCAAAAAGTCTACAAAAATGAGAAAAAGAATGATAAAAGCTTGGGTTGCCTCCCAAGAAGCACTGTCTTTTGCATCTTCAGCTAGACCATTCTACGCTTAAGACTTATGGAGGCCGAAACTTGGACTTTGTACCCTTGAAGGCATTAGGGATACTCAGGTTGAAAACAGAAATAATGTCATTATTTGTTAACTCATTCGACGGCTCCTCTTTTTTTATTTTGAATCGATTCTTGACCTTTTGAGTAAATCTTTCATTAGGATCCGGTTTGGTAGGGTCTCTTTCATTAAGGTTCATCTGTTCACTACACACTATATATTCTTCCTTCCTTAAGTTTTCTTGTCTATTAAGTCCTTTCGCCTTACCTCACTTTCCGTCACACATGGGTAATCATCATCCTTGGGAGGTTGATCAACGGCATTGAATACATTTAATTTTAGGTTCATATTGCCAAAAAACACCTTCATCACCCCCGTTCGACAGTTGACACTGTAGACACCCCATTTTGTCGGCTATCAGATTTAGGAGACCCATAGCTTGGTGGTTCACAATGATCGAAAAAGACTCAAAAAGGACTCCTGGAAGTTAGCTCTATTTCTCAAAATGCTCAGAATGACCAAAACGCGCCTGAAAGCCCAAAAACTCCCAATTTGGACCAAAAGTTCTGGAAACATGTTACATCGTAAGAAAAGTGATAAAATGAGTTTTTAAGTAAAATCGGATGAAATCGTCAGCTCCCAGAGACCCCCGGAAGTCCCGGAAGTTCCCGGAAAGTCCCTGTTGACCGGTTTGACCAAGGTTTGACCAGGTTTGACCAAGGTTTGACCAAGTTTGACCGAAATCGTCCAAATTCACCGGAATCATTTTGGGTCATGTGGGAAATATTAAAATGAGTTTTAAAAGAAAATCGAGCGAAAACGTCAGCTCCTGGGAGCTCCTAGAGGTTCCCAGAACTTCCCGAGAATCCCAGGTTTGACCAGTTTGACCAGAATTTGAATTTAGAACCGGGGTACAATAACAATTTTCAAATATTTTTCATAAATACTAGACGTCAATAGCTTTCCAACGGTATATCGCACATAATTTTCGGATTTAAAACAAATTTATTTTGAATTTTCGAAGGCAAAAAAGGCGATTAAATCGGCTTTTATCGCGAATACCGCAAAACTTTTCAAAGTGACCTATCCCCGAACTATTTGTTATGTAAAGTAGACTCCATTACCTTTCCAACGGTATATCACAACCTCAGTTTGGAGTTCATACGCATTTTCTGTGAATTTCGGACGAAATATGGCCTTTTCGCGAATACCGGAACCTCAGGGGGCCTAAACAGCATTATCTGGACGAGGGAGGAGCAGTGCCGCCGCGGCACTGGCCCACTGCCGCCGCGGCACTGGCCCACTGCCACCGCAGCACTCCCCTCCAGAACAGTGTATTTTTGTAATTTGTTTTGTGGTCCCTTTTTGATTAATTAAAAACCAAAACGACGTAGTTTTATGATTTCAGATGTTTGGAGCCAATGGGAATACTTCTAAAACCCCAAAACCACCCCAAGTTGGCCTATATAAATCCCCTATTGCTCTTTATTTTGGGGGGGAGTCAAATGCAAGTTTAGAGAAAGTTTGGGAGAGAAAGTTGTAGAGATAAGGTTAGAGTAGAGAGAAAAGAAGCTTTCTTCTTTGATTTTCAAAACAAAAGTGAGTTCTAAACTTTGTTTTTACTACATTACTCCCATTTATTTCAATATTCAATACACCCAACCATCATTTTAGTGAGCATTTAAGAGAGTGAAAGCTTCTTCCATGTCCAATGTCATTACATATGAGTGAAACACCAATCTACAAGTTCAATACTTCATGAATATCATCTCTTGATCATTATCTACTTGCTTGTTTATTCATTGTTTATCTCTTCTCACCTCATTTCTTTTTTATTTTCTTTATTTTACTTACTAGTTCATCATCATCTAAATGATGACATGAAGTTTGGGGTGAGTGAATCCTTATGGATAGTAGCTCTTGACCTCAAAAACATGTTTGATAGATGATGATCATAACTTCAATACCTCCAAGGTCTCCTTGAAGTGTATTGAAGCTATGCTCAAATAAAAATAAGTCTCTCCAACAATCTTGGAGGTTCTTGATGATGAGTTGAATGTTGGCATTTTAAGTGGTTGTAATCTTTATTGAGTATTGCAAATACACTTTCAAAACCTCTACTTCAAAACCCCCCTCAATCCCTCTCATTTTGATTTCAAGAAAGAAAACCTTATTTTTCCCAAAATCTTCAAAACAGTGAGTCAAAACAGTGAGTGAGCTGAGTTCAAAGATTTCTCTAGAACTCAATACTCAACATATAGATGCAAGGCCACTTGGAAAGTCTTCCTAACTCATTGGAGAACACCCATGATTTTTGGTTTGACTTGGAAGTACTTGAAAATGGTTCATTTGGACTCAAACATTCCTTCCAAACATTCTGCCTCTGCTGTCACAGCAGCTTGACTAACTTCCAACTTCTTTTTCAGAAATATTTCCGAAAGGGGTGGTCCCAAATTATTTTTCCCTTAAACTTCAATGTCTTAGGGAACGTTTTGTATAAAATGGGCCTCTAGATCACTCGTTTTCATTTTCTAAGATTTTTCAACATTTCAGTCGACAGTACAGACTCTGTTTCTGAGTGACCTCTGTTGTTCATACGATTTCTCTCAATCTGTGATAGTTATTAAAGATTGGCTTTTTTGGCTGTATTCTAGACACAATAAGGAACATCTCCACAAAACATCATGCATTGAAAGAATTCATAACCCCTCTTTTCCATTTTTACAAGATCGTGTTACTGTTCTGTCCACTATTCACAGCAAGCACCTTTTAACTTTCATTCTTTGATTTGATGCTTATATGCCTTCCAAATTAGTTCATATTTTAGGAAGTAGTTCATACTACATTTGTACATATCCCGTGATGATTTCATTCATTCATTCATACACATTATAGACTTCTAAGTCATTCTAGGAATCCATGAACACAAAGCACACTACAACCTTGGCACATTCTAGATACATACATTGCATCCATGCAAGATTTGGGGCCTTCATGGCTCCTCATCTAAGAAGATTATAAGGAATGAACTTGATCACACGTTCATTGCTTCCCCTCGATCTAATCATCCTTTCTCATCCATCCCGGGGATTGAGAGATCTTCTTTTCCCAAAGATTAGCATGCATCATTCTAGTTTGCTAAGCATATTTTGATTTCTTTGATTTTTTTTTTGTTTTAAGAACAATTCATGTCCCTTTAGATTAGGAAAACTTTACTATTTGATATGTGATTAGATGATTTTTCCTAGGTTTATTTGTGTGATCTTTCACTTTACATTGCATGATATTTGACTTAGATCTTATGAATGATATTTTATCTTTAGATCTTCCATTTCAAGTTTCTTATGTGATGTAATATACTATCATAGTATTAATTAACGAACCATACGTAGTATAAGATGATTATTTGGATGCTAATTGAGGCCCGTCGAAAGACGGGGCGAGTTGAGGGTGTTTTAATCGTGACAAAGGCTCCTTCCTCTCTCGTACCAAAACCCCGAGCCAAGTTCTTTGGTTATGAAGGGCCGGTGTCCTTTATCCGTTTGGGTGAGTCAAAATTAGGTTTCTTGGTTCCTTAAAGACCAAGTGGCGACTCTGTATCTGTTTTCAACAGACCTTTTCTCTTTCTTTGATCAAAATCAAACAAGTTTCAAAAGCAAACAAAGCGGTGGAATTCCGGTATCCACAGACACGCGTGTTAGAGGTTTCTAAGAATGGACGACCAAGAATGACAGGGGTGTGTTTCCTAGCATCTATCACCGGTTCAGTATCAAGGACCATGAAATCGATGGGATAATAGCATTTGTCGACTTTAACTAGGCCATCTTTGACAATTCCCCTGGGGATTTTGAGGGAACGATCCGCTAATTATACAGTAACGACCATGGGCTTAAGTTCACCTAATCCTAGTTGTTTGTTGATGGTGTAAGGTAAGAGATTGACACTTGTTCCTAAGTCAAGGAGAGCCCGATGAATGATAGTGTCACCTATGAAACAAGAAATCATTGGTGTACCAAGATCCTTATACTTTGGAGGAGCGTGTTGGAAGATTGAACTTACTTTTTCTGTGAGGAAGACCTTTTTCGAAGTATGACTGCGTAACTTGCGCTTTTGAGTGCATGGGTCTTTAAGGCACTTAGCGTATGCGGGAATTTGTTTAATAGCATCGAGGAAAGGGATATTAATTTTCACTTGTTTAAACACCTCGAGTATATCTTCATTTTTTATCCTTTCTTTGAAAGATGTGACGGTTCCTCAATGTTTGGTGGGAATGGCATTTTCAGAACATAATTAGTTGGAACCGGTTCATTTTCTTGCCTAATTTGACTCGTGTCCTCACCCTTCTCTTGATTTGAATTAATGTTCACATCCTTTAAATCATCTCTTGGAATCTCTATAACTTCCTCCTCTCGTGTAGTCATCCTAGTTGAGACAGCATTTACTTGCTCACTCGTACCTGCAATCTCATATTGTTCCTTAGGGTTTTGAATAGTTTGACTAGGCAACTTACCCTCGTTTCTACGACTCACCTCATTAGCTAGTTATCCCATTTGGAACTCAAGCTTCACAATGGATTGTGTGTGGGAGTTAACGAGTTGAGCTTGTGATTGTGATTGTGCCTCTAAATTTTTTAAAGATGCCAACACCTTCTCCTCAAAAGTGTTATCCCTAGGAGGGTTAGGATTAGGATGGGGTATTGGTATTGACTTTGTTGAAATTAGCGTCAGTAGGTATTTGGAAAATTAGTCATCTCATTATTATTATTAGATCTCCACGATCAGTTCGGATGACTTTTCTGTGGGACATATGGATTGTTTGTCATAGGATTATAATTATTTCATGGGAATTATTGAATATAGTGTATGTGTCATTCCACGAATTTCATAAATTGGGACGCGGATGGGCATGTAAGTGTAGAATGAGAAGGGTCGGAACATATATGACAAATTTCGTAAGAGGGTGAGCCCGACATTTGGTTCATCATCGTAAATCGGTCAAGTTTTTTAGGTAGTTCTTGCAATTCAATTGAGTGACTTGACTCGAACTGCTCCTCTCGCTTAGGTTGAGGGAGAAGGCACCCCTCAGGAGGTACCAACATGTCTTGATGCATCAAATTTTTACTTAATGTTTCAAATATTTTCCATGCCTCGTCGGCGCATTTGTGTAGAAAGGTACCTGCACAAACTACATCAACGTTATTACGAACTAAGAGAACAAGTCCCTCATAGAAGATCAGCACTAATTGCCACTTGGGAATTTGATGATGTGGGAAAGAGCACAATAGTTCTTTAAATTGTCCCCAAGTGTCATAGAACGCTTCCCCATCTTGCATCACAAAGTTCATTATGGATTTTCTTATTTGATTAGTTCTTGTGGTGGGAAAAAAATTTTGTAAAAATGTGGTATATAATGCTTCCCATGTTCTAATAATGTTTGGCTCAAGAGATTCGAGCTAATACTTAGCTTTATCTGTTAAGGAGAATGGGAAAAGATGTAATTTTAATTCATCATCAGTTAGATTTTGGATTTTCATTGTAGAGCATAAGTCTTGGAACTCTCCTAAGTGATGATAATGATCTTCTTTAATACGGTCATGGAATGAAGGGAATAGTGCGATGATAGATGACTTTATCTCAAAGTAAGATGTCGTCACCTCCAATAATTCGATACATGCTTGTGGCGTTTAGGCAATAGGAATTAAATAATCTTTTAAGGGAGGCAATGATGTATATTAGGATTATTTCCTTTTTTTTCGAAGTTGGCCATCAGAATTGGTTCTATGTTATTGACGCGTGTTTTCTTTAGTTGTTTAAGGGTATTTAGTATTTCGGACTCAAACAAAGACGACGATTTTGGGGATGATTCGTCGACTAACATCAATCGAGCTCTAGAAGCTTGGGTTGAGGACCTACTCACACTTAGGGTACGTTTAAGCTCAGGATTGAAAGAATGTAATTTGGGTTTACTTGAATGTGAACCAAACATACACTAAAAAAAAAAGAAACTAAAACAACGACTGACTCAAACAAATACGAAAGGCAACCACACAAATAAGACAATAAGCACACAACTACTCTAATGCATGAAAGTTATCCTATAATGCAATACTTGCGTCAAAGCCCAACGCCTTGGGTTTCCTAGCTAATGCACGTACAAATCACCCCTATACTAATGCAAATAGTGCATCCCAGCGCCCTGACTTACAGTGGTTTGAAGCGAATTTCAAAGGAAGCGATTTACTAAAAATTTCTGCCTCTTTTTTTATGATTTTTTAATTGATTCGCATAAGCTCCTTTAATGTGCTAAACTCTTCCACTCCGAAATGCAAGAATTTGATGACTCGAGAAACTACAAAATAAAACGAAAAGTTAGGGACTCAAAACAAAAATGGAAAATAAGGAAAAGAAAACCTAATCTAATATTTACAAATTAACTAAACTAAAATTCTAAAACTAAAGGTAATAATTTGCAATCCCCAGCAACGGCGCCAAAAATTGATCTCGTCAAAATCAAGATACAAAAGTATACTTGTAGAGACCCCATTTTGTCCCATCAGATTTAGATGACCGATAGCTTGGTGGTTGACGATGATTGAAAGGGCTCGAAAGAACTCCTGGAAGTTAGTTCTATCTCTCAAAACGCTCAGAAAGTGGTATAAATGACCAAAATGCCCCTGAAAGTCCAAAAACTCCCAGATTTGGACTGAAAGTTCTAGAAACATGCTACATCATAAGATAAGTGGTAAAATGAGTTTTGAAGCAAAATCAGATGAAATCCCAGAGACCCCTGGAAGTCCGAAAAGTTCCCGGAAAGTCCCCGTTGACCGATTTGACCAGGGTTTGATCAAAATCATCCAAATTCACCAAAAATTTCCGAGATCATTCTAGATCATGTGAAAAGTACTAAAACAAGTTTTAAAAGAAAATAGGACAAAAACGTCAGCTCTTGGATGCTCCCAAAGGTTCCCAGAACTTCTTAGAAATCCAGATTTAACCGATTTGACCTAAAAGTTGACTTTGAAACCAGAGTGCCGAATCATTTTTTAAACATTTTTTTACTGATACTAGGGGTCAATAGCTTTCCAACAGTATATCGCACATAATTTTTGGATTTAAAATAATTTTATTATGAATTTCTGAAGATGGAAAAGATGATCAAATCGATTTTTATCGCGAAAACCGCAAAACTTTTCAAGGTGACCTATATTCAAACTATTTTTTATAAAAAAAGTAGACTCCATTACCTTTCCAACGGTATATCACAACCTTGGTTTAGAATTCGTATGCATTTTCTATGAATTTTGGACAAAATAAAGCCTTTTCTCGAATACCGGAACCTCAGGGGGCCTAAACAGCATTATCTGGACGTCTGAGGAGCAGTGCCGCCACAGAACTAGCCCAATGCCATCGTGGCACAGGCCTAGTTCCACCATGGCACTCTCCCCCAAAACAGTCCATTTTTGTAATTTATTTTGGGAAAATTTATTAATTGAAAACCAAAACGGTGTAGTTTCTTGTTCACAGATGTTTGGGACCAATGGGAGCACTTTTTAAATCCCAAACTCCCCCCAAATTGGCCTATATAAACCCCCCTTGATTTCTCATTTTGGGGGGGCCAAGTGAAAAGCTTGTAAAAGCTGTAGAGAGAATGAGAGAAATAGTTAGAGTTAGACGTGAGAAATGGAGCTTCCTCCATTGATTTTCTATAGAAAGTGAGTTCTAAACTCAAGTTCTTCCATTAACTCTCTTATACTTCATATTCAAATCCTCCTCAACCACCATTTTTGAGCATTCATGAGATAGAAAGCTACTTCCATGTCCAAATGTCACCACATATGAGTGAAACACCAAGCTACAAGTCCAATATCTCAATGATCATCATTTATTGATTGCTATTTACTTGCTTGTTTATATATTATGTTCATCTCTTCTTACCTCATTTCTTTTTTTTTATTATTATTTTCTTTGTTTTACTTACTAGTTCTTCATCATCTAAATGATGACATGGTGTTTGAGGTGAGTGAATCCTTATGGATAGTAGCTCTTAACCTCAAAAACATGTTTGATAGATGATGATTCCTACTTCAATACTTCCAAAGTATTCTTGAAGTTATGCTCAAATGAAAACAAATCTCTCCAACAATCTTGGAAGTTCTTGACTTGAGTTTGATGTTGATATTCCAAGAGTTATAATCTCCATTTGATGTTGAAAATATGCTTTCAAAACCCCTATTTCAAAACCCCTCTAAAACCACAATATTTGGATTCCAAGAAATAAACCTTGTTTTCTCAAAAATCTTCAAAATAGTGAGTTATTCCACTTCAAAATAATATTCTGAGTTCAATACTCAATGGGTGATTACAAGACCACTTGGAAAGTCTTCCTAACTCATTAGAGAACCCCCATGATTTTTGGTTTGATCTAAAAACACTTGGAAAGGTTCCATTTTGGTCCAAACAATCCTTCCAGACATTTTATTTTTATTGTCACAGTAGCTAGGTTGACTTTCAACTTATTTTTCAGAAAAATTTTCCAAAAGGAGTGGTCCCAACTCATTTTTCTCTTGAACTTCAGTGTATTAGGGAACTTTATATATAATATGGGCCTCTAGATTTTTTTTTTTTTATCATTTTCTAAGATTTTTCAACATTTCAGTCGACAGTACGGATTCTATTTCTGAGCAACCTCTCTTGTTCATATGATTTCTCTCAATCTGTAATGGCTATTGTAGTTTGGCTTTTTGATATGTGTTATAGACATAATAAGGATGATCTCCATAAAAAATTATGCATTAAAAACACACCTAACCCCCACTTTTCCATTTTTACAAAATCAACTCACTGTTCTGTCCACTATTCATAGCAAGCATGCTTTGAGTTCTTTTCTTTGATTTGATGCATACATGCAATCCAAACTAGCTTATATCTTAGGAATTAGTTCATACTACATTTGTACACATCCTATAATAACATCCTTCATTCATTCATGCATATATTTAGATTTTTAAATCACTTTAGCAAATCCATGAACACAAACACACTACAACCTTTGCACATTCTAGGATCATACATTGCATCCATGCAAGATTTGGAGTTGTAGTGACTCCTAATCTAAGAGGATTATAAGGAATATACTTGACCATATGTTCATGCTTCCCCTTTCGATCTAATCATCCTTTTGCATCTGTCCCGGGGATTGAGAGATCTTCTTTTCTCAAAGATTAACATGCATCATACTAGTTTGCTAAGCATATTTTTTATTTCTTTATTTTTTTGTTTCAAGAATAATTCATGTCCCCCCTTTTAGATTAGGAAAACTTGATTACTTGATATGTGATTAGACGATTTTTTCTAGGTTTATTTGTGTGATCTTTCACTTTTGCATTGTGTGATATTTGGCTTAGATCTTATGAATGATATCTTATCTTTTGATCTTCCATTTCAATATTCTTATGGGGTGTAATATACTATCATAGTATTATTTATCGAACCAAACATAGTATAAGATGATTATTTGGATGCTAATTGAGGCCCTTTGAAAGACGGGGTGAGTTGAGGGTGTTTTAGTCGTGGCAAAGGCTCCTTCCTCTCTCGTACCAAAACCCAAAGCCAAGTTCTTTGGTTATGAAGGGCCGGTGCCCTTTATCCATTTGGATGAGTCAAAATTAGGTTTCTTGGTTCCTTAAAGACCAAGTGGCGACTTTGTATCTGTTTTCAACAGACCTTTCTTTTCATTTCTTCAATCAATTTCAAAACAAAATAAAATCAATTCTGAAACCCCGTCGAAAACAAAAACGGAACGAGGGTAGACTTCCGAATTCCGCGTGTCCACAATCTAGCGACTCTGCTGGGGATTTTTATTTTCAAAAACAAAATAAAACAGTGGTTGACTCATAAGAAGCATCCTTAAAACCATATTTTTACTGTGTCTAGTTCTCCGCATTGCACTTCTGTATTTCCCCTCCGATTGTGTCTGAAACGCGGCACTAACATTGTTCAGGTCTTCCTGTGCCAAGGCACAAGTCACCGTTGACACTGTACCTTCCAAGGTATATCAAAAAGAGTAAAAACTTCCGTACTGTCTCTCTGACAGTATATTGGAACTCTCGTCAATGGACCCTCTTTGACTAAACCCAGCCTTTACATATAGATTCCTGTAGAACCTTTCATAGGACTGTTCATTTATCTTCTCAGATAGGATAATGTGATATAACTGTTGTATATCCTGACGGGATTACCTGCGCAGTGTAGACGCTTATGTGGCATGAGGCAGGTGCTCTTTCTTATGATTCCCAAGGCAATCACTCACATGTGATCACATTGAGTCAACTTGCCTAGGCACCATGATAAGGATGTTGCTCTATGTTCACAAAGATATACACCGCAAACCTTTTTTGTTGGTTCTAAGACATAGGAGTATGAAAACTTGCTAGATAGTATAATCACAATCATCGCTTACACTTGTCATATATCCCTATTTCTCCAGAAACTCTATCTAAATCTCCCAGATTTTCCAAATATACCAGTTTCTCCTAGAACCTGTCTAAATCTCCCAGTTTTTTCAGATATACCAGTTTTTCCCAGAAGCTCTATCCAAATCTCCCAGATTTTCCAGATATACTAGTTTCTCCCAGAAACTCTGTCCAAATCCCCCAGATTACCCAGAAATCTCAATTTCTCTCAGAAACTCTGATATACTTGTTTCTCCTAGAAACTCTGTCCGACTTACCCAAATATACCTGTTTTCCCAGAAGCTCTATCCAAATCTCCAAGATTTTCCAAAAATCCCAGCAACTCTGTCCAAACTTCCCAGACATGCCTAGATGTACCAATTTATCCTAGAAATTCTAATTTTCCAGTTTCTCCCAAAAGCTCTTTCTAATCCTCCTAGATTTCCCAGAAATCCCTGTTTATCCCAGAAACCTTGAAATCCCTGCTTTTCCCAAAAACTTTTTCTAATTTACCTTATTTCTCCCAGAAACTCTAATTTCCCAGTTCCACCTAGAAACTCTGTCCAACTCACCCAGAAATACCTGCTTCTTTCAGAAACTTTGTCCAAAAACTCATAGATTTTCCAAAAATCCCTGTATAAGATGATTATTTGGATGCTAATTGAGGCCCGATGAAAGACGGGGCGAGTTTTTAGTCGTGGCAAAGGCTCCTTCCTCTCTCGTACCAAAATCCCAAGCCAAGTTCTTTGGTTATGAAGGGCCGGTACCCTTTATCCATATGGGTGAGTCAAAATTAGGTTTCTTGGTTCCTTAAAGACCAAGTGGCGACTCTGTATCTGTTTTCAATAGACCTTTCTTTTCATTTCTTCAATCAATTTCAAAACAAAGAAAAATCAATTCTGAAACCCCTCTGGAAACAAAAATAGAACGGGGGTGGACTCCCGGATTTCGCGTGTCCACAATACTTTACTTTAAAATATTTGTAGTATGGAAGTAGAAGTCGAACCCACAGAGATTAAAATACTAAAGCACTTTAAATTTTAAACCTAAACCTAGTTAATAAAGAAAACAGGATTTTGATTTTGATTTTGATTTTGATTTTGATTTTGATTAAACTAAACAACTAAGAAAATAAATCTAACTATGAAAGCGATTAACAGTTGTTTTGATAAATATGTTTCTGGAACCTAGGATTGCAAATCCACCACTAGCTTTATAATAAGAGTATCTATGCATTCAATTAGCTTATTACGTTGGATGATAACGGGGAATCGTAGCTACAAGTCCAATTCCTCCGTAAAGAAGATAACTATGATTCAAGCATCAATGTAATTCATCTTTAATTGGCACGGAGTGTCTTACACTAAACTAGGATTGCAGCATACTCCGTCTTCCCTAGGCATAAACTAGTCAACTACTTGATGTCACAATTCAAATAATCACTATTACATGTAAATAACCTATACAAGAACAGCAAATTAGACTATTGAGCACATCATATTCAAAATGTATCTAAGATAAGAATAGGTACCAAAGGGAATAAGCGCAAAAGTATGTCGTCTCAAACGTTCCATTTATTATCTCAAGCTAACAATTGTCTAAGCAGTGGTATTGTGTGTACATTAAACGGTCCAAGAAATGTGTTCTAATGCTTTGTATGTTGACAACATCCTTCTAGCTGGGAATGAGATGAGTTCCACTATCGCCATTTGGTATGCTTTTCCTCTCAATTTGAGATTGAAGACATAGGTGATGCCAACTATGTGTTGGGAGTTTAGATTGTGAGAAATCGTTCTCAGAAGATTCTCTGTTTGCCTCAAGGAACTTATAAGGTTCTTAAACGTTTTCGCATGAAAAACAAAAAATATTGACATCCCAATTATAAAAGGACTCACCTTAACCTTAAATCAATGTATTAAAAATAAGGAGAAAAGGAAACATATGTCCAGTCTGCCATATGCGTCCGCAATAGATAATCTGAAGTATGCTATGTTGTGTACTCGGTCAGATGTCTGCTATGCGGTTGGTCTAATTAATCGTTTCCGTAGCAACCCTGGTCTTGTCACTAGAGAGTAGTGAAGAGGATCTTGCGATATGTTTGCAGAACTATGGACCTTGCCTTATGCTGTCCACGAAGGAAGTATAATATATGTTGTGCTTACCAGTTATTCGAGAAGCTATTTTGGTTTAAGAGATTTTGCAATGGCTAGACTCGTTCACCTCATATCGATGAGGTTGTACTCATCTACGATGATAGCACATAAGCCTAAGCATGTGCAAAAGATCTCAAAAGTCATTCTAGCACGTAGACATTTGTTTTTGTCGCATTTGAGATATAGTTTGCGTAAAGGGAAGTTATCTTGAGACACATCTCCACTTTGGATTTGATGTGGATAGACATTTTATTGTGTTATTGGTATTATTATTCAAGTTTTTATTATCAGTTAATAATAAACTAGTTGATTTATATATATATATATATATATATTTGTTATATGAATGAAATGAATGCACATTTCTAATATGTTACCGGGCTTGAATCGACCAGCTCACATGATAAAGTTTGTTTTTTTTAAAAAAAAATCCAATTACAAATGAATTTTCTCTTTTTACAATTTAAGACAAAAAAAAAATTTGCTATTACTCATTAATCAAATCTTAATTTTGTAAATCAAGAAAAAAAAAGTTTTATAATTGATTTTTCTAAACAAACATCAATTAGATGGTACAAATACCTATCTAAGATCATCAACAAGATATAAAGTGTCCAATAAAACAAAAATATGCTTGGACCCCCACGTGGCTCCGAATTGACAACTTAGAGCTCATGTTAAGGTAATTCAAGGTATGATGTACGAATAAAGAAAATCATCCCTTTACAAATAGGCTTTTCCAATAAAAGAAATATAAATGATCATCCTCACATTGCATTTATAGCTATAAAAAATAGGGATGTTTTGTTCATATACGTACACAGAAACAACCTTAAACATACATAGCGAGGACACAAGCTCCATAAATTGTCAATTAATTGTCCATTCATTTGCTCTAGATTAATGCATTAATCACATACACCAAGCACTCATGCAGTCTATTTAAAATGAATGGACTAATTCATCACTCCATACAAAGAGAAGGATTAGAGGTTTCAGGTCATCCAATCACAAACAGTAACTTAAATAATTAAAACCAATTAATCAAGGGCTTTTAAATTAACAAATTAATTTAAAACCTCATGAAAAAACTTAAATAACTAAAAAAATGATTTTTCATTATAAATATTAAAAAAAAAAGTTTCCAGAATTTATCAAAAAATCAATTTTTTTAATCAGTTTAACAAAATAAATTGTTCTAGTTAAACAAATTAACTATGAGTAACTAAATTCCCAAAAATACAAAAGCATTTGAGAAATTTATTTTCCAAGGATTTTCAGTGGTCTAACATAGTGTTCTAAACACCCCCATATTAATTTCAAAAATTAATAGTATATTTTGGATATTTTAACCAATTAAAAACAATGCCCATAAGCATAAATTTTATGCTCTAAAATACCCCCCAAAAAATGAGATAATTTACTAAAAATTTTCTCAAGCCCCCAAACAGTGTAGAAAAACACCATTTATTAATTTCAAGAGTAAACAACTTTATTTTATATTTTAAGTATTTAATATCGCATATATTTCATAATATATGCTCTAAAAAATATTCCAAAGAGCTAGAGCGAGAAAATTCACTAAAAAAATTTCTCAAGGTGCCACTAGTATGCAAAACACATTGTGACTCCATGAATTAATAATTAATAAAAATAATTGAAGCAATTTAATACGTGTACAAAAAAAACGTAGTTATATGCTCTAAATATTAAAATGATTTAGAGAATTTACCAAAAATTATCTATGGGTCTCACAAAATTTTATATGGTCTCAAAATTGTGACTTATATGTCCTTTATTAATTACAAAAATTAATAATGCATTATGACTATTTTAATAAATTAAATGAAAGTCCATAAACATAAATCATATGCTCTAAAATACCATAAATACATGATAATTTACCAAAAAATTTATCCAAGAGTTTCTTTCCTTGTACTAAACACTGAAAAAATGAAATATTTAAGAAAAAAAAAACCAATAATTTTTTGGAATTTTGTATTTATTTTTAAAATAATCGAAAGCACCTTTGAAAAGATTTATGGCTAAGTAATAAATAAAACAATTTCCATAATATAAAAAAAAAAAAATTGGGACATTGAACAAGATCTTTGATTATGCATCCACGGCTATACGGCATAGCATATAAACCCGTAAACATTTAAAAATGAAAAATAAAAAATGGAGGTGCACAGGTCCAAGACTCCTGGGCAATTAAACCTCCTTGTCCTCTTTCCAATCCTAAGGTTTGTTTGGGATTTATAAAAAATTCATTTTACTCTTCACTTCTAATTAATAGAAATCAAATCAAATTGTTTTGTTCCCAAACAAAACCTTATATGCATTGCTCAAGTGACATAAATCCCTCGGGCATGATTGGAACCAGATATGGATAATATTTGGACACAAACACTTACATACACACTCGATCTCTCTCCTAGGTGGCACTGTGGGATTTACTGAAATTATCCGGACCCCACAGTGCCACCTAGGAGAGATAGAGCGTGTTTGTAAGTGTTTGTGTAAAGTGTTTGTGCCCCTAATATTGTTGATTAGATATACAACATTGTACATCTTTCCCCAAAGCAAAAATACGCAGCAGCCCTAGTTGTGCGACTCCTACTTTGCGAGGCTATTCCTGCTTCATTTGAGAATTGAGACCCAAATCTTATGTTTTAAATAAGGTTGGGAAGCCCTCCCGGCATAGAAGGATATCATGTCAAAGAACAGATACATTGCACATGTAAATATACCAAAAACCTTGCTCAAAATTTGGGGAAAAAAAATTGATTTTTTTTAAACCCAGAAATTAAGGTTTGCGATTTCTCCCTCTACGGAGATAATCAATCCATGAAACTTCATGAGGGGACTCTAGGGACCATAAGGAACACAATCATATAAAAACTTTGGACTTCTATTGGAGTTTTGTATTAGATCCAGTTGAAAAATTCATTTTTATCAAGTTTTTGGTAAAAGCTTCAAGAGCTTTAATGGCAGATCCTTTTTGGGTTCAAAAACGAATGAATCAACAACCTACGGCTCCGATACCAATGTAAATAAATATGCACACATGCATACAAGTTGGGTTTAGGTCTTACCTAGCGGAATAAAGCTCGACCCATGAACGGCTGCTCCTATAAAGCCTCCGTGTGCTCTCTTATGCTTCATGTTGATCATAGAAGACACTACTAGAGCAACCTCCATTGCATTCATGCGCTAAATTTCAAGGCTCTTGGTGATGGCCTTAGATAGAGAGAAAATCGTCAGAGAGAGAAAGAGTGGGAGAGAGAGAGAGAGGGTGGCCGAATGCAGGATGGTGTACTGTGTAACACTATCTGTGTGTGCAATATACATATATATATAGGCACTGTAATACCCGTACCCAGAAAATGGAAGTAAATATTTATTTTTTTTCATGCATTAATTAGTATAATTAATTGCATGTGATATTTAGGTAAATTTTAGTTACCTCGATGTGATAAGTGCTTTGATAAGGGCATAGTTGGACTGATGTGAAATGGGACCCACGGGTCCAAATTAGATAAATTGCATTTATGTGATTAAATGAATAATTGTGTAATTGCTTTGAATATTTTATTTCTAGTTTTGACCTTTTATGGTGCCAATTTGGGTACCCATGTGAAGGTGAATTGGAATATGGTTCATAATTATTAGGCTAATTTAGGGGTGCTCACGAGTCGGGTGAGTCGGGTTTGGCCCTCATCCGTTCATCCATCCGAACATAGTCGGGTTTGCCCTCCTTCCACCCGTCATCCACTCGCTTTGTCGGTGCACCGGACTCATCGGGTGGTCGGGTGAGTCGGGTCGAGTCGGGTGAAACCCGACTGTCTCATTTATCTCAATCAAGTATTTCCTTTACACATGATATTGTCTTCATTTTCTTTTTTCTTTTTTTTGCTTTGAATGTTTTTGTCTACATAGTCATGGGCTAACCAAAGCTCTGACCAAACAAAAAATAAAAGTATAGTCATGTACTAGTTTGATGGTTTTAATGTTTTATATCTCCGCTAGTGACATATATATTTTATTGATATAAGAATACAACATATATATATATATATATATTTAAAGACTATATAATACATAATATATACTGATATAAGCAATTGCATATATATATATTAAAGACTATATAATACATAATGCATATATTGATATAAGCATATTACATATATATTTTTAAAAAATTAAGTGTGTTTCGAGTCGGGTCGGGTGAATCGGGTTTTAACCCCCCCTAGACCCGTGACTCCACCCGAAATTGTTGGGTTTCCACCCCCAAGATCCATGACTCCACCCACATTGTTTAAAAACCAATAAAAAGGCTACAGGTGAGTCACGTGAATCAGGTGGGCGGGTGGATTTTGAGCAGCCCTAGGCTAATTAGTAACTTCATAAAATATTTGTGACCACTTTTGGGACCCATACGTGACATAGACACATAACCACTTAGATGTTGGGTAGTTAATATAAAGTTTAGAGGGTTTCATAATAGGACTTTAGAAACTTATGAGGGTGGAAATAGAAATATGATTAAATTATAACATATCCTCTAGTATATAATGGATATGTTAGTCGGCTAGTTAGTAAAAAAAAATCAAAACAAGTTGCAGAGGGTTAGAGCTTCAATGAGAAAGAAAGAAAAATAAAGCGTTTCGTGCCATTTTGTCGTCGTAGCTTCGCCGTACGACCTCTGTTTCGCGAACCGAAGCCATACTCGGACTCGTGAAGGTGAGATGGTTAATTCTATGTTTTTCTTTTTCAATCTTGGTAACATTTTTCCGCAACCCGTTTTGAGGGGTGACACATATATGTGATACATATATAGGAATATCATTGGGAGTAACTAGAGCTAATCTTGCGAAGGAAATTCGGGATTTCTAGGCTTATTTGGACTTATTCATGAGGTGAGTGTCCTAATCCCAAAATTAGATATTTAATGTTATTTATTTTTTATTAAATACTTTAAAATACTTAATTGTGATTAAGTAGAAAAACATGTGAATATATATTGTTTAAGATGTCCAAAAGGATGAAATTGCCATGTTGACATGTTGAGTTGCTTATATGCTTATTTTGGTCAAAGGGTCTCAAGTGATAATCACCATTATTTAGCCCATGTATAAGGGACAGAGAGATGGTGAAATCCTCAGAGAAAAGGGGATAGTGGAGACGACCACAACGAATTGACTACAGTCACAAATGAATGAGTGTGATTTCGCTATATGCGAATGAAAAAGTGAGAATGGTCCAGAATCAGGGGTCCAAAACGATGGTGATTGATTACTTGACACACCTGGGACCATTTATTGTTGTGATTGCATAATTGGTGTTATGATTCATTAAGTACTCCAATTGCATGATTAGTACCGCGTACTCATTGAGCGGAAGCTTAATCGATTTTTTGTGGCTAATGACCACGCAGGTTCGGACGAGCATCACAGTGAGAAGCGTTGAACTGTGGGGATTCTAGGATAGTTCAAGATTAATGGTTAATGTTTAATATGTTCATATGTAAATGAGTTTAGATAAGCAGTTATATTCCTAGTGTTTGGATTTTTGGAGATAAGTTTATGTTTTGGTTCTATATTAAATCCTTGTTATATGAATTATGGATTGAAGTTTTGATATTATTTCCAAGTGTTTTGGTGATGTTTTGGTATTTCAATTTTTGTTTAACAGGGTGAATGGTGATGTAATAGGGGAAACTCTGTCCAAGTACCATTCAGCTATTTTAAAACTTTATTTTTGTTTTATTGCTATTAAGGGATATTTGTTATTGGTAATCCTTTGTTACACGTGTCCTAGCCCGCGGGGGCGGGTTGGGGTGTGACAAATTTTGGTATCAGAGTAATAGGCTAGAGCCATGGGTACGAGCGACAACGCGTGAGTGTGCACACAATGACACGTAGTTGTACAATCACACATATATGTATATTTAGCATGCTTTAAAATGTTATTTAGCATGCATTGTAATTTATTTAAAGGTATAACATGTATGTATATACTTTGCTATGGGTGCCAGGCATGGATGTCTGGAGGTGAGAACCCATCTTCGGTCTGTATGGATAGAATGGAAGTAGTCATGGAAAAGTTAATAAGAGTGGCTGAAACTCGAGTTATTGAGGAAGGACCGAGCTCATCAAATACAGAACAAAGAACAGAACCAACAACCATTGCCATGTTCTACAAGCAAAAGCCAGAGCAGTTCAAAGGAGAATCTGATTCGATGAAGGCTGACCATTGGTTGACTGACATGAAGAGAGTTTTTTGTGGTTTGCCATGTTCAGAGGAACAGAAGGTCTTGTTTGCCTCAGATACTTTGAAAGAATAAGCACAGAGCTGGTGGACGTCAATATTAAGGCAGGGTGCACCAACTACCTGGAATGGGTTTATAGAGGAGTTCTCAAAGCAATATATTCCTCGATCTTTTAGTGATCAGAAGTCCCAAAAATTTTCTCATCTCAGTCAAGGTAATATGACCGTTAGGGACTACGCAGTTCAGTTTATAAGTTTGGCTAGATTTACAATGGATCTACTTTCGAACGAGTTTACTCGGGCAAGACGATTCGAAGGACTTCGTGATGAAATTAGGGGAAAAGCAGATTCACACCGACTATCGACGTATTCAGAAGTGTTAGACGTGGCCTTAATTGCTGAGCGGGGTGTATTGTCATCTGGTTAAAGTCAATAATTTAAGAGGCCGGGAGGTAGTCAATTCTAGGGGCAGGACAATTCCAAGAGGCAAAATTCTAGTCGTTCGTTGGGAAGTGGGAGCAACAAGCCTAGATTTTAGACCTTTGGTAAGTATCATTGGGGAGTGTGCAATTTATCTACTACTATTTGTAACAACTGTCGACGACCAGGACACGTGGCACGAGATTGTCCTAATCTATCAAGATAAAGTACACCAAGATAAGGTATTACTCCAAGGCAAAGTACCAATGATAGCCGAATAAGATGTTTCACTTGTGGTGATATGGGGCATCGGAAACGTAATTGTCCCAAGAAAGGACCTGGGAGTTTTAGTTCATCTGTGGGAAGTGCACCAAGTCAGAGGCCACTTCAGCAACAATCTCAAGGGAGGGAGCAACGACAAAGAAGGTATTTTCAGCTTAAGCCTGGGGAGACCACTGCCGCTGATACTGTGGTTTCAGGCATACTTCATATTTGCTCACAACCTGCTAGAGTATTGTTGGATTCAGGGTCAACTCACTCTTTTGTTTCACACCCATTGGATAAATATTTAGATAAACCCTTAGAACTACTAGATTTTGATTTATCTGTTTCACTTCCGTCTGGAGTTTCACTAGTAAGTTCGGGTGTCTTTAAAGCTTGTGGGATTGATGTGAATGGTAGGGGTTTGACTGTTGACTTAGTGTCATTGGTTATTCAACATTTTGATGTCATTTTGGGGATGGATTGGTTATCTGCAAATCATGCCATTATCGATTGTGATAATAAAATAGTAGCATTTCGATTGCCCAATCAAGATATATTTTATTTTTAAGGGACAGATGTAGCATCACCGCCTTATTTGGTGTCAACTGTTAGAGCTTGTCGTTTGTTAAAATAGGGATGTCAAGGATTCTTGTGTAGTACACTTGACACTAGAAGTACTGAATTAAAATTAGAGGATATACTAGTAGTGAAAGAATTTCCAGACGTCTTTCTAAAAGATTTACCTAGTGTGTTGATTGAGAGGGAAATTGAGTTTGGAATAGATGTGATGCCAGGAACTCAACCAATTTCACGAGCACCGTACAAAATGGCTCCGGTAGAGTTGAAGGAGTTGAAGACTTAACTGCAAGATTTACTAGATAAGGGGTTCATTCGGCCTAGTGTATCACCGTGGGGAGCACCGATTTTGTTTGTTAAGAAGAAGGACGGAACAACGAGAATGTGTATTGACTATCGAGAAATCAACAAGGTGACTATAAAAAACAAGTATCCGTTGTCGCGTATTGATGATTTGTTTGATCAGTTGCAAGGGGCACAAATCTTTTCTAAGATTGACTTATGATCTGGGTATCACCAATTGAATGTTAAAGCTGAAGACGTTGAGAAGATAGCTTTTAGGACACGATACGAGCACTATGAATTTCTTGTCATGCCATTTGGGGTCACGAATGCACCAGCCGCTTTTATGGACTTAATGAATCGGGTGTTCAAGACTTATCTAGACAAGTTTATGATAGTATTCATTGATGATATTTTAATATATTCTAGAAGTTCAGAGGAACACGAACGACACTTGAGATTGGTTGTGCAACGACTTAGAGAAAAGCAGTTGTTTGGGAAGTTGAAGAAAAGTGAATTCTGGTTGACAAATGTTACGTTTCTTGGACACGTGATCTCTAAGGATGGTGTCTCTGTGGACCCACAGAAGATAGAAGTTGTTAAGAATTGGTCAAGGCCAACAAATGTTTCTGAAATTTGAAGCTTCTTGGGGTTAGCTGGTTACTATAGAAGGTTCGTTCAAGGCTTTTCTAGAATCGCAACTCCGATGACTCAATTGATGAGGAAGGATGTGGCTTTTGTGTGGAATAAAGAATGTGAAGACTGTTTTCAGAAGTTGAAAGATAAGTTAACCTCAGCGCCAATATTAGCTATTCCGTCGGTTACTGGAGGTTTCAGAATATACAGTGATGCTTCTCATCAGGGCTTGGAATGTGTTTTAATGCAAGAGGGTAAAGTTATAGCTTAGGCTTCGAGGCAATTGAGGGCACACGATAAGAATTATCCGACTCATGATCTAGAATTTACAGCGGTGATCTTTGCGTTAAAGATTTGAAGTCACTAGTTATACAGGAAAACATATGAAATATTCACCAATCACAAGAGTCTGAAATATTTGTTTACCCAGAGTGAGCTGAATATGAGACAGAGAAGATGGCTTGAATTGATGAAAGATTATGATTTGAAGATCCAATATCATCCGGGTAAAGCTAACGTGGTTGCCGATGCTTTAAGTTGGAAGTCGTCAAAAAATTTAATTTATTCTTTAACATCCCAGGAGAAGTTGGTAAAAGAATTTGAACGGTTGGAATTGGAAGTAATTCCTGAAATCCAAGGTGGTTTAATGGGGCTATTATGGCACAACCAAGCTTGACTGAAGAAATCAAGGTAAGTCAACCATTAGACCCAAATTTCAAGAAAATAGTTGAAGAATTACTTGGGGGTAGACGACCGGAATTCAGTTTTCATAATAATGTATTGAGGTATAATAATCGATTATATGTTCCGAATATTCAAGAATTGAAAGATAAAATCATGAAAGAGGCTCACAATACAAGATACTATGTACATCCGGGGAGTACCAAGATGTATAGAGATTTGCGAGAAGTGTATTGGTGGAGTGGTATGAAATAGGAAGTCGCCGAGTTTGTGGCCAAGTGTACGACTTGTCAACAAGTAAAATTGGAACATCAACGACCCGCCAGTGAATTGCAACCATTGGAGATGCCAGTATGGAAATGGGAGCATATCACGATGGACTTTGTGTTAGGTTTACCACGATCTCCTAAGTTTAATGATACTATTTGGGTGATCATTGACCGGTTGACTAAGTCAGCCCATAACTTGCCAATCAAGATTCATGATCCGATAAAGTTAGCAGAACTTTATGTCAAAGAAGTTATCAGGCTACACGGGGCACCGGTATCCATTGTGTCAGATCAAGACACACGATTTGTGTCTAGGTTTTGAGAAGGTTTGCAAAAGGCAATGGGGATAGCTTTGAACTTTAGCACAACATTTCATCCTCAGACAGACGGCCAATTCGAGCGAGTTATTCAGATTCTGGAAGATATGCTTCGAGGTTGTATTATGGATTTCAAATCAGATTGGGAGACCCACTTGCCATCAGTGGAATTCTCTTACAACAATAGCTTTCAAACGAGTATTGATATGGCGCCTTACGAGGCAATGTATGGCCAAAAGTGTAGATCACCGGTGTATTGGATAGAAGTTAGGGAAAAGCAACTTATAGGGCCTGAAATTATACAAATCTCTACCGACAAAATCAAGTTAGTTAAACAACGGCTACAAATAGCACAGAGTCGTTACAAAAGCTACGCGGATACAGGTAGAAGACCGTTGGAATTTAGGGTAGGTGATTATGTTTACTTGAAAGTATCGCCTTCGAAGGGCATCGCGCGATTTGGTAAGCGAGGCAAAATAAGTCCGAGGTTTGTAGGGCCTTATCTGATCTTGGATAGAGTTGGTCCAGTTGCATATCGGTTGGAATTGCCACAATAGTTGGCTAATGTTCATAATGTGTTTCATGTTTCTATGTTGCAACATTGTCTATCAAATTCGAGTCACTGTATCACTCCGGAACCGTTGATGGTTCGAGAAAACTTGACTTATGTTGAACATCCAGTTCGAATCCTAGATAGGAAGGATCAGGTGTGTAGGAAAAACAGGTTTAAAATTAAATCTAAACGCGCAGCGGAAAACAAAGTTCAAAACTTTTATTGGTAGCCTTGGATCTACTACTTATTAACTCTATAGATGCGCATAACAAGATGGAGAAGATTCTATACCTTAGGTCTTGAACCCAATTCTGATTTTTGTCCTTCTCCTTGTGTGTGCAACAGCAACCTCTAGGAAATCTTCACCCTTATGTCTCCTCGAATGCTCCCAGAGTGGCTAGGGTTGGTGGGAACCCTAATAGTGAGAATAGGGAAGGTTTGGGAACTCTAAACAGGTTCTGCAGCAACTGATACGTTAAAAACGATCAACATTTATTTCTGGACGAAGCTGCCCTATTTATAGATTCCCAGAACCGACCTAACTTTCAATCGATCGAAGTGACTTCGATCGATCGAACTTTCGATCGATCGAACCTAGTTCGATCGATCGAACCTGTCTAGACTTCAATCGATCGAAACAACTTCGATCGATCGAACCAGTCTTGACAGCATTCTCATTTGCCTTTCCAAGCATTCTGGCGGAGCTAAGAGTGGGACCTCCTAGGTTCTTAATTACTGGCTCCGATTAATTATTATTCCATCTAGTCAGTACTCTTGACTAAGGAATCAATAATTAATCAATTATCATTAATGCCACTATAAAATGATAATTGCACTCCAGTGCATAAGAACATAATCACACATACATAAGTGATTGCTAGACTTGTATAATATGATACGCATGTCCCTCTACCAGGCAGTATTCGTATCTATCATTGGGATGTATGTCTTAAGATACTGTCGACCCAATAGATAGTACATCTTATATTCCTCAAGTATCATTCACTACTCTTGGATTACTAAACATGTCAACAATAACACTTTGTTGACAAGGCTGGCCAGCTCTCAGTAATCACTCCTAGTGACATTCTTGAGGGAATACTTACTCTTCGTTTTATTGAAGAGGGTAGAATTCCATCTTGACAATATATGTTCCCAACGTTGCATACTTGATTTACCCAAGATACCCAGGTGTTGATCTTGCAAGACCTCACTGATTGGTAAGTCAAAGCAACCAAGCATACAACTTGCGTCCATAACTGTCTCAGGATTAAGGACATGTATCCCTATACAAGTTTTGAGTTCCTATTGACGGTGACAGCGTTTAGGTGTCAATAGGTTTAACTCAGGTCCGTCAATGCACCGAGTGCACTAGCATATTAACCAAGAGTCAAAGACTCTTATGAATGAGATTCATCATTCTACCCCGTAGACGTTAATCATGCTACAGTGTATACCTGATAAGTTATCCAGACTTATCATCCACTGTGACTTATTTGAAACAACAAGGATTTGTGATTCATATCTCACATGTGTAATCACATACACAAATGAACCACATACAATGTTGTTTAAGGATTCCAGTCTAATATTCATCTCATGAACTAACATGCATAAATGCATTATGATATTCCATTGTCCAACTAACTGGTTTGAGGGCATATTCCCAACAAGGTGCTCATAACTAAAGTCATTCCTCTAGTTATGATGTTATGGCGTAATCATTCAGTAGAGGAGGCAACTTGGGAATGTGAAGACGAGATCCGAGATATATATCCTCACCTATTTGACACTTGAGGTAAGAAAAGTTTGGGGACAAACTTCCTAAAAGAGAGGGAGAGATGTAATACACGTACCCAGAAAATATAAGTAAATATTTATTTTTTTTTTCATGTATTAATTAGTATAATTAATTGCATGTGATATTTGGGTAAGTTCCAGTTATCCCGATGTGATAAGTGCTTTGATAAGGGCACAGTTGGACTGATGTGAAATGGGACCCACGGGATGTCCAAATAAGATAAATTGCATTTAGTTGCATTTATGTGATTAAATGAATAATTGTGTAATTGTTTTGAATATTTTATTACTAGTTATGACCTTTCATTGTGCCAATTTGGGTACCCACGTGAGGGCGAATTGGAATATGGTTCTTAATTAGTAGGCTAATTAGCAACTTCATAAAATATTTGGAACCATTTGTGAGACCCATACGTGACATAGACACATACCCACTTAGATATTGGGTAGTTAATATAAAGTTTAGGGGGTTTCATAATAGGACTTTAGAAACTTATGGAGGAGAAAATGAAAATATAATAAAATTATAACACATCCTCTGGTATATAAAGGATATGTTAGTTGGCTAGTTAGTAAAAAAAAATCAAAACAAGTTACAGAGGGTTAGAGCTTCAACGAGAAAAAAAAGAAAAATAAAGGGTTTCGCGCCATTTTGTCATCGTAGGTTCGTCGTACGATCCCTGTTTCACAAACTGAAGCCATATTCAGACTCGTGAAGGTGAGATGGTTATTTCTATGTCTTTTTTTTTCAATCTTGGTAACATTTTTCCGCGACCCATTTTGAGGGGTGACACATATATGTGATATACATATGTAGGGATATCATTGAGAGTAACTAGAGCTAATCTTGCGAAGGAAATTTGGGATTTCTAGGCTTATTTGGACTTATTATTCGTGAGGTGTAACAACCCTAAAATTTCTATGTAAATAATTATTTTAATTATTATTTTCAGTTAGCAATATTATATGAGTGTGCCTATGTAAGACATGTGTTTGAAAAATTTTAAGTGTTTGGTAGACATATAAATTAAATCATGAGTGAGCACATTTGGTTTGGAAGTTATATTTTATTAATTTATATTTGTTAAAAAAATAAAGTGAAGGGTTGATATGTACTTTTGTTATATAGTGTTTACAAGCCCGCGAATGTGTTAAATAATATAATTAACATTAAAACTTAGTACCGGGGTCATGGGTACCCATTGGGCTACTCATTTTAACACTTTGTACTGCATTCTGGGCTCATATAGGTCTCTTTTGTGAGCCCACAAGAAGAAAAACGGGATTTATATATTTTTGTGTGTTTTATTTACATGTGTTGTGTGTGTAGTGTACATATATCTTATATTAAAAACCCTAGCCACCCAAAAGAAAGAACAGACGTGTGTGTGTGTGTGTGAGAGAGAGAGAGACAGAGAGAAAGAGAGAGAAGAGAAAGAAAAGAAGAAGAAGAAAAGGGAGGAGAAAGGAGAAGGATTCCGGGTTCGTGGTCACGTGGGGAATCGCGGAGTATTCGTGGTTGTCAATTTTGGATCAAACTAGGTGAGTTAAAGATTTGTTTTTGGGTATATATATATATATACACATATGTATACACTAGGGAATCCTATTAGTTCTTGTTAATTTGGTGATTTGTTTTAAATTGTGTGTTGATCCCCATTTGTTATTATGGACTGATATAAACATTTATTTTTCTTCTTGTGATTTTATGAATGTGATCTCGGTGTATTAGGATAGATTATGTGGATAGTTAATTTGATGAATGCACAAAGGAGAATAATTTTGATAATGAATAAATAAATAAAAAAATTCGTTTTTATTTTATTTTAACAGTTGCAGAAACTTCAGAAAATTATTAGAAAATCATGGCTTTGAATTTGAACATTCTGTCCGCGTGTCTTATGTAAAAACATGATTCTGCACACTTTTCGTGTTTTAAGTTTTTCCTTATTCTGCACCGTTGGGGCAGAAAATTAAGATTACAGTAGCAGTTTTCAATATAGTTAAACGTGCAAAATTGGAGAATATGATTTCTTATTATGTGCTTTTTGTATGCTAATATTAAATGTTGGGTTGAGGTTATTGCACCTAAAATAACTGACCTTATTGTGTGGTCATTTTAATAAAAATGAGTAAATTAGATATGTTGAATAGTATATTGAGGATTTTGTAATTTGATTGGAAATTATTGAGGGAAGATTATTATGGGTTAATTGATAAAACCATTTATTGTAAGAAATCAGAATGCATCTAAAAGTTAGAGATGTGATTAGACTATGATGAGACGGAACTATGTGATAAACGTGAAATTCACAATTATTGGGATAATACGAACGATAAACAATAATTGCAACATAATTCCTTAGTGTTCACCGCTCCCCGTTATGTGATACGTTTTGTTTTTGGTAGCTCGACTTGCTGAGTGTACCTTTTTGCCAGTGGCTTCGTGATCAAGCTGGCCTAAGCCTTATGCTCGGCTTATTTGTTAGACGTCTAGGCATATTGACTGGCCTTCTGTGTGTATACCTGGTTTGGTTGATACCCCAACCAAACTAGCACCAGAGTGGATGTTAGTAGTATGTCCGGGCACACATGGGATATATGTGTGGGTGTACCATGGAGGGTGGCCAAGTGGTGAACCTAGGGAACACAGAGATAAATTAAAGGCTAATAAATAATGAAAATGGATTATTTCATAAAACTGATAAGCGTGAAATAATAAATGCGACGTTTGGTGGACGATTTGTATGCGGAATTGTTTGCTTGGTCTATGATCATTCAATTTGCAGGATGGTGGGCCCACTAACGTATTACAGGTTTGGCTCACCATAAGTAATGGGTAAGTATGAAATTCGTAGTAGCTTTGGATTTCGGGCAAGAAACTACTTGCCACCACATATTTGGAAACTACTCTATTGTCCACATATGTGTGTGGAACTACCTGTCTTGACCCAAGAGTATTGTAGTGTAATTTGTTGTCTACGGGTTCAAGTTGGATCCCTAAGACTTGTTGTTTTGTTTAACTCATACCAGTCATGTGACTGACCCGAGTGTGTTATACATTCGGGGGCGTTTCTATATGAAACGTAGTCGAATGTATTTGTGCAGGTTTAGTTTTTGGAGATTTTCGTTGGAGCTTCTGTTTGGGTGAAGAGATGGTCGTTGTGTTGTTTATTATTGGAGTTGTACTTATTTTTGTTGTACTTGATTGTATTCTATTTTCTGGCATTGTGGTCCAGTATGTATAATTGTAATAAATATGGTATATTGGGTATTGGGAACGTTGTAGTTACTCTGACCAATGGATGTATAGATTTTATTCTTATTTATTTTTATTCCCGCTGAACTCTGTATGTGGACATTTTATTTATGAAAATGATATTTTTTTTTTAAATTGAAAAGTGATATAATATTTATAATGGAACTTTATTTCTTTTACAATGAAATGGATGTTTGGGAATACATGTTTAATAATAAAGAGTTTTTCTTTAAACACAAGATCACATGTCTTTATTTAAGGAGTATTAAATACTGTTTTCAATAAATTTTCTGTTAGCCTGTGTGAGGGTGTCACTCTCAGAGTTTTGGAAATTAAATATTAGTCTGGATACATGCTCTGGATTGAATATTTGGTTGTCCAAAAATCGGGGTGTGACATGAGGTGAGTGCCCTAATTCTAAAATTAGATATTCAATGTTATTTATTTGCTATTAAATATTTAAAATACTTAATTATGATTAAGTAGAAAAGCATGTGAATATTTATTGTTAACATGTCCAAAAGATGAAATTGTCATGTTGACATGTTGGGTTGCTTATATGCTTATTTGGGTTAAAGGGTCTCAAGTGATAATCACCATTATTTAGCTCATATATAAGGGACCAAGAGATGATGAAATCCTCAGAGAAAAGGGGATAGTGGTGACGACCACAACGAATTGACTACGGTCACAAATGAATGAGTGTGATTTCGCTATATGCGACTGAAAAAGTGAGAATGGTCCAGAATCAGAGGTCCAGAACGATGGTGATTGATTACTTGACGCGCCTGCGACCATTTAGTGTTGTGATTGCATAATTTGTGTTATGATTCATTAAGTATTCCAATTGCATGATTAGTACCGCGTATTCATTGAGCGAAAGCTTAGTCAATTTTCTGTGGCTAATGACTATGTAGATTCGGATGAACATCACAGTGAGAAGCGTTGAACTGTGGGGATTCTGGAATAGCTCGAGATTAGTGGTTAATGTTTAATATGTTCATATGTAAATGAGTTTAGATGAGTAGATATATTCCTAGTGTTTGGATTTTTGGAGAGAAGTTTATGTTTGATTTTATATTAAATCCTTGTAATATGAATTATGGATTGAAGTTTTGATAAAGTGTTTTGGTGATGTTTTGGTATGTCAATTTTTGTTTAACAGGGTGAATGGTGCTGTAATTGAGGAAACTCTTTCCAAGTACCATTCGGCGATTTTAAAACTTTATTTTTGTTTTATGGCTATTAAGGGGTGTTTGTTATTGGTAATCCTTTGTTACACGTGGAGTTGGGGTGTGACAGACACATACACATATTGAAGCCCTCGGACTTCAAGGCCTAATCCACTTAAGATTACTTGGAGCCTAAGCAAGGCTCATTGGACCCGGTCCAATGTTATGTGGGTGCACCAATGATCCATAATATATCTTACAACGTTAAAAATACGATATTACTTTTAAACAACATTTTCAACTTTATTGTATAAAGTTTATATGTTGTTAAAAAAAAAAAAAAAAAAAAAAGATGATAAGTTTTTTCAAAATATCATGTGTTATGATGTTAAAAATAAGTTAGTATACTTTTAAACCAAAAAAATACAAAAAAGAAAATAAACGAAAAAAGATGATAAGTTTTTTCAACATATCATGTGATCAGGAAACCAAAAAAAAAATGATGAAAAGAAAAGAAAAGAAAAAATATGATATGTGTTATGATGTTGAAAATAAGTTGTTACTTTTAAACAACATTCTCAAATTTATTGTATAAAGTTTATAGGGCCACGTGGCCACAAGTCCCTATAATGGCCAATAATAGGGGATTAGTACCCGTGTTTTCTCTTTAATGTCAAAGGTCCTTCAGTTTTTCTTTGGACCAAAATAGCCCTCAAATGCTATTTACGCGAGTCTTCTCCAACAAATCAACAAGTTTCCCAAAAATAGTTTTCTTACTCCCTCCATCCCATTTTTTGAGTCATGTATTCTATTTTGGGATGTCCCAAAATTAGTGTCCACTTTCCTAAATTAGTATACAATTTTTGCTTATTTTTCAAAACTATCCTTCCTTAAAATCTACACCAAGACAAAATATAAAAAGTTGTTGGAATGATTAGGAGCAATTGTGGAAAGTATGTGTAGATTCTTTTTGTCCCCATAATAAATTGAGCTCCCAAAGGTAGACTCAAAAAATGGGACGGAGGGGATAATTTTTTATAAATTTTATATATTTGTGATCCATAAAAAAGTATCTACAAAACAAGATTCATGTTACCCATAAAATTCTTATAAAAAAATAAAAATAAAAATAAAAAACCAAAATTTTGTACATCAAAAATGGATGTAAAAAAATGCTTCTTTTTTTTTTTGTAAAATCGACACTTCTATTGCATAGATCTCGAAAAATTACCCCAAATTTTAAAATAAAAAATAATAGTAATAAAAATAAAAAATAAAAAAATGGTCACAGAATCGCAAAGTTATGGTCATTTTAGAACATGTTACTGTCTTTAACTGCTGCTCAAGTAATGTTACTGTCTTTAAGTGTTGTCCATATAATGTTACTGTCTTTAAGTGATGCCCGGGTAATGTTACTATCACTGTCACTGTCCAGATAAAAACATTAACATACCATCAAATACCAAACGTTTTTTCAAAGATCGTAACATGTCATTGTTGCAAAAAGTTGCCAAAATTAGGGTCAATAGACAGTAATATGTCGTCGATAGTAACATTTCTTCAAATTGACCAATTAATCCTGAAATTATGACCATTTTTCAGATGTCACTGCCTTTACAATGATGTCCAACAGTCCAAGTAAAGACGGTACCATATCATCAAAGGCAAAATATTTTTTCAAAGATTACTACTACATGTCACTATTTGCGACAGTAACATGCAAAGACGGTAACATTACGCTACAAATAGCGTGTCACTATCTTACTTTATTTTATTTTTTTTCCATTTTTTTCATAGTCATTATGAATCTTGTTTGATAGATCTTTTCTCCTAGATTACAAATATAAAAATTTTATTCAAAATGAAGTTTGTGATTTGAATGTTATAGCATTTTAAAATTTGAAAAATAAAAATGAAAATTGCATTGAAACGCATGCCGGGGTGGCAAAATAGCATGTTATATGTGTGTGAAATGAGGGCAAACTTGTCAATTACCTTAAAATCTGTTTAAAATTGGACTTAATGCCAAACAATTCAAAAAACATGTCTTTATCACTTTGAAACCAACTTACATGAACTTATCTCCTATTCAAGTCCCTAGTGAGGACTTTTAATTAATTCTCCCTAAGTTTATATGGAAAAAAAAAAGGGGGGGGGGGGGGGGGGGGGGGGGGAGGAATTACATTTTACCTCCTTGTGGTTAAGCTCATTTTCACTTTACCTCCATGTGCTTCAAAAGTGGATACTTAACCATATGTGGTTTCAAACTAAAGTAAAACTATCAAGATTTTCCTCGAAACTGATGAAAATTTAAAATTGGCAAAAAATATTGATATTTAATTCCCTTTGTGAGGTTAAATTTTGAGGTTACTCTATGTTGGGATAATGCTGCCATTTAATCCACCTATGTTGGGCTAATTTTTAATAGTCAACCCCTTTGTGGGGCTAATTTTGGAGTTAACTAGTTATGTTGTGAGGTTTTGACACGCAAACTTTAACTATGGGCGGACTAAGTGTCCACTTTTGAACCACAAGGCGGTAAAGTGAAAATGGACTTAACCAGATGGGGTAAAATATAAGGGTAATGCTAGACCCACAAAAATCTCACACCTATTCATCCACACCCTGATGTGGACCAGTGAGGAGAGAAGAGAAGAGAAATTGTAAGTGTAAGATTTGAGTGTGGGTCTAGAGTTACCCCATCACAAACCCCACCCCACCCCCCACCCCCCCAAACAAAAGGGATGACAAGTTTTTTCAATATGTATATGTTTATTTTATTTTATTTTATTTTTGATATGGGGGAGGGGGACATGGTTCGAACACTGAACCCATGCATTTGAGGGGACTTATATATGTCAAGCTCTTTGCCACTTGAGCTATACCAACCAATGCTCAATATGTATATGTTATGATGTTAAAAATAAGTTATTACTTTTAAACAACATTCTCAGCTTTATTGTATAAAGTTTACATGTTAACAAAATAATAAAAATAAAAATAAAAATAAAAATTCAATATATCATGTCTTGTGATGTTAAAAATAAGTTGGTATTTTTAAACAACAATCTCAAATTTATTATATAAAGTTTATATGTAATTGCTTTATTTTGTGCATAATTCATACAACAAATTGTGACTAAAAAAAATGAGAGAGGCTAAAACCAAGAGAAGTGAAAACACCAAGGAAAGATCCGAAACCAAATATATATATATATATATATATGTATGTATATATATATACAAAGTACTCCCTCCGTCCCTTTTTTTTGAGTCCATCTTTGGGAACTCAACTTATTAAGGGGACAAAAAGAATCTATACCTACTTTCCACAATTGCCCCTAATCATTACAATAAATTTTTTAGTTTTGTCTTGGTGAAAATTTCAAGGAAGGGTATTTTTGGAAAGTAAGTAAAAATTATATGCCAATTTAAGAAAGTGGACAGTAATTTTGGGACATCCCAAAATTGAATATAGGACTCAAAAAAAGAGAATTGGGGGATGCTTCCATTCCGGATTATTGAAGCTTTTACATTTAGAAGTTTATTTTGCCAGTGGTAAATGTTCAATACATTTAGAATTTAATGTCGTTTGATTTTATTTTTTTAAGATTTAGCCCTTAAATTTTTTTAAGTCATAAAGCTATAAATGTAGCAATAATAAATACATTTAATTTATTTTTCAATTTTTGCACGTAAAAAAATAAAAAAGAATAAAAATGCTACGAAAGATGTGTGATGAAATTAGAAAGAAGAATTCTTAAGATGTTCTCCGGTGGAACTAGGATCCATTTCAAAGAATTAAGACATCATTTAGGATGATTTAGATGAGTACAGACTAGCAATGAATATACAGGAGATCAAATTGAGGGTAAATGCTAGGGAAAAAATGTGATGTCCCATAATTTCGGTGAGCCTAGCTTTTTTTTTTTTTTTTTTTTTTTTTCCGATGGCAAATTCTAACAAAAACCAGTACAAGTTTAAAGAAATAAAACTAAACAAGGAAAAATGAGAACACAGACTTCTGAGTGAAACTACAGACCTCCCCACCCCAAAAATGAAACATTGTGGCACAGACTCTGGTACTAAGCAACTGAGGGTGGGCCTTAGCCCAGGTGGTCTTACCCCATCTCTCCCAAGTGGGAGGTGGGGGATTTGATTCCCCTTGTGGGAGAATTGGGGGAAGTTTGTTTCCCCCTCAGCCTTCTATGGGAGGAGGTCCCTTTGAAGTGGACCCGTGGCCCCCCCGACTGTTTGAAAGTGTGTGTGTGTATGTGACGCATGCGGGTGCTTTGACCTCCAACAAAAAAAATAAAAAGATCCCCAAAAAATCTCTTCAGAACTGCAAAGAACTGCCACAAATAGCAAGATCTGACGAAAGAACACCAACTCTGATGGAGACAACACTATCTGAATTAGTTGATCACCAAATTTGAAAAGGCAACACCATAACTGCGTTAAACAGTGCCCGAATCTGACCACAGAGAGAATAGCAGAAGGAGATCGCAGGTGGGAACAAGACCAACCAAAACAAAACACTCAAAAAAAAATTTAATAATAAATAAATAAAAATACCAAACCCTCAAGTGAGGGACAAAAAATCTCTCATAAAGAGAGACAAAATCATCCTAAAGAGGAACGTCAGTAGCCGCAAGAACCAACGACTCTCCCTTGAGGGACAAAAAACTCTCATAAAGAGAGACAAAACCATCCTAAAGAGGAACATCAGCAGCTGCAAGAACCAGCGACTCTCCCCCCATGTCTTACTATTCTTTATCTTTACCAATGTCTGGTGTTTGGAAAACTTGAGGGGCTGCTGGGTCACCAGATCATTGAAAGGCTGGAGTCGGGCGGATGAGGGAGAGCCTCGTGAAGAGGGGGCGGAAGTTTAGTATTTAAAAGTTCAAAGGTTAAAATTTTTAGTTTATTTGAAAATTCGCATTTCTTTGGCTGGGAATTCTTCTTTCCATCAAGCCTAGCTTACCAAAAAAAACAAATCAGCTTCGTGCATAGACCTCCCTTGCTCAAATTTACGATTCGTTTGTTTCAATATAAAATGCTTTCCGAAAAATGCATTTGTGAATGCATTTTTCGGAAAACATTTTACATCAAAACAAACAGAACCTTAATCAAACTTCTTTTTACTTTGTTTGGTCAATAGTTTAGCTGCGGTGAAAATAAGGTGAAAATACTTGGGTTCCCTAACGGTGCCGTTAAATTTGTTTGAAAATGTCATTTTATCCAGCTTAGGAATTCATTTACTATATTATAAGACTTGCAAGTATTTAAATGATTATTCAATATTACTTGTTCAAAAAGACTTGGGTGCATTTCTTTAGATACTTTTCATATTGTTTTGAAATGTAATTAATTCACGTGTACAAGTGTGCCTATGAATCACATGTGGACCAATAACATCTTAAAACATGACAAAAACTAGATATAGAAGTACTGAATAGTCTGAATTGTTTGTCCCTGTTACATGGGACTGTAACTTGGAAGAGATCATGATTCAATTCTGGTTGACCCGATAATCGACCGTGTGACAAGATCCTTTTCAGGTTCAACCTCATTTAAGATGGTGGATCATCTTCTATGAATTTCTACACTTTATTATTTTACCTCATTAAGACACCATGAAAAAATGTCTTCCTAATCAATATGCCCTTGAAGAAAAAGACAAATATGTAGTCTAAATGGGTTTGAGGGATAGTTCCGACTTTCAACAACTATTAAGTAGTGCAAAGCATACCCTCAATATAGTTCTCAACAATCAATAACAGTTTGTATTTCTCCACATTGGAGTCTCAGTTGCCAGGTTCAAAAACCTCAACAATCAATTAACAGTTTGTATTTCTCCACTGGAGTCTCAGTTGCCAGGTTCAAAATTTATGTATAGCACATTTGTTTTCGTTAACCTCCTGTTCCTACTTTAATAGTTTAATTGCATTTTCTTCTCTTATAAAAGGGATGCATAATGATGGCCAAGGCATCCAATAAAAAGAGGTACACAAAAGTCTGTCTCTACATCCCTCTTTCTTCTTCTTGTTGGAAATGTTCCTGTCTATAGCAAACATCTAAGTAGATATAGGAGAAAGTGACAAAACAAAATAATGCAACAGATTCACCATTAAAGCAAATTGCAGTTTTACCATAGTATGAGGGTGAATCAGCCAAAATTTGTCATCTTTGGATGTGCAGCAATGCTGAAAACCATCCATGATAAGCTCGATGAACCCAATTAAAATTTTCTATGGCAACAGACATTTCAACTGCATGGTAAAAAGATCTCCAAGAGCACCACGAACGTCCATCTGAACAAATGAAAAGAAAACTAAATTCCTCAAAAATAGATGATAGTTTGTACTGTGAGCAAGTTATACTAGACGGAGAGCAAGTATCATTTAGTGATTTCTTTAATTCCAACAAAATACTGCCAAACACAAAAAAGATAGAAGGGCTCAAATTAGTGAATACATATAATGAAGCTCAAATAAAACATAGTTTTTCTTCTTTTCTTGGCAAGGAAGAATATATCATCTTCCACAGGTTTCAATTCAGATATCCCATCTCTGAAACAGGACCACCTACCCAAGTAGGTTCAGCATGAGTCTCGTGGACCTAAGTTTGCCCTTGAGATGACTGAACTGATTGCAAATCGGTTTTTCCCAGGATTAACTACTTACCGTTTCAACACAACAAGATAGTGTTCTGAACATCAGAAGGTACTGGGTGCCACGTACCATCCATCCTAACTCTCGTACCAATGTCATGTCGTTTTCACATGGCTACAATTAGCCTACACGTCACCAACTTCACATGAAGTCAGAACAGCACTATCTCCAAGTAACAAAGTAAACATCTCACTTAATTGAGCTCTGCACCATCAGCTTGAGACCCGTCTCACCATTGAGCAGGCCAATGTGCAGGTCATGATGGTAAATGAGCAGGCCAATGTGTAGCGTGCCTTTTCAAGCTCGGTGATTTCTTTGCTAGAGACTTGTGGCTTGGTGCCTGGAACCATGAGTTCCATCTTGGTGTGGTCCCCGACTGTGGACAAGAGTTCTGGTGAACACTTTAATCCAAAATCAACCCTATGCTGATAACTTTACACCCTGCCGCTCCACGTGGCTACCACTTGGAGTGGCTTGGTTGGTCAATGCTAAAAGCCACAATTATCTTGCACCCTCCAAGTCTCCTATAAATTAAGAGACCCGGAAATCTTGAGACAACAACTGGCCAAAAGCTACTCTCTCTCTCTCTCTTGCACCCTCCAAGTCTCCTAAAATTAAGGGACCCCGAAATCTTGAG
Source organism: Hydrangea macrophylla (assembly GCA_033977485.1). NCBI lineage: Eukaryota > Viridiplantae > Streptophyta > Magnoliopsida > Cornales > Hydrangeaceae > Hydrangea > Hydrangea macrophylla. Next base: position 149,857,922 of record CM066988.1, read on the forward strand.
ACGACAACTGGCCATCTCTCTCTCTCTCTCTCTCTCTCTCTCTCTCTCTCTCTCTCTCTCTCTCTCTCTCTCTCTCTCTCTCTCTCTCTCTGCGGGTAATACCTCTCCATCCATCTCATAACTAAAGAACCCAAGGGGTCAATTGCAATTAGCCAATTAGTGATTATGGGGCAATAAGTGGTATGGAGATCGGTTGACAGTATTGGTGACTTTAAGCTGGTGATGGATTGAGAGAAGATGGTGGTAGAAGCAATGCTTATGGCTCTCGGTTTTACATGATAGAAAAACAAGAGTACAGAGTTCTCTGGGACTATGCGGGAAAGGTAAACTGTGGATTCCGCGAAAAACTTGAGCTGCTTTCTATTATACAGTGTGGCTGTAGCTATAAGCTTTCACTAATAAACAATTACCTCAGCACGAAATCCCAACCAAAGCAACATCTAAGAAAGCAAAGCAAAGTCAGCTCTTTATTTCACATGATCCTAAGGCAGGATTGGCTTTATAACTAGCATCTATATAGAACACCCCACAGAGTATTTGCCATATTACACCATGGGAAATCCTAAAGGACAATGGGACAAGATACTTAATACTCTATGGGCCAGGGGGGACTCAGATTTTTTGCAAAGTTTTTGGTGCCTAGTTTTTGAATTTTGGAGTTTAGTTATCTAGGGGACAGGTAGAGACTGTAGGCTTTTTTGGACTTCTTGTGTGTATATCTATACCTTACCCAAGGATCAAAATTTCCTTCTGTTTCCATCAAAACAGCCGAAACGTTTCCGTTTCCTAGGTTATGGAAACGAAACAACCACGGAATCTCGAAATTCCATGGATTCCATCGAACCGACTTTGTTTCTTTTGTTTCCATCCAAACATAATTGTTTCCATCGAAACAAACCTACGATTCCGCATCGTTTCATTTGCTTCCAACGAAACATACTTGTTTCCATCGAGATAATCACGTGGTTGTGTACTTATCATATGAACAACCATTTTATTATAGAGATGACTTATTAGCTTACTATGTATTATATGTATCTTTTGCATTCTATGAAGTATTTTGTGGATTCTATGAAGTGTTTGACAGTAGATTGGCGACTTAATCCTCATGTATTTTCAATTTGAACTACACATTTTTAATGCAACTCTACATATATAGACCTCTCAAATGTTCACTTAATCAATTATTAGCTTTATACATGCATATAGTTAAGTTTGAAGTTATGTTTCCCCATGTTTCTCAATGTTTCCAATTTTTTCCACTGTTTCCACATGTTTCCGAAATGTTTCTAAAACATTTCCGTTTCTGGGTAGACCGAAACGAAATTTTGATCCTTGACCTTACCCATACTGGGTATATAGCATTGTTTTAAAAACCAGACCGGATCGGACGGTTCAACCGGTCTAGAAAGCGGTCAGGTTTGACACAGGAAAAAAAAAAAACAAAAACAAAAAAACCAGGCCTATTTTGTAAAAAAAAATGCCTAAACCAGGCGGTTGAACCGAATTCATAGAAAACCGTTCGCAGTTTCCAAGAACCGGTCGGTTCAATTACACCACAAAATGGGAATAAAAGTTATGTTTGTAGAGTGTAGAAGTTCAGATCTGGAAAGGAAAATCAATTCTAGAGAGTGGAGATGTTCAGATCCAGCCTCTAGCAAGTCGGTCGTTGTCGCTTCACCTCCCCATTCGTTGGTTTCCGTCCGTTGGTGGTGGTTGTCACCTTCTCTCTCTATTGAAGGTAAACCGTAGAACTTCCCCCTTCCCCCTCTCTCTTCCTCTGTTCTTTTTTGTCGGTGAAGCAACTGAGGTCACAGATCTAAAAGAGTTGGTGTGTCTGGGTTTGCATTTATCTGTATAATTTTTTAATTGAAGTGAAGTTGACTGTGGAAGTAATAAAACGAGTCAACTATAAAACGTGTATGTATGAGTTTTGTATTTATCTAGTCTAATGTGACCTTTTGCATTCCAAATTGGTTCCCAACATATGTGGTAGTTGGACCACCTTTAATAATGGTGATACCACCTCAACATTTTTCAATAATTATTCAATGTGCCCACTACCATATTTGTTGAAAACCACATTTGGGATATAAATTTTGGGGAGCATGACACTATTTTTTTTTTCCTATAGGCATAGCATTGTTCATTTATCCAACATTTTTTCCATTTTTTTATTGCATATTATTAGTAAATATTATATATAAATATAATTATGACGTCACGATTTGATCGGTTCACCCGGCGGTTGAACCGGTAGCCCATGACCCAATCAATTTTCCGATTCGATGAATGGTCCGCTTTTCAAAACATTGGTATATAGTGACTTGGGACTTGCTTCGTGTGTGCTCATAAGAGGCTACATTGTAAATCAAACCTTTTGATTATCAATGAAATCATGCTTTCACCGTTCAAAAAAATTTTAATGCACGAGGAGTTTGCACGAGTGAATAAGAGAGGGATAGTGAGGAGTGTGTTGCTACCATTAAATGCTTAAATGAGGGAGAGAATGAGAGAGAGAGAGAGAGAGAGTGTGTGAGGGAGTGGCAGATGCATAAAATGAGAGAGAGAGAGAGAGAAAGAAAGAGAGTGAGAGAGAGATGGCGTGTGAGGGAGAGTATGGGTGACGGGGACCTACGAGAGAGTGAGAGGAGAGTGTTTCGGGCCGTTAGATGGAGTTTTTGGATGGCTGAAAGTGTCTCAACCTCTCAGTATTTAGAAGGGTGAGATGCAAAGTTGGGTAGGTGTAAAATTTGGACCATTGGATCTGTTTCTTTTTTCAGATATAGGCTGTTCTACAATGTTATATATTTCACAACCTAAAAGATTACTTTTTCGGGTTGGGAACCTAAAAGATTCTTATTGCCATTGATAAATAAAAGTTTCCAGTTGTAATTTTTGTCACGGGTTCACCCCCCTCAGGCACCATTTATATACTGTTATTTATCAAAAAATAAATAACTTGTGATAGTACTTGTTTCATAAGCCCTTTGTGCTAAGAAACTTTTCTAAACTATACGACGAGTGTTAGTATAAAGAGATTGCTTAATGTACATCCACAACTAAATATCCACAACTGAAGATATTTCATACGATACCCAGAAGATAAGAAGGAAAAAAAAAAAAGATCTGAATATAATACGACAAGAAGTAAATTTTGTGAGATTACCTGGTCACAGCATACAAGATTAGTAATCAAAGGATAGAAATCTCTCAGATGTTTTCTGAATATCTGGTTGTTCATAAAGCACATACCTTTAAGCACCTGAAAGACCAAAACTTGTCTCTGTTATATCCCCATGCATAGTAGAGAAAAGGACAATGAAATTTAAAATAAAAATAAAAATACACACACTCATCCTTTTGATCCATTTTTTTTTTTTAAGAGCAGCTCTGTCAACACAGAATCTCTTGGTGGAAGGGCAAAAAGTTCTTAAGGTATGACACTAGACGGTCGTGGTTAACAGTAGCGGTTTCTTTCCTTGTCGGTATTAATGTTCAGAGGGACTGATTCCCGAGGTTTGCAAGTCCAACAATGTATGACATCAGTGGACGGTCTTATCAAGAATCAAGCATTGCTTTAGGCAGTGACAGGGGTGCCTAGTCTCTAAATAAAAACAAGGGCAAGAGTATAGGTGGGTTGAAAATATCCTAAATACTACCAAGAAGAAGAATACTCTTCTCCAAGTTTCTTCAATCAGCATCCCCACACAATAAGCTTTCAGTTATAGTAAACTTAGGGGATATGATTTAGCTGTGTGATCTCTTGGTTAATTGAAGAATAATTTGGGAGTTTTTTTATTTCATTTGTTAGGATTTTCTCCTATGCTCTAATGTTGGAAAACTTCAGTCCTTGGGAAAAATATGTACGCCCTCTTTTAGTGTTGCATCTTATCAGGTTCCTTGATGGGGAAGAAGAAGTAAGCGATATCATTTGCAAGTTAAAAAATAATTCAGAGTCAGTTGGAAACTTTTTTTAAAACTTTGCAGGTTGCAACTGAAGCACAAAAAAGTATAACCCCCAACGAAAATATTTCTGCACCTTAACAATGACTGGAGAACGTAATTCTAGAACGCGATGAACATCCATATTATTAGTCTCCCCTACACTGCACTGGAAATCAGATGCCTCCTTCAGGATCTGCCCACAAAAAGATACCAGTTTCTCTTCTGCAATTCCCTCAAGTTTCTCCTGCTCACTAAAATGCACAGTGAAACTTGAATCATTTTTGACTGAAGTGTCATCTACATCCTGGGAAACGTTGGTTTCAGGTTGCCCCACTCTGCTACAATTAACTCCTGTAGTCGTCTTCTGTAAGATGTCCAAGTAAATGCAAGTTCCAGCTAATTCCTGGCGAAGAAGATTTAAAGGTGGCCTGTCCAACAACAAATTATGTTCCTTACAAGTTCTTGCTAAGGATAGCAAATTCAACTACACACAACAGAGAAGGAGAATGAAGGCTTTGAAGCCTACCTCTCGGCAGGAATATGGTGCATACGCGATCTGAGGTTAGTATATGAATTATACGAGGAAGCGAACTCCAAAACAGAGAACAAAATGTCCATTATACTGATCTTTTGTGGTGCCTTCAACTTGTTCCAATATTTCTTCTGCATATTTGAGAGGCATCAAGGTCAAAGCTCGTCAATTTTGACAATATGAAAAGCACTTCTAATACACTTTCTGCATCGTTCAAATAAATTAATGATTAACCACTCTCTCATCTCTTTTTTCACTTTCATATTTTTTTCTTCTATTTCTTTTCTGGTTGGGGGTATTTTGTCTCGTGCTGTTCTCTTCCTACCAATCTTAACTTCTGATGGCCGCTAAAATCAATAAGTAACAGTAAGATGATAACTTTTACACATTCTAATGATAACTTTTATGCAATCTAACAGGTTGGCTTAAGTGCCCTATCCACATCGCAGTGGGGGAGACATGAGCATGAATAAGTAGCTTATGCTTTTTTGAGAAATAAGGGTAGATAGCGTAAAATGCTGCAGCTTTCTTGCCAGAAGAGACTGGCGTTAGAAGCTTATACAAAATGAAAATGAAGTAGGATTTCCATCATTTCTGAAATGAAAATGCAGAGGGATTACTTAAGAAACAGTGATGAGGAACTCCGGAACCAATTAGAACTCTTTAAATATACTAGAATGAGACATACCTGAATGCAATCAATTGCTCTTAGAAGCAACAACTGAGTGATGCATTTGCTTCTAATGGTTCCCAGCAATGGACTTTCCTCCTCATCGTTGGTATCAGGCTCCACGTCGTCGGGAAACTAAGGTGGTCAAGAAATGAAGAAAAACGAAAAATCATACATTTTGAAGTCTTTATGATGCATGCAAATACATATGAATGCTCAATTCAAGAGGTGAAGAGAATAGATTAAGAACAAACTAGGGTTTGGAAGACCAAAACCCTAAAAGAAGAGCTCTAGGCTCAATTTGGTATAAAACCAATTCCAAATACAATATTATCAAAAGCTAATTTCTCTTAGCCCTAGCCTATTATTTATACCCTAAATAACTCATACTAACCTCACATGCTTGTGACCAACACTAAAAGGACAACTAAAATAGATAACATAAAAGACACTATTAATGAGCATAATTACTACACCATATTATTTACCACTATATAGCATAATTACTGCACCATACTCTCCTCTAAAAGAAACTTGTCCTCAAGTTTAAGAATTAGCTTTCTCAATTGCATTTCAGCGGTGGCTTTTCTCTTGATATCAATCTTGGAAAACGCAATAGTTGTCGCACTATGTTCAATTGCATCCTCAACTCCATGGATCGGAAACAAGATCTAAGTTTGTTCTTCAAAAGTCCAACTCGCTTTCATGGCCATAAAATTTCTCATAGACTTCTCACCTTCCAATCCCTTCCCAATTTCACTATTGTAACACAACTCAATTCACTATTGTAACACAACTCAATTTCACACTCATCCCACGTAGGCATCTTGAACTCGTCACTTTTAACAAACTCTTCGACATAAACTTCCGAGTCAGCCTTCTCCTCATCACCAATGCAAAGAGGAACTTCAAGAGTTTTAAAGGCATTACCTTCTAGACCCTCATTTCAATAGTTGTACTCCAATGCAAACTTTGTAGAAGCAACACCACTCTTTCTTGGAGACCAAAGAAGTTTTATAAAGTTCACTTCATTGTCCTCAATTCCATTACCACAATAATTATCAACTATTGGGTTTTCATTCGATTCCTTATCATCAATACAAAAATGGTCTTCGAAAGAATCAAGGACATTGTCTTTTAAACGCTCACGTCCTAGCCACACTCTCCTTCATAATAATCAACTATTGGTTCCTCATCCAAGTACTCATCATACCTCGGTTCCTCATTTAAGTACTCATCAAACTTCGGTTCATCATCAAAGACCAATGCATAAAAATTGTGTTTCAACTCCACACTTTTGATCGGAAAATAACTAATAGGGTACAAACTTTTCTTCCAACTTCTTCCTCATTTTGTTCCAATACTTGATTTTAGGTTTTCCAGTTCTCTTTCTAACAAATTTGATATGTTGCCACCAACCCACAACACTCTCTTTCAAACACTTTTCCACCAATTTTACTTTTGTTTCTTCAAATACATTATGATAATTGAAGAGTCCCTCACCTTCTTTCAACTAATTGTCAAACTCCGATTGATAACCATAGAATTCCGGAATTCGGACCCCCTATTACAAAGAGGTTGCAAACGCCTCACCTTAATGGTTAAGGTGGCGATTTGCCTTCGTAACTCCTCTATTTCATTTCGTTGGGTACCCTTACGTCCCACGGGATGTACTAAATCATATTCAGCACAATCTTCAAAATGCATGGCGTTTCCTCGCCCTCTACCCGTTCTTTCTCTTCCTCTTTGAACCATCGCAATTTACAAACAATTTAACACCAAATTTGTGGAAAACTGAAGTCGAATCTCAACCACAAGTCAATACCAAACCAATCAATAGAAACCCACAACCCAATAGAGTATAATCTCAAACCACAAACAATCAACAAGCCACAATCGAACAACCCCCCAAATTCACAAACCACAAACTAAATTATTTTGCTGAATAAAAAACTTCAACCTCAAACCAATCGGAAGATTTGGAACAGTCACAGCTGGAAAACGAAATTGGAGATACCAATTGTGACTTACCCAAACGAAACTCCTTCACACTTCAATTCCTTGCTTACATATGGTTCAGCTCCTCACAATCGCACTTCAGGTCAGTCCCGACTGTCAAAAAATTGGTTTCCGCAGTTTCGATTTGAAGTGGGTTCGAAAATTCATTTCACAGCTCTGGTATACTTCTTGACTAGGTTCGCGAGGGTCTGTTTGGTTCAGATCTGCTGGTTCGATAGTCCTCAGCAAAAGGTTCGATAGTTTCAATCGTGGTCCGACTAGTTCGATCTAGTCGCAAATGGAATTGCTATTCTAATTCCCAGTCGGTTGAGGGTTTGGGTTGGAATCAACTAGGAGATCTTGTTTGGTTGAGCAGGTTGGTGGAGATTCAAGCCAATAGCAATCGAGAGTCGAGACTCCTAGCGAGAAGTTTGAAGCATCTCTGACAGTCAAGGACTCACGGGCAGTTTTTTTTTTTTTTCAGATTCTACAAGAATCTTGAGTGTGGTTTGTCACTGACTTCACAGGTCCTGTTTGGTTTGATTTTGGTTATCACAAGGTTGGATTGTGAGGCTTTGATACCAAATGATGCATGCAAATACATATGAATGCTCAATTCAAGAGGTGAAGAGAATAGATTAAGAACAAACTAGAGTTTGGAAGACCAAAACCCTAAAACAAGAGCTCTAGGCTAAATTTAGTATAAAACCAATTCCAATTACGATATTATCAAAAGCTACTTTCTCTTAGCCCTAGCCTACTATTTATACCCTAAGGCCATGTTTGATAGGCAGGATAAGAGGGTCGGATTGGATAACTTTTATCCAATCCAGTGTTTGGGCCGCACACTGGATAAGACTATTTTATCCCAAACTCTCATTTTATCCCAATGAGTTTGGGATAAATTAATACCAGAAGGGGGGGGGGGGGGGGAGGTATTAGGTGGGATAAGGGAAGTTTGGGATAACTCTTGGGACTTCTTTTTTTTTTTTCCAGATTTTTTATTTTTAAAAAAAAAAATTCTTATTATTACTATTATTTTTTTTTTTTTCCAGATCTCTTGTCCCCCCCCCCCCCCCCCCCAAAACCCAAATCTTCTTTTTTATTTTGTTTCTTCTTTTTTATTTTGTTTTCAGAACTCCGTTTTTTTTTTCCCCTTTCCATATTTGATTCTTTCTTTTTCTTTTTTTTTTAAGATTTTCTTTTTAAAAAAAACTTTTAAATACCCTAGATTTGTTTTTTTTTTTTTTTCATACCTTTCCAAATTTGTTTTTTATTAATTTTTATATTTTTCCGCCAAATTTGCTTCTTTTTTTTTTCTCTCCCCTAGATCTTTTTTATATTATTTTCAGTTCTTTTGTTTTTTTCCTTTCAAATTTTGCATTATCTTTATTTTTTTTAAGAATTGCTTTTCAAAATAAAACTTTTAGGTCTTTTTTTTTTGGGTGGGGGAGGATGTGTTTAAAAACAATAATTTAGTTATTATCCGGAACTTATATCCGAGCATGACCAAACACAGGATTAGGATATAACAACTTATCCGACAGTTTTATCCAACAAGTTCCAAACACAGGACAACATATCCGATAGGATTACTAATCCAGTCTGATCCTACCTTATCCAATCCAATCCGACAGTTTTATGTGGCCTGCCAAACGAGGCCTAAATAATTAGATAACATAAAAGACGCTATTAACAAAGCTTAAAGTACTACACCACATTATTTACCACTTTATAGCATAATTACTACATCACTTTATCAAAACAAGGATCAGATATAGATCATATGGTTCCTATTCACGACATGAGCAAGGATGTTCCTAAAATCATGCAATAATGTCTACACAAGCCCTTGATTCTTATATGAATTTAAACCTACATTATCACCAAAAACTGAAAACAATGAAATGCTATCAACCACCGGTAAATGAAGAAATCATTTACTACTTCCTTTTAGTAGTACAGCCACATACAGTAACACACCTGCGTGCACACAAACACATACCGGCAGGAATGAAAAGTGAAAACTATGATGCCATACAATGCACAAATCAAAGAAATATGGAAGAAAACAAGTGTAGAAAGTAGAAACTAGGGATTTGGGGATTGAAACTCAAAACTAGAGCCAAACAATGCTCTATTGTATAAATTGTTCTCCAAGTAATATCAAAACTACTCCAAAACTGAGAATAATAACTAAGGTGCACTAACCATACAAGGTTATGACCAACACAAAATTACAACCCAAAAGCAAGTAACAAAAGTATAACTAACAAAGCATAAAGTACTACACTATAAAAGTACTATGGATGTAGCACAAAGTACTACATCATACTCCCCCTCTAAAGAAAAAACTTGTGCTCAAGTTGGGCAAGTGTACAAGTGGCAAGAGAAATACACTCATTTACGGCGTAACAAGGCACTAGATGCTTCACACTGAAGGCATTGGAAATATTTAAGTGTTGAGGTAGCTGCACCTTGTAAGCATCATCATTCACCTTCCCCAAAATCTTGCAAGGACCCACTTTCTTATCAATCAACTTCGAGTACGAACCTTAGGGTTGTCTCTTCTTGGGTAAAACTACCCAAACAAAATCACTCTCTTCAAAATCTTGCAAGGACCCACTTTAATTCCAGACGGGGCTAGAACACACGAGGGACACGGCCAGGACACGTCTCCGACTTTTATTCTATATGTCAAGGTTTTGCAAACTAGTTTTCGCATTGTTTTTTTGTTATACAACTAATGCTAAAACAATATTGCTAAGTTGCTAGTTGCTATGGATGAACATGTAATGTTGATGTTCAATCCTCTTTTTCTTTTTTTGCTTAAAATTTTTTTTTTTTAAATATTTTTTCTTTTTATTTGACGTATCCTAGCCGTATCCTACATTTTTTGGATTTGCCGTATCGTCGTCTCCGTGTCGTATAGTGTCCATATCCGTGCTACATAGCTCTCCGATGCACATCAGCCTTAGATTTACACTTAGCATTAGATTCTTCAATTTTGGACCTCACTTGAGCATGAAGTATGAACTTGCTTCTGCTTCATAAATTCAGCCATATCTCTAACGATCCATCTTCCTGTCTAGTAACAATATTATACGCAATGGGCCTAAACACAAGGACATCCCAGGAGGTCACCCATCTTTGTATTGTTGTAGCAGCAGCACACTTAACTGCAAAGTCCTTTGTGTTTAGCTCCCTCACGGTTTTAAATTGTTACATGTAGAGGGGCGATTAAGCCTTACAAACTAGTCCGGGATCTTCACCCTGGGCGATGTGGGACAAGTACCCACACCGCACCTGACCTCATCCATCTAAGCCTTCCTGCCTCAAGAATATTGGCTCTTGCTCATCACAATATCCATAGCGTTGGGGCTTAATATATTTAGAAGCGGCAAAGTAATCAAATTAATAACACTTGAAGGCGTAGAACCATGAACCGCTTCAAAAGTAGAGGTATTAATGCTCTGGTAAGAATTATAGCCAAATTCAGCAAATGGAAGACCGTTCTCCCAATTTCTAGGATTTTCGCCAACCTCAAAAGATTACCAAGACTCTTACTCACTACCTCAGTTTGCCCATTGGTTTGTGGAGCTAAAATTCAACTCCATTCCCAACTTCCTCCACAAAGTTCTCCAAAATTGAGCAAGAAACTTAGCATCTCTATCGAACACAATAGAGTAGGGTATCCTATGCAATTTGTAAACATTCTTTAAGAAAATATAATATTCGAAGCATCCATGGTTTTCTAATAAGGAATGAAATAAGTCATCTTGGAAAAGCGATCAACTACCACCATCATTGAATCACTCTTCCGTTGTGTAAGAGGAAGACCAAGCACAAAATCCTTACTAACGCGCACCCAAGGCTTATCCAGCACCGGTAGAGGTAAACATTAGTCACTGCCCCTTTCCTTATTGACACACATGCATATCTTCAAACATCTTCAATCATTCTCAGCTAAAAGCATTCTCATTGGAGAAATTATAGGGTCTTATCCTTGCCAAAGTGACCCAAATTATGTAGTTCAATCAAGATTAGTTCCCTTAAAAGAACATTAGGGCACACACAACCACAAACCAATGTTCTAAAAATCGCTAGGCGCTAGTCGAGCGGCGGAGGGGGGCCTAGGCAGACGCCTAGGCGGATTTTTTTTATAAATAAAATTAATTATATAATAGATATATATATATACGAGTTATGTGTTAATTAAAAACAATTATAGATTTGTGGTTCAAATAATAGATATATATATATATATATAAAGGTTATGTGGTATTTTTTAGAAACAAGTAAAGATTATTAAAAGGTTTTAATATTTAAAAAACTATTAGGGATCTCTCCATAATTAACTTAAACCTTAAGTGTATATATATACTAATGTTAGGGTTTTTTTTTTCCAAAGAGTCAGACCCGAATAAGACTCTCGAGCATTCTCACCCTAGCCCGCCTAGAGGCCGACTAATCCACTGACCGATTTTCGCAAACACCTTGGGAAAATCTCGACGGCCAAGCACCGCCTAGCGCCTAGGCGGCCACCTAGGCTGATTTTTAGAACACTGCCACAAACCCTTGAACAGAAACCCGTCTTTAAGCATTAAATGTGGATAGGCAGCTTGCTGCCGTTTTGTAAAGAATGCATAATCTTCACCAAATAAGCATCTCCATGAGTCTTACATTCATCAAACCCAACCATCATAGACCTCATTTCTACCAAACGATTGGCTTGCCGACTCAACCCATCGGCCACTTTATTTAGGATTCCGAACTTACGCTCAAACAGAAATCAAATTGTTGCAAGTAAGTTCCCACTTGGCATGCCGCTTGTTAAGATGATGTTGACTATATAGATACTTGAGAGCTTATGATAGGTGTTGAGAATGAATTCCTAGCAAGCTAAATATTAACTCCAATACTTGATAGATATCACAATAGCATAGAATTCCAAGTCATAAGTTGAATTTTTTATCTTCGTACCATTTAACTTCAAAGTAAAGAAGGCAATTGGCTTTATCCCCACTCCCGTTGCATTACAATCTAATGTAATCCAAATACAATATCAAAATTAGGCATGGCAAGTATAGGTGCTTCGATCATTACCTTATTCAAGTGTTGGAAACTCCCTTGGGCTTCCATTGTCCATTCAAAGGTTTTTCTTTTTAAGATAATCCGTGACAAGGGCTGCCATAGTGTTGAAATTCTGAATAAATCGCTGATAAAAAGTAGCAAGAACATGGAAACTCCTCACTTCTTGCATACTAAGGTGCAGGCCATTCTATTATCGCATTTAGGGCTGTTCAAAATTACCCGAGAACCGACCCGACCGACCGATCGGACCCGACCCCGACCGAAAAAATCGGTGTCCCGAGGTAGCGGACGGTGATCGGTCATGGGCTCCAGGGAAACCGATTTCTCGATTCGGCGACGCTGGCCCCCCTCATTTCCCGACCCTGACCGAACCCGACCAAACACCCCTACACTTGGTGGCCCCCCTCATTTCCACTCTCAGTTTCTCTCTCTTCTCCTCTCTCTCTAAGCAGATCCCTCTATTCTCCTCTCTCTCTCTCTACGCAGGTCTCTCTCTAACCTATCTCTCTTACAAACACCCCCACCCCACACCACCACTGTCCAGCACCATCAATAGCCAGATTCACCACCACTGCCTCATCCTGAATCACCCCGACCACCCGACTGAAACCGATTTCCCGGACCCCGACCAACCCGAACTCCCAGCCAGTCAGTTTCGGTCCCCAACCCCGCCACCCCGACCACTTCGGTTCGGCGCAAAATCCCCCCTCTACCCCGACTGAAACCGACCGATGAACACCCCTAATCGCATTGATATTATTTTCATCAACATAGGGCAACAAGAGAAGACATTACATAGCCCAAAAATACCACATTATCCATAGCAAAGCCACATTTCTTCACGGAAAACGTCTTCCTCTTCTCTCCCAAGGGCTGACTTCCTTCGATCTCAGGACGACTGACTTCCTTCGACCTCGGGCAGACTGACTTCCATATCGGGTAGGAGAAGACCCGACTATACTCCTTGGCAGGAGATAGAGGACCTGGCCATGTTCTCGCTCCAAATGACCATTGTGAGCTTTAAAAGCGATCTTCCATTCATCCGCGTGGCGGATACATATTAGGCAATAGCCATTTCTCAAGTCACTTTTTAAAAACACCTTAGTTCCCGCCAAACAATCCAACGTATCATCCAATCTAGGGATTTGAAACCTAAATTTGATTGTGATCCTGTTGACTGCTCTACTATCCACACACATCCTCCAAGATCCATCCTTCTTCTAAGTCAAAAGTGCGGGAACGGCACTAGGACTAATGCTAGCCCGAATGTACCCTCTATCTAGAAGTTCTCCCATTTGTCTTTGTAACTCCTCCATCTCCTTAGGAGTCATTCTATACACAGCTTTGTTGGGAAGAGTTTGTTGGGAAGAGAACATCCAGGTGTTAGATCAATACAATGTTGTATGCCACGCATAGGAGGGAGTTTTGGGGGTAGCTCTTGAAGGAAGACATCGGCATAGCTCTCCAACAACCCTTCCACAGCCTTAGGAACCTCAGAATCAGCACTTCCCTCTTGCAGAATTAAGGCACATATGCAGCCACCTTCATGGCTTTCCTTTATAAACACCTTGGAAGTGAGCAAAGAAGAAGTTGTGGGCTTAGAACACACATTTTCCTGCATGAACAGCAATGTGTAGTGTTGTTTCTCCTTAGTAGGTATTCTTCTTTCCATCCTGTAAACTGTGTCGGTCATATTGTTAAGGCCTATCAAGCAATATGTGATGAGCATCCATAGGCACCACATCACACATCGGCTCATCAGAATACTTCTTTCGGGTGGAAAATGAGCCTAAACATCTCTTCGTTACCTTAAAATCATTCCCCTTCTTAGACCAAGAGAGCGTATAAGGATGCAAATGATCTTCGGCTTTCAAGTTCAACTTAACTGGCACTCCTTGTGAGACAATATTCTCACAACTTCCCCCATTCATGTCAAAATGGCCCGCCGAGCCCGGCCTGACCCGATATTGATCGGGTTTGGGCTTTGGCCCACGGGCTCATGTCTCTTTTCGAGCAGATCGAGCTTGGGCCGGGCTTAAGAGTTCACAATCCAGGCCAACCCTTCACAATCCAAACCGACCCTAGGCCCTAGGGTAGAGCCTAAGTGAGCACTTTAAATTTATCCTAAAATGGTATAAATGCTATTATATATATAACTATTTTTTTATAGGTTGGAAATACCTTTCAATATAGCAACTTGTAATTTTTTATATTTTTAATACTTAAAAACGATCAATATTTTTATTGTTGGGAAGCTTCTAGTAGGGTTTTTATGCGACCCTTGGGCCGGGCTTTGGTCGAGTCAGGCCTCGGGCCGGGTTTGGGCTTCAAGAGATTGGCCCAGGCCCTACCCGGGATGCTAGGACATAGGGCTGGGATGGCCCTACCTCAGGCTTGGGCTTAAGGCCTGTTTTTTCGAGGCTGGGCTTCGGACCGCCTGTCGAGCTGGGCTTTATGTACACCCCTATTGATAATCATGTTGCATACTCGACCACCAATGCCAAAAAGTAGTATAAAAAGATATTGGTCCTCAACTAATTATCTTTAGGTACAAGAAGAGTCTTCTTCAACATAAGTGATAACTCTTCTTCCTCCAAATCGCCACCAATTTCTTCATTTGGAGCTTGTCTGATGACTTATGACCTGGTTCCCCACATGTGAAGCACTTCAACCCACTTCCTTGGGTTTGTTTTCCAGCCCACGGGGGTTGGGATTTTGTAGATTTGGTCAAGTATCTTTATCACCCTTTGCTAGTTGCCCCTTTTTAAAATGTTGCTCCTTCCAATATTTAATGAACTATCGGCCTTGTTAAGACTTTGATAAGGCTACATGTATCTTGAATTACTCCGAATTTGTTGTTTTTCAACCAATATGGCCCGGTCAAAAGCTTCCGAAAATCCATCCATAATGGAAGCAGAGAAGGGTGCCTTGAATGAAGGGTTTTAAACCGCTAAGAAACCTTGCTACCATTTGTTCCTCACTCTCATTTAAATAAATTCTAGCGACAAGTTGATAGAATGCATCGGTGTATTCCTTCGCACTTCCTACTTGCCGAAGGTTGTGCAAATTCTTGTAAAGAGTTAGCATGTAGGTGAAAAGAATGAATTAGCAATTGCCCCGTATGCTTCTTCCTCATCTTTTTCAACTATCTAATCTTCCCTTTTCCCCTCCGTTGTCTACTCGTTTGCAATTGTTCCACCAAGTTAAGGCTTGTCCCTTTTGGCGAATAGACACAGGTTTCACCTTCTTCTCATCGGAGACTTCATAATAATCCAATAACCTCTCAATAGTATTCAACCAATCAATGAACTCATCCAGATTCAAACTTCCATTAATTTCGGGCATTCCGCCTTAATGTTGTGTTCCCATTTCTGTTCATCTCTTATCCACACACCAACGCCTTTGAGGGACTCCAATAGGATTCTCAAAGTGGGATTGAGCATCAACGGATTCATTATCTCGCACATTAGGGGTTGTAATCACTGCACCATTTCCGTTTGAGCAGCAACTTGCCTCTGTAATTCATCCACTTCATTCCTATGAATACAGATTTGCCCTTGGGCACCTTTAGGGCCCATTTGGATGCGGCAAATCAGCCCCATCCTCGAAATTCATGGTGCTTCCTCGCCCTCGACCCCTTCTACCTCTTCCTCTTTGCGCAATAGAACTCTCAAGCAAATTGATACCAAAAATCACAAACCAACAAGCCACAATCCAACAAACCAATTCACAAACCCAAACAAAATTACTTGCTGAAAATTTCAACCTCAAACCAATTGGAACCATGCAAGCCGAGAAGCAAATTGAAATCAAATGAATATCAAATTCAAAACCAAACTAACTCACCCAATCAAATTCGACCAAAAAAGCAATTACTCAGTCACGCTTTAGTCACTTCAGCCAAACGAGACCCAAAGAATCTTCATACGGTCACGACCAAAGAACCCTACCCAATGATTGTAGCGAGAGGCCGCAATGTAGTTAAGCTTGGATTCAGGTCCGATTCTTGGTCGGTTCTTCACAACCAGGATCGAAGTGGACCCACCTGGCTTTGCGACTCAAATACGACTTTGTTTGAACAAATCACAATTGTGCTGAAACTCTGTTTGGTTCAAGTTTCCACGACGGTTCACTTCACAATGGTTCAGGGCTCTGCTTGGTTCGATACCTCACGTCGAAGTCTTTCACAGTTAATACTCTCAGTTCTGGTCCACAAGGGTTCAAGTATCTTTTTTGGTTTTGTTTGGACTCAAATCTAGCAAATCTCCAATCTATTTAGGCGTTATTTACCACTAGATCACTACCAGGTTCGGATTTTGAGCTTTGATACCAAATGATGCCATGCAATGCTCAAATTAAACAAATATGGAAGAAAACAAGTGTAAAAATTAGAGCCAAACAAGCTCCATTATATAAATTGTTCTCCAACTCCAAGTAATATAAAAAACTATACCAAATTGAAAATAATACCTATGTATACTCCTACTAAGGTGAACTAACCTTAGAAGCAGGAACCTTCTAAAGTGGTCATGCTCCCACCTCGGACTCTCGATTCCACGCTTCTTACTAAGAAGCTTGTCAGAACCTCACTCCCCTCATGTCAGAACCTCGCTCCCACCCTGCTCCCATCACAACCAAGTCTCGAAATAGCTTATAAAATATATTCAAGTTCTTATTTTGTTTAAAACATATTATTGAAGAAGTATTTTATGTTGGAACATATGGTTTAAGACTTTCAAAAACAAAATCCACGATCAAAATATCTTATTTCAATCCAACTTCCTCTTCGCTTATTAAATGCAAAATATATATGTA
The DNA here is from genome assembly GCA_033977485.1 of Hydrangea macrophylla. NCBI lineage: Eukaryota > Viridiplantae > Streptophyta > Magnoliopsida > Cornales > Hydrangeaceae > Hydrangea > Hydrangea macrophylla. The sequence continues at coordinate 149,874,979 of CM066988.1, forward strand.
TGAAATATTTGGATGCTTCTTGGACGCTCCCAACCTATGGACCTTTTAAAGTTTAACGCTTCCTCGTTCCCGCTCCCGCCCCTGCTTTATAACAGTACTATGGATGTACCATAAAAGTACTACATCAAACTAACAATGCAGAAAAATAAATAATAAGAAGGAAGAAGGGTGTATATGGACTCACAATCCCAATTGTATTAAGATACTTTATTTTCCTATTTTGAAATAGGAAGCATTGACTACCAAAACTTAAACCTATTCAACATCTACCCGAATTCCACAACTAAGACGTAAAACCAAAACCAAGAACGACTCACGGGTCACAACCACAATCCATCTCCATAAATTCTGGAAAAATTACACCCCCTACCAGAAGAAAGAAAAAAAAAAACAAACAAACAAACCAAACCTGAAAAACTAACCTAAGAATAAATATAAAATAAAACTCCAGTAACTGAGAAACTTCAATTGAAGCTATCAAGTGGTCCCGACTTGAAATAAAGCTCGTAGGACATCGCTTTGATATCTTTGATTTGCATTTCTTTGAGTTCTTTATGGGCTTGCATCAATTAACGTCCAAAAAACTTTGAAAGTTTCATAAAAATTTGAAATATAATAAGATTAAGAAAGCAAAAATGGTACAACAAATAAGCAGAACAAACCACACCACCTATAGTGTTCAATTGTTCAATACAAGCACCACCAAACAAGGGTATCACTGTCTTCAATAATAATCTAGTTAACAATATTCAACACTTCAAAAGTTCATATTTGCAATATAAAGTAAATAAAGTTTTAACTTTTAAGTAATTGATATCTTCTTTATGCTAAGCAACATTGCCAACTATGTCTTCCTCAAACATTACCATCATCTTTTCCATCACTTCCACTCCCACTCTTATCTTTCCCTCCCTCATCGTGCATTAAAATAAATACAATTCACAGTAAAACTGTATAAGCAACATAACCTTTTGTAAGAACTGAAATATTAACATATGAAGCCAAAGATATATTTGAATTGTGTAAATATTCTATCTACTCTCAAAAATATTCAACATCACATATATGTCTATAATTTATAACGTTGTCTATAATTTATACCGTTGCATTCTTTTTTCACAAAACAGGGACGAGACGACATCATCTGTGTGCATCTCTTGCATATCGTTGCACGAGCTTAGCGTGTAACATAAAGAAAGAAAGGAAGGAAAAATAATAATAATAAATAAGTTCCATCTTCTACTTCTCAAGCGAAAACCTCGATAATTATTTTTCCATGTAACAGGGACAAGACGACGTCATACGTGTGCATCTCTCCACACCATATCATAAGATGTCTTGCAAAACTTGCACAAGATGCAGAGACATTCCATGATATATAACGAGACAACTTCATCTCACTATATTCACGCAAGGGGTTGCAATCTTGTCTTGGTAGCCTATAATACCAATATAACTTGTTAGAACCAATGCTTTGAAATGTGGATCTCTTTATTACAATACACTGCATTTATGAGAATCCAATGTGCTTATGTAAATGTTACTATTGAGAGAGTGAGATGTGAAAATCATTCATCTTCTCTCCCACTTCTAATTCTTCCATTAATGTTTTCCACTTTAAGCATTGATTCAGATACTACACCTGACTTAACCCTTTCCTAAATTTTTTTGAAATTCCTATATTGTAGGCCCAAAGTCTCAGTCCTTCACAATACAATCTAGCAGCCAAATAACAAAAACTATGCCCCCATTACTGTTTCCGGTATATTGTTTGTGACGCGCCAGAATAGCTCCTCTTTAGCCCTACAACTTCATCCTGCCAAGCCTAAATTACCCCAAACAATTTTTCCTACATTCTTTAGCCATTAACTTAAGAACAAAACCTCCAAAAAGTTTAATCTCCAAAAATCTCCAGCACCCAGTTTTCCCTTCTTGATTCCCAAATCTGATAATCATTTGTTCCACCTCATCCCAAATCCCATAAACTCTCTACAACCTTAACCCACCATAAAACCAAACAAAAACAAACTGTTCAGCATTCCTAAAGCTGTCCAGATCATGAATTTTCCAAACCCAACCAGGCCAAATTGCTCTATAGCCTACCTAATCTAGTAACTGAACAAATGGAGTTTCTAAAGTAAGAAAGCTATAAAAATGCAGCTAAAAATAAATCAAGAAGCGCATTTTTCACCTTGACAGAATTACCCTTCCATCCTGCTATCCTCTTGTAAACCCTTTCCACCAAAGAACCCAAAAGTCTAAAGCCTCAAGCTACCCGCTGGGTTGCATGGACTCGAGAGCATGTATTAGACATGGGTGTATATTTCAACAACTACTCCACAGGTGACTAAATCTTGGACACAGAACAGATGAAGTGAAGGAACAACGCTGACTTTGATAAATCCATGTAAATTAAGCATCAATAAATTGCTAGGGTAACTTGGAGAAAACAGGGGCCATTTTATACTTCAATTCTCACACTGAAGATAGACTATCTGATAAAAATTCATCTGCCTAGAACACCTAACTGCTAGGACAATGAGTATATATGTATGTAAAAGAAATTATTGTGCACCTTCAGAATTGACAGGCATGATTTGCAGTTACCAAGACACCCCAACACACCACTCCAAAAAGAAACATCAGAAGAGATGAATTTCAGTGGTATGGAGATCAATACATCATACATGTACTTGCTACAATAACTAAACAAAGTTATTTGCATAAAACATATATAGAAACATATAAGGGGAAATCCAATTCCATTGTACCTTAGATGGAGAAGATTCTACTAACACGTCTGAAACCCGGTTTTTTGATTTAGAGGTAAAACTTCTGACAAAGAGGTTATCCATCATATTTCCCATAATTCTTTGACCTATCGTTTGACTCCGTTGCAGGCCTCCAGCATCAGTAGGTTTCTCAGATCTTCCAGAAGGCGACGGTAGGCCTACCAAGAACATGACATTCTTCAACTCAAGAGGTTGGTAATGAAATGCAATCTCTAACAACTTGTATGGTGCAGCTTCTCAGTTATTACGATTACTACACACAGCGTTCACATTTATAGAAATTGAGACAAAATATTATATTGCTGACCTTCAGTTCCCTCTAAATGTATCGCCGGCCCCATCTCCCGAATATGATCTTGCATAGCTGATGCATTAGGATTCCTCGGAGTGCCATCAGTACCAAAATTCGGGGAGGCCAAAGCATATGCGTTCGAGTTATCACTGGCATCATCCTGGACTGGTGTACTATCAAGAGATTTTAGGGAAGGACTTTCACCCAAACGGATCTCTGCATCTCTGCCTAATACAGGATGGTTCTTAGGGTTTTCAAAACCCAAAGCATTGAGCAGCTCAAGGGGTTGTGTTGTGTATGAAGCATCTCTGATCCGAAAATGTATATATTAATTATCTCATGGTTATAGGACAAAAACAGATAAGAAGTTATACCATTTATACATACCTTATACTTTTCAACAAGGTATCCCAGTCACTGTCACTAAATTGGTGTCCTCCGACTTCAATGAGATGCACCAATGCACCCAGAGAGATTGAAACCACTGTCTGATCTGTCTTTTTGGCGCAATCTAACAGCAAACTCAGAAGTGGAGGCAGCATAAAACATACCTCCTACATGAAACAAGAGAGAGACTTTACTGTCACAAATTAGATCACAAAATAACTAATTACAAACAATTGATCCCAGACAATTCTTAAATTGCAACCAGTCAAAATATGAGCACTTGAATTCTGCTAATATTGTAAAAGGATACCAAGTCAGTCATTTCATGTTCTAATCATCTAAACGAACAATTTTAGGAAGACAAATATATATTTATATATCTATAAACTGAAACATTGTGTTATGTTAAGGTATTGAATAGGCAACAAAATGGTTAAATTCTCCTAATGATCTAAAGGTTTTTATTTTTATTTTCAACTACTCATGATAAAGGACAAAGTTTTGATTTTGTCTCAGTATGCTTCTTGCTTTTACATTTCTATTAACCCCTGCTTATAAACACCTAACAAATGCTCATCAGTAATTTGAACCTCGTTTATAACAATGTACTCAGCCATAAGTGACCGAGTCCAAGTCTGTGACGACACCGCTTCCATTTTGCATCAACCTGTGGGTTGGAAAATGTATAGTCCACTGACTAACCATCTATGTGAAGAAATTGGCCCTTATAGTTACAAAACATGCCATCTTAAACACACACAAACATGGATGCAGATAACTATCTTATGTAGTACAATCAACTCTCTAATATAATTGGTAGTCACATGTAAAAAAATCATAATGTAATTGAATTAGCAAGAACTATGATTGTTTTACTTTCATGACTATTAAACTTCCACATATATCTAACTTTCGATATGGAAAGAAAACTATTTACATATTAAAATAAAGTTTTGACACCTCATAGAAAATAACACGATATTAACCAACTTAGTATTTTATAGTTATCAAAAAATAAAATTGATCTCAAAGTCAATATATTGCATTAAAGTACATTGATACGCATACATGGGGTATATCTGTATACTTTGATACGCATACATGGGGTATATCTGTATACTTTTCTCATTCTAGTACTTTTAGGCAAAAGGGATTTTCTCCATAAAAATACATTATAGAATTACTCACCATCCACCATTAAACCAAGCCAGCTCACTACAAAACTATTAACTATTAGAAGTAATACATATTAAGAAACAGAATTTTTATTGTGTTTTATCCACATGTACTCGCTAAAGACCTAAAAGGAGGACCTTGCACCGACGTCGTCATACCTGGTTTCATACAAGTGGAGCCTTATTCAAAATGTTGTCACTTAGCCAAAAAGACCTATCTATAACCACGATGGCATAGCCTTCAAGCTATATGCCTCTTGACCTTGACTTTGCAAATATGAAGGTCATAGACACCCCATGATAGCACTGAAATCAAGTCACCTCCCATTTCATTTTCGTTCAAGAAGTATACAACGTCCTCCTTGTACAAATAACTCTTCCTCAGCTTACATTATCATCAGCTAAGACAGACGTGACACCAAGTTGACCAATAAATAAGTTAAAACTTAGCCAAACTCTTGCTTTTTATCTTCTTTTTTTTTTGGTCCTTTTTTTCTTATTGGAACTATTTATGTTGCTAACAAAACATGTAGTGCGGACTTGGGAATAATGCAAAAATTGCTTACTGTCTTCTCCTTGTGCATAAACTAACTTTATTTAGCATTTTCCTGGCCAGAATAATCCTCTTTTTCACTATGAACTTCTTGTAAGAATTCAACGAAACCAGAGAATAAGTAGCTACTGCAAGTTTCCAACAGATGTAGGTCGTAAATGGAGTGCCTCTTTATGCAATTCGATATTCTTCCACCATGTGCGAATCACATGTATGAAACTACCCATTATCAAAGTTTGATGCATCAAGCTAATCTTAATCACTACAATACATCAAAGCATAACACATCAGAAGATTCAAATTACATTAAATCATAAAGCACTCATTCCAATAATATTATCAAGTTATGAAAACGAAAAATAGTATACCAGGATTCAAATATACCAGAAAAACCAATTAAAGCACATGGTAGAGGTTTTTCTATTCTTTTTCTTTTATTAACAGAACAATGTAATGTTTTCGTAATAATTTACTTTGCAGAATGATTTGAACAAATGTTAACGAGTATGAATGCGAAAAAGTGAACCAAAAAAACAAGGAGGTCTTGACAACATTAGTCATGTGAAAGTTTATTGAAAAAAAAAACCCATAATATCGCTCGCAATATAGGATACTTGATTAAGCATTGTCGATACCTTATAAAAAGTGTTGAAAAGGTTGCACAACAACTGAAGCGAATGAATGCTAGTTTCACGAAGCCACTCATCTCCAAAAGAGATCAGGCTCTCTTTTTTCCCAGCATGTCTCACGTGATCAAAAATGGGAAATAGGACACGGTGGAAAATGCTCTCCCAAAATGATGATGAGAACTTGCTTCCTCTCTCATTCAGTAAATCAAACAATACCTCAAGTGCACAGTTTCTGACCTCTGGTCTAGGGTCAGATGTCAGGTCAGACAAACCAGCCAGCATTGGGAACCAATAATGCTCAGTCACATCATAAATTGTGTCTGCACTTATATCAAGGGGCTTCAGTGCACCACCTGGTATAAGACCCTGAAAATGACGAACATACAAAACATCGGCATCAATTTGTTACAAACAAATATTTCAAGGGGGAAATCTTCGATAATGCAAGCCAAAGTGTAAAATTTATCCAACCTTCCTAGAAAAATATCCATGTGTTAAATGGACATTGGCAATATAACGGCTGATTCCAAGTCCAAGAACTATTTTACTTGAAGACAAGCAGAGTTTTGGTGAAGATTTGGGTGTTAGTTCGTTGGGTCTGTTATGTTGACTATATTAGCTGAAGCCGTAAAAAAATTCAACAAGAAGTTATAGACATCTTATCTTTTATACAAACTGTACACACTCCATACAAACCTAAACATGTAGAATGAACCACAATTACATGTTCAATGGATACCGTGCCAAGGGAAAACAACAAGTTATCTCAACAAAACCTCGGGGCCAAACTATTCAGGTCTGCTACCATGATTGTTTTTTAACATTTTGGTTTTCTTTTGTTTAGATAATAATCACCTCATTCTGGGACACAATCTCAAGTCATGCGGTTATTCATTAAGTAAATCAAATCATGTGGTAACAAACAAACACGTCTTTATCACAAGTCACAACGATAGACAAAAATATTTCCCTAAAAGGACCATGGCCATTCTTCAATCTTCTTCAAAGCTCCAGTTTAAACCCATTTACTCCAAAATGCGGATTGACGGAGGAAAAGAAAAAAAATGATTCCCAGAGTGATTAAGCTTTTACATATACTTGTGTGCTGAGAAGAAAATAAAGGTGGCATATGCATGTAAATCAGTAATTTCTCTTCGGATTGATAATGTATGCTCCAATTTATGAGAATTGTAATGGTAAACCTAAATATTAATGTTTCGACAAACCACAGTAAGTCAGTTTTTTCAATTAGATTATAACATTAAAAGAAATTGTTAAGAGTACTAAGGAGCAATTTGGATCAAGTAGAGGGCATCACATGATTCACATCTTGCAAAAACTGGACCATGACCAAGACGAGCATGGATCTATGCACGCAGACACGAAGGCCCATGACTTAATGAGAACATCTAACGTAATCAGAGCACAATTGTAAAACATAATAAAAAAAAAAAATCAAAGAAAACAGATTCCTTGAGCCAACCCAAGAGTTGGGCCAAACTTTGTTTTCTCAAAGTAGGCCATAGCAATCATGTTCACTCGAAATTACATCCCCTACACATAACTCTCTCGTCCTATTGTTAGAGAGTGCCAATCATAATCCATAACAAATGCATAAATCCCCATTTAAATTTCTCATCTTTCTACAATGAGCTCGTTTATGGATATATGACTCTTGAGTGTTAACCACCAAGTAATTTGTACCAGCAGTGGTACTAATTTTTTTTATTTGAGATGATAGGCATATGTTATCACTAGATCATGCAGCACCGCAAAGCCACATCCTGACTTCAATCCAATTTGTTCAATGTTCCTTTCAATCTCCCTCCCTGCCCATGATCTCCAACCTCCCATCCTAGTTAAAGTACAATTACATTGGAGAACAGGTAAACCATGAATTTCACCGATCCCTGTTTTCTGTACCTACCATCACCAGAACAGTGATTTATCTATACTTAGTCCAGTTAATCTGAAAAATTATCACTCAGCAAAAAAGAAGAAAAAAATTATCATTCTATAGCATCTTCTCATAATTTTAGCAATTAAAGGAACACAGAATAGTGAAATGAGAGAAATATTAACAAAGCAAATGCCTATGTCTCAATGGAATGATTTTCTCGATTGACAATTGAAACTGAAAACTGAAAAGGACCTCAGCTAGACGATCTTCGCATATACGTAGGAGTGCAATAGCCTTCAAGCTTATACGGTGTGAACTTTTATTGTTGGCAAACCCAATAAGACAGTTGACACAATCCATAAAGCAGTCTCCCACAACCTGGTCAAAATGTTCCAAGATAACTGCATACATCAAAATGCAGTACATCAACATACGGCGAAGAACTGGAAAAGGAATGAAAAGATAAAGGGATTCTTCCTCTCACCCTGTTCTACATTTTCAAATGCACTTTCAACTATTGGTTCCAATTCGTCATCTGCGGCAGCTGTAAAAATCATAAAGACACTTCGCCAGCCAGACTTTATGCTTCCAACTTTAGATTTTATCATCTGCAATTGACACAAGCAAGACAACTTCTGATGCATCTAATAAAATAAACTCACTCTTAGGAAATCCAATCAAGGAGACATACGTGAACAATGCAATCAACAATGAGCCTCCTTATAGATTCACTTCGACTACTACGCATGAGAATGACAAACGGTTTCAAAATGTCATTCTGGAACGTGAAATTAGCCAGTTCAGCACGCTCCAAGTACTTCATACCAAGTTGCCTAAGAGAATCAATGGCGTACATCGCGATTTTCTCATCATGATGGCTCCCAGCAGAAATAAAATGATTAGCCAGGACAGACCATATTCTAGCCCATACCTGAAAAGAGAATTTGAAAGTTAACAAATTAAATTTTTAGCACATCAAGAGATGTTCACCATCTTATGTTAAGAAAAACTTATTCCTGAGTTCAGTTTTGAAACTTTGCGTATTTCCTACTACAAAAAGAAAAGGTACCAGGCAACAAAAATATTAACAGACAGCTATCAAAAAACCTGGCCAAAGTATCAACATGCATCAATTAAAAATTAAGTAAACAGAATCTAGTATATGCAGGATTTATACATGTTTAAAGCATACAATCTACATTTCTCACTGAAAGTGAGGAAATTGGTCAGTTTATACCATTTCCATATGGACATAGGTGTCAATGTTGACATCAATGCATAACTACCAAAAACAAGTAAACTTGCAGAAATATTGGAAATGAGCCTCACAGCGTTGCAAAAATATATGAAGGGACAGATAAAGAAAGGTCAACTACAATGACTACAAAAGTGTTCAAGGGGGAGATGCTTGCGAGTATACAGAATCATCACAAGGAAAAATAATTTTTTTAAGAAAAATGAACTTATCAATTTGATTAGGATTATAAACTTTCAAGAATTTCCATAGCAAATGACACTTGTTTGATTTCAAATTATACCATAGTCTTTGGTTTCCAAGATACATATAAATGTCGATTGATACAGATATAAATGTATAGATGCATATATATATATATATATGCAAATATAAAGACAAATTAACAAAAGATAAAATAAAAGGAAGATAAGGCAAAAAAATATATATATAGTCAAGGATAAAAAATATATATATATATTAAAAATTAAAAAAAATAAAATAAAATAAAAAAGTTGAGAATAATTTGCATTTTAAGAAAGAGATAATAAGAAAAAATTGGACAGTAACAAGTAATAATGATAAAAATGTATAGGTGGAGATTATTTGCAACTGCTACTTAAATTGCAGCTCCATGATCCTAGACCCCGGGTATCCCAATTCATTAATTGATAAGTTCCAAATATCTAAAATTTAGCTGTGGCCACAGGTTATAATGGGCTGCCCATAAACATGCAATCTCATACTTAATTCAAATTTTAGTCAATGTTCCTGTAAAGTGAATGATGTTCCATACCAAACTCTGACATTGCAACTCTGGGGCCATAATTTCTGAAAGTCTACTATTATGCAGAAAGACAATAACCTAGAATAAATCTTATATGACAATAGATCACCCATGTGATTCCTTGTCAGAAACGTAAATGCACCTCCAAAACCTGTAGAAATTTATGAGTACAGGGATTACCATGCGTATGCGAGCCATATTGTAATAGCTGATCTCTACAAGTTTTTGTAAGCTGAAAACACGAGCAGGCGTCTGTTTCAGTTCTTCAGCAGACACACCACAAAGAGCAGTAAAAAACTCGACAACAGAGTCACTTGGCAATTTAACACTGTTCACAAAGACTTGTTCAGCTGGTTTCCCAGCCAGCTCTCTTAGGGATTGAAGAATAGCATCCCTGGAGATTTGATTTGATCCATGCATGACTGTCGCAGCTATAGATGGAGTTGACATAATGAATTCAAGGCGAGAAACACATTCCAAAACTGCATTCCAAGTATCTTGGAGGGAATCAGTCTCCGAGTCGCATAATACCAATAGAGTCCGTAAAGCTTCTACATTTTTACTGCGCATTTCCTTTGGTGCATGCAAGAAAGTAAATCTGAGAGATCCAAAAGCAAAATTGTCATGGTTGAGATATTCTTTTTCTCTAGTGATCAATAGAAAGTCACACTGCAGTTACCATTGGCAATAGTTTTGTTATCCTTCAGAGAAAAAGGGTAACTGAATTTTATTTTATTTTTATCACAAAAGAATAGTACAATAAAAGACACATCAAAGGAAGGAAGATAAAACAACTAAAAGATGACATAGAAAAATGAATTTTACCTAACCAGAGATGTTAAGAAAGCATAGCGCATGGTATCCATTCCAAGAACATACGTAATGTGTATTCCTGCTCTAAATCCTTCCATACAGAGAACAACCCTAGGCTTATTTTCTCCTTCCTCCATGGTAACAGAAAAAGTAGCAAGCAAAGGCCATCCTACCGCTTCAACCATGGGTCTCACTAGTTCAATCTGAAGTGAAGTGTAGAAGACTCCTCTCTTTGCTCCTTGGTTCCGGAAAATAGCCTGCGTTTGTCTAATGATAGCTTCACTCTCAGCCTTAGTGTCGGTAGCTAAGTTTCTTTTGGGGAGAGCCAAATTAAGAATACTGACAAGGCGGCCTCTCTCTTCTGCTTCTGGCTTTCTGCTGTTTTTTCCAACAGCGCCTGTGTCATCTTTCATTTTTATCTCCTCTTTAACAATAGAATCGTAGATCTCCTCCAGGAGTTCCTTAGGAGCACACTCGTCAGCATCACTCATGGCATTCATGCGTATAAAATCAGCCTTGGACATTTTAGGCCACACCATTGGATTATGTGCGTCAGTGTTCAGCAGTATAACTGCATATGCAAGGACATATGCAGTATCTGCATTCTTGAACAGACCTGGATTATCCGCACAATAGCTGCCACAGATTCAACAAATTCAGAAGAAGAAAAAATTTACAAGGTAGCAGTAACAAAAGGAATACTATTTGACACTGCAAAATGGCTGCGGTCCTCAATTAGAGCTCTATATCCAAAACAACCTGATCGGATGACGACAACTATACGATAAAAGAACTTATTTTTGAAAGACTTGTCCAGTTCTTCCTCTTTGCCACATACAGGACATTATCAGTGAAGCTCATAACCATACAATGTTTATTTAATGTTAGCATAACAGATACACTGCATAGGCAGTAACCTTCAAGTAGAGCATGCTAAACCCAAGCACTGCTGGTTTTTTGGACGCCTGAACAGTTCTGCTCATATGAGATGCTCATTTATCTTCCAGAAAACGCTAGTCACATGAATGTGGAGAATAGAATCTTCACAAAAGAAATACAGCTGCTTATTTATTGATATTAATAAGACATAAGTTTGAGTGTACGCAAAGTAAAGAGAAATGGAGTCGGAGTATAAAATTTTCTGTACATAGTACGAAAAAGGTATACAAAGAAAAAAGAAAACAAGACAGTATGATCGTATACGACAGGTTATTTGCGCACAAGGAGCAGAAATAATTGTGGTTACTGGGGGAAGGGCTCGCATCAGATCGACCTTGACCTCCTCAAACTCAGTGAATCGGCCTAAAGAGGTTGAGAGGATAAGCCACCCGGAGCCTTCAAAGTCACGCTAAACCAGGGACCAAACTAAAATAGTTACGCCTTTTTGCCAAGTTGAAGAGATAAGCATATCAGGGTATCAACCAATCAACGCAAAATAGTAATAGCCACTTCCATTGCAAAGTTTAGGGTTTCTCTTGCTCTTGAAGAGTTAAGACAAGTTGGATTTTCCAGATCAGCCAATGAAGAAGACCACCTTCAAGCCAAAAATGAAAAATACTACAATCGTTTAAAGGTAGTGCCTTCAACCATGACTTGATTTTGACAGATCTTAGTCTTTGAAGATTGATCCACTTCTGTCGGGGGATGTAGTTACATACATACAAGTATATAAATTATTCTCCTCTCTCATTTCCACTTGAAATGCCTTCATTCTCCCTGTAGCTCCGTATCTATAAAGTTAGTGTTAGACCTACAGTACCCAGAATGCAGGTTGTTGACATGTGAAGTGGAATCAGAAAGGTCAACATATTCCATTCACTACAAAAGATGTATAATACAGGCAGATCTAAGCTTCACATAGTCAGGATATCAAAGGCTGGTCAACTGTGAAACTGAATTCCATTTCAACAGCGGATGATTAATGAGGCACGGGATCAACAAAGTGCCAAACTTGTCTAAAACGTAGGAATTGCATTTAAAGGCTTCGTGTTCAATTTCCTTTCTGCATTGACTTCTTGGTGTGTTATGGTGCTTTGCTCTTATATGTCTACTCTGAAATTCCTCCAGTCCAACACATCTATTTTGTTCGTTTTTTCTATCTATGATACAAGGAAAATATACTAAAACGAATCAGACAAGTTTTCTACAATCCTAAACTTAATATTCTATAATGAAAGTTTACCATGTATTAAAATGTGTCCTTTAAAATGCAAATTGCTAGCATTTTATGTTCACTTATGTTTAATCCACATTCACATGCCACTTGTACACTTGCAAGCATTCACCTACCGCTCTGCAAACTTCTCCATGATGCGATCTATCTTTTGTGCTTCCCCTGGAAGTCGAAATCCTCGAAGGAATTCCCGAATTGCAGAAGCAAACTTCATCTCAGAAAACTTCATAGAATCTACATAAGCGTGCATGACAGCAAGGGGAAATTCTTCATGTTGGCCCAGATAATCACCAACCATAGCCTGCAGAATCAAAAGCGTTAAGAAACTCTAATCTCAATGTAAAACTAGATTTACTCCGAAACAAAAATTCTACCTTGTCCAAACTGGGTGTATTCCTCAGAAATTGGGCAACTGAAGAAGGAGTGTTTTCCACCAACCTATTTGATATAAGATACTCTATACCTTTTCCTGGTTTCCGGTTGAACTGTAACATTTTTGGAAGAAGAAGTTAGTTCCTTATCAAAGAAAGTACACATCCAAATAAGAGAACCAGCTGTTTCGGCACAATCCAAATCATTAATGTTTGTCTAGCTATTCCTTCTAAACATCACCCAAACACATGGTCAGTTGTGATAATGAAAATTTGATCAATTACCTCGGAGACAACAGTTTCCATGGTAGACTTATGAGCCTTCGCCTTCTCAAAGTTATTAGGCAAATCTTCCCTACTTCGCATCTCATCAGATTCTCTGGCTGTAGCCTCTTCTTCAGAAGATTGTTTGCCTTTACTATTACTTTCCAATTCTCTCCGTGATTTCTCCCAATCAACCAGTGATTTTAGCACGTTGACAAGACACTAAAGATCCAAAAAGAGAGATCAACTAACATTTCTTTACTAAAACATTGGCAAAAGGTAAGTGGCATGAATGGTTAGAAAGATACAATCTGCAAAAGTGGTCAACAAAAAAAATTACCTGAAGTGATGACCCCTTTACCGATCCTGTCTGGGACACACTAACCGAGTTTGGATCCAAGTTCTGAGTCCCTTGAGATATTTTTGATAAAGCGGTAACCTAAATGACAAGACAGGAGACAATGAGGATCTACTAAATGTATCTCAAAGAACCTGACACAAAACTAAATGCATACCATGCGCTCAAACAAGTTAGGTGCCTCAAGATCACAATCATAGTTCACATATAGATCAACAAGCATTTGAGAATCCCTGGAAACTTTCTCTAGCATCCTACAGAAGTAATTTTGATCAGAAGAAATACGAAGATGCATATAAAATTAATAAGTTATTACCACCAACACTATGTAAAACACTACAAAGTGTCAAAATTTTAGCAACCATCAGCTAAATATGCTCATATCACACAAAATTAAATAGCTAACAGTCCATTAACCAGTGATGATCACTCTTACACAAGGCGTTGTGTGGTGTAGACATGAGACAAACCTAATCTTTGGCAATACTATTACACAAAGTTGTTGCTCATAGATTCAAACTCACTCTCACCCATAGGAAGATATTAGCTAAACAAATGCTAAATATCATAATAAATTAGAGGAAACACCATACCGAAGAACACTGAGTTTTTGGCTAAAGGGACATTCAGAGCCCTCAAGCGATCGAAGAACAATTAAGGGAAAGAAGACACCAATTTCACCCTGAAAATAAAAAATTATTAGGCATACCCACTGGGAAGATCAAAGCGGTAAGGTAAGTTAACCTTGGAAAGGAGCAGTACTAAGGCAATTAGTCTAATGTTTATACATACTTTTAGACTTTCCCTAAATCGCAATAAAAGCACTGAAAAAATTCCTGTTGCATACTGCAAAAAAAAAAAATGAGCAGTTTCATCATCAAGGTTCTCCTAGCAAATTCTCATAAGCCTCATAAGTAGAAGGGGTATTAAAATCATGCTATTGAACCTGAAATATGACAGGGGACTGAGAAACAGATGCCCGTAACAAAGCATATGAAAGGTAGGCTTTCACCGAGTCAATAAAATGGAAGTTCTTAGTGAATGAATGACTAACTCCTTCCAATAAACCCTGCAAATGCCATATCCAAAAGATATTTAGGAGCGGTTATGTACATGATGTCAAATGATACAAACCATCCTACCTTCTTATCAAAAATGCTTTCTTACAAAGTAATTGAATTGATAATATAACACGGATGTCAAGACACATCGACTTTAAATCAGCATCAACCTAGGGTTTCTTTGCTCTATCATCCTAATTCTAGAAAAGGGCAAACTCAGTGAGCCTCCCGCCACTGTAGGATATGGGGAGGATTAGATGTATGTAGTCTTACGTCGCATGCAGAGGGGCGAACAACCTTATTGTTGTGCCAAGCTTACCCTCTTAATATATATTCATCAAGCAAACACAAAAGAAAGTACATAAGGATATGTTATTCAACAGCAATATGGACCTGGCAAAAAAGGAGTTATGCAATTGACCCCTAGTAACTATAATAATTTAAGTTGAGGAGATAAAAGTTGTGCATCTACCAAATAAAATAATGCACACAAATTCACAGATAAATCCATGAAAATAACCTGTAGAAGCTCAAGAGACAGAATTCGTGTCTTCGTTGTAACTTCATCATTTTCTTCCTTCATACCCATCTACACACAATTTGATTAAAAAATAAATAAAGAGGTCGCTTACAAAATCAAGCTAAAATAAAGAAAGAATGTTGAGAAAACAAACCTTGCAAAGGGTGCGGAAAAGCAACAAAGCATCTCGTTGCCCAATGCTCATGCTCTCAAGGTCAATCCCTCTTTAACATATCAGCAAGTACAATTCCAAGTACCAAATAACAATGAAAATTTTATCAACCCGTCTAAGTTAGATATATTTGAAGTCGTTGCATCTAATTTAACACTTCATATTTACCACTGTAACCATACCGTGTTATCTTTTCACCACCTTCAAGATGCACTGCCTTGTCTAGAACCGCCTCTAAACCCTATACAACGTAGTAAACTATTATCTTTTACCACTAAAATACATAACAAAACATGCTACGAAGTTACAAGCACAAAATTAGAAGGGGTGGCTAGTTCAAGATGCAAGAAGGGGAAAATTAAAATAAAAAATAACGACAACACGGCGATTTCACATAGGGCACGCATTAGAATTATGTTTGTTCAAAACCTTTAGGATTGCACTGCATTTTGTTTTAGTATATTATATAAATAAGGGTGCAACTAGCATTGTTTCTCATGTGATCTATTAAAGTTTTAGAAGTTGAGGATATTTTTGCTAACTTTCATACACATTGGACATGGGTTGTCTCATGGTCTATGGTTATATTTTAGGTCAGATTGTGTACTCGAGTGCACCCCCTCTTGGTGCTTCTGAATGCTATTAATCCAAACTACCTATATAAAAATAAAATTTTAAAAAAAATAAATAAATTTAAAAAGGGTCAACTTGCGATATTTGAATTTGATTTGGAGTTCAAGTGGGTCCAGAAATAGTCCTTGGTAGTGTAAGTATTTAGGGTTTTATTTGTGAGTCCTAGGCATACTTGAATTTTGGACCAAACCAATAGCCGATTATTTTTGCAAAGACCAAAAAATACATATTTATGAAGACATTATATGAAGAATTCTGTTTTTTATGACAATTTAAAATGGTGTTTTTTGTGATTTGAATAAAACTTTCAAAGGCTGGCATGACAATTCTTCTCCTCCTTGCTGCTCTCTTCAAATATAATTCATGAGGGACTATTCATGAATCATGTCACCAAAACAATCCCTATAATTTCCCAAAACCTTAGCCTACCAAGTACCAAGTTATCAACCTTAACCAATTACTCTACCCTTTGGCATTATTTATTAAATCCATTGCTGCCCAGCCCCTCTGACAACCAAAATTATGAAAACCCTTCAACTATGCACTCTAAAATGTAAATCGATTCAACCCTCGTTTCACCTTATAACCTTTCTTCAACTTATTAAACCCTAAACTTACAAGGAATGACCAATCAAATCTAGTGGGATACCAAACATAAGTAACTTTATTCCAAGTATCCTAATGACTTGAGAAGAAGATAATTCTAGTTCAACAATAGTCGATCTTATTGAAACATCAATAAGACGAACAAAAAGATATTGATGTTGACGCAACATGCTGAGTTGGTTTTCATTATTGAGAAATCACAACCAAAAAAAAAAAAAGATGATGATCAAGATGCTAAAGCGAGGGCACCAAAGTGGTGGCCCAAAATATAGCCAAAGATTTTGGCCCTACTCAGTATAAGAAAGTTGATAATTTGAAAGTTATCCCTGCCATTGATTATTAACTTTAGAAAGATTGCATGGTAATGAAAAAGACAGACTCCTAGGAGTATCCTGTTGATTCCAAATCCTAATGTCCATAATTCCACATGGAACACGTGTCGAATTTTGCATAACAAGTTTACTTTTAGATTGAGTCGTAGCTTTTGTTGGCATAATTTTTGTTGATGCTGAAATGGATGATACTGTTCAAGCTAGAGAGTTTGCTAGTGTTGAAAGGTAACAAAACTTTAAGGACCGTGACTCTGACTCGGGTGAAAGAAGAGAATCTAGAGAGTGATGAGACTGGGACTAGAGTCACTAAAATTCTCTATATTAATTGAATTCCCAGAGAGGAAACAACTAATCTGTTACTACAGAATAATCATTTCTCAGAGATCAATAGCATCCAATGCCTTCCACAATGGGCAAACCTTCCCATATACAGGGAGATTAGCTTGGTCATCAAGAAAAAGGGCCAAGCTAAAATATAGAAATTGATGCCCAAAGTGATTAAGGGAGTTACAAAAGATAAAAAGATGAGTACTATTTGAGGCACTAACAACTTCCACTGACACTTACTAACACACTCTATCTCTCTCCTAGTGGCACTGTGGGGTCCGCAGTGGACCCCGCAGTACCACTAGGAGAGAGATAGAGTGTGTTAGTAAGTGTTAGTGGAAGTTGTTTGTGCCCCTAGCAAGACCCTAAAAAGATATGGTTAGAATTACAGAATATTCCGTCACACTCTAGAAGGACCAAGGAGGTATACACCTAAGGCAAATATTGAGACCAATCTTGGCGAACTCTCTTTTTTTTAGCCACCAAGCCACGTAACCAAATTTCTGAAAATCCTGCAAACAACCACTTTGAAATGCTAGCCAATCCAATTCATATTTCCTCCCCAAAGCTTCTACCTTTCCTTAACCTTATAAAACTCTACCTACAAGCTTTCCATAATCCAAATCCACCAGGAAAAAAAAAAAAACCAAACCAACAACCCAGCCCATGTTAATTCAAGTTCTTAAAACTGCCCTAAGTCACATATCTAGATAATGGCAAGGAAAAGTAGAAGAAAGGATGAGGGGGATATGAAAATAATGATCAAAAAGCACCTTTATATCAGCACCACCAGCAAGATTCTGCAGTTCCTCAACAGATGCAAGAGATGTCTCTTTGACTTGATTCATGGAAAGTGCATCCCTCAAAGACATTTCTTTCTCGTTTACGGCACCTGAGTAAGGCTCTTGAACTGTTGACTCGGAACCAATGTCTGAAGCAGCTTCTTTATGTCTAGTTGCCGGGGAGACATTAGTGACATCCTAGAATAAAGTGGAAGCAACTATGTTTTCAGTCTCCCAATGCAAAGACAAGACCCAAAAAGTACTGTAAAATGAAACTTTGAGCTCCATACCAGATCAACTTCCATTCGCCTGAATATAATGTTGATCATCTGGGTCAACATTGCCTTAGATGTTGCTTGGTTTATAGGACTCTTGCTAGACATCCAAACTAGATTTTATCAGTTCTATGAAATCAATATTACATTGACCTTGATAAAAAAAAAAAAAATTAACAAATACCTGTTAAGAGCAATATTATAGCAGACTCTGATTACTCCCAGCAACGGTTCCCCATGAACTGCATTTGGGAAAAATAAGAATAGAAAATCATCGTTAGCCATAGCCAAAACTGTAGATTAAAATAAGTCAAGAAAGACAGCTCATACAAAGTGGCACGCCTCTCTGTTTGTGGTGGCGTGCATTGAGGGAAAGGAATGCTAGGAAGTATATTGGAAACAAACTTTTTTATTTAAAAAAGTGTTTCCAACAAGTAAATATCGTATTCAGAAGGCACCAAAGGAGGTGCACCAATGTACATTGGGGGTACACCGTACACATACAAGTCTAGACCTGAAAAAGACAAGAGGTAGACCAAGATGACTCATCGGTAGGTGAGGATATAGAAGTTATGATGCAAGTTCAAGGGAATAACATAGATATCTTTTGGAAAGAGATGACAATAGAATCAACTTTTGCCAAGATATGCAGTGAGTGACGTACATTTCAAGGCTAATAACTCCAACCTCTTTAATATTGCAGTGGATAGAGAAGCTTCGACAGCAGAGGTGGCAAGTTTCTCATAAGGAAGTCTAGTCTAGGCTCCTATCATGAAAACCTCCAAGATTAGGAGGGGGTGTTAGTGGAAGTTTCGCAGAAGTAGCTTTATGGGAAAAAAAAAACTTTAGTGGTAGTAGGGACTAGGAAGGACGGATCGAGTGGCAGGTTGCAAGGAATAGCATCTTTCCCTCGAAATTGTCTGTTCACGTACTAGCAATGGACATGGATCCACATTTCCAAGAGCAATCAAGCACAAAGAACCTGAACCATGTGCCTTTCATTGTATAAAAACATACTGATAGGGAACAATTTGAGGGAGTTAGCAAAGTGTTGCTTCATTATTAAGTGGCCGGAGTTGCATTGCTTCCTACAGTGTGTCTCAGTCATTTTCTGCTCAATTAGTCATGCAAATAGGTTAGGTAATTGGTGCCACTTGTCAGAAGAATAAACTGGGGGAATGTGAGCGATGGTCTGTGATTGTTTGACATGGTGTATTTGAAGAGAGAAATAAGAGGCTGTTGACCTACTTTTGGAATGAGTTGTTTTTGGGAGCATGCCCCCATTAGTGTCCCTATGCTTCTTTTCATAATAGCAAAACAGTTTTAATCAATATCACTATTGCTTGAAGTTTCTTTCCTCCTTTCTTTCTTTCCTGGTTCGTCAATATATTTGCTTCCTCCACTACGAGCTTTGGATTAGGTATAGAAGATCAGACGTACTCAACTTCTAATATCATTGGTCCTAGCAAAGAACACAAAGGATAGTTGGGACTTAAGATTCTTATTCATTCTCTGATGGGATTACAAAGTTCAAACTCCCTCTCACTATTAAACAGAAAAAAAATAAATAAATAAAATAAATAAAAATAAAAAAATAAACTAAGAAACAAATGAATAAATAAAAAAAGAAAACAAAAATGTTCAATATTCTTATTAAAGGAGATAGCATTAGAAAACTGACTGTAAAAACCACACTAGATATTTGCTGAGTTGTTGATGGCTCGTGATGAAAGCAGCTAAAAACGCAACATGTACGGTATAAAGGAGAAAAAGTTCAAACAGAGTATCCTTGTACCAATTTTACAAGTATAACAATTTAGCTCCACAATTCATTTTTCTTTTAAGAAAGGTAATAAAAGAATAAAAGAATATCATTTCTACCCGTTGTAACATACCTCTGAACTTGGAGGAAGCTACAGCAGTAAGAAGCACCTTCAAAACTTGCAGGATCGTACTGCAGACCAGTTCTTTTTAAATTATACCTCGCAAAATGTAGATTGCTGAAAACTGAAAAAGGAAAAGAAAAACACACACACAAACACTTTCACATCAACGGCACGTACCTGTCTGATGACGAATTATCCACACAACTGCAGATCATGTTCAGAATATCCGTAAATAGTAGCACATTTTTCCCACCATCTAGACCAGGATCACCCTCTAAATGGTCGTATGCTATGAGTTTCTGTGCTTGTTACCATTGACCACATTAATGGTGCAAGCATTAGAAGTTTTAACAACATTAAGAAAAATACGGACCAATAATTTGTTATGGGATTCATAAAATCATATGCCAAATTAAGAATCAAAAAGAAAACCACCAACTACAAAGTTAGCATAGTTAAAGTCAAATATGAACAAAAAAAGAAAAGCACATACATGAAGACAATCCAATGCAAGCTCCAATACTTTCATGTTCTTGGTCTCAAACGCAAGTCGGAGTGGATTCAAAACAAGCTCCGCCTCAGCTCCTTCCAAAGAATGTCCAGCATTTGCCAAGGCTGTTGTGATAGTACCACTTATGCCCACAGGCATGCTGATATGTTCTGTCTCCTCACCAGTATCTTGAACAGTAGGTGAACGAGCTGGTTCCAGTCCACTTTTGGCAGCTTCAGCATCAGCATCAGTTTCCAGCACACTATTAAAAAGAAGTGAATCCAGGAAACACATTACACACACACACACACAGAGTTGTATGGCAGCCAAAGACATGAACACATTTGTTGATGTTGTCAAAAGATGTAAAGGACATTTCGGATTGTTAGATCGTAATTCGTAATTGAAGCTGATCATTTAGCCCATTCCAATCTGACAAAACATGTTTGATCCCCGGGAAAAAAATAACAATTTGTTCGGTGAATATGAATCCATGAAATAGGTCCTGAGAACTAAACATCAGTAATTTATCATCACTAACAAAAACTAAAATAATTTATTGCGCACACACAGGCACACATGGATATTTTTAAAGTAAGAATACTGGCTCCACAATTGTTTGAACCAAAAAGAAAAAAGACAAATAAACATTATATTATAAATATATATATATATATATATATATCAATTTGTCTATAGGAATGCACCTCTGATCTCCGGCAAAATATGTTGCTTGATTTGTTTCGTTGGAAACTGAACGCTGATTGACCTCTTTCATATTTTCTGAGAGAGAGAGAGAGAGAGAGAGAGAGAGAGAGAGAGAGAGAGAGAGAATAGCCACTGAGAACACCAGAACAAGCAAGCTAAAGCATAGACAAAATTCAAACACTAAGATAATGCATTAGATGGATAAAATCTGTTGGAATTTGGAAATATTTTAATATTGCTGAATTTATTCTTTTTATTTTAGGTCATGTTGACCAGTCTTTATTTCATATTTATTTGGCGATATTTCTTTTCCTTTTTTGGCTTCTAGTTTTGTATATATATACATGGGATTAGCTTAATAAAATGATTCTTTTCCCAAATTCTATTTGGTATCAGAGCCAAAACTTACCACCACCACCCTTGCACCGCACATCACCACCACCGACAACCACCTCTGCGCCTACCACCACCACTCTTGCGCCGCACCCTCATAGCCCCACCAAACACTACCCTAGCCTTCCCTTACCCAGCCGCAACCCCCCAGCCCTGCCCTAGCCTGCGCCGCACACTAACCATCCCACGGTGCCACTACCAAGTCAGTAGCCTTCAGGCTGCTTGTCTTGCCCGTGTTGGGCCTGTTTGTGATGTGCTAGAGCCGTCTTTGTGCCTTGGTTTTATGTTTGGGTGACCGAGTGTCCGATTGCCCCCGTCGTTTCGCCAAGTTTCCGGCTGTGTTGGTTGTTGCTGCGTTTCCGGTTGTATTTGTTCATCAAGCCCCGTTCGTTCGGCAGTGTGTTTTTCAGATTATTTGGCTCTCGTCTTGATTTTGTGACGTTTTATGATTAATATTGGTAAAGAAGCCGTATAGTTTGTTCGTTCAAGTGCACAGTTGCTCTCATCTCTCTCAGCCAAGTTTCCGGCTATTGTTATTGATCGTATTACTCCCTTTTTCGGAGCCGTGTGTTGTTTGTCCTTGCTAGTTTCATGGCTGATACAAAAACAGATAGTGCTTCCCCTTCATCTTCTGGCCCCACGACCGCTATTGCAGCAAGTATTCCTACCGCTCTTTATAGTAAGTCAGACCACCCCACTTAGATTCTGGATTCTGGTGACAATAATCACATGGCTGGTAAGCATTCTATCTTTACGCCTACTTTTACTTCCATTGATCAGTCTGTCCATATAGCCGATGGGTCGTCCATTCCCATCCGTAGGCAGGGTGATGCACGCTTATCCCCAGACATCACTCTTTCCTCTGTTTATTATGTACCAAACTTTGCCTATAATCTTCTTTCAGTTAATCGTCTTGCTAACAGTCATAATTGTGCCGTTGTTTTCCTACCCAACAGTTGTTATTTGCATGATCTGACTTCGAAGAAGGTTTTTGGCAGGGGGTATAAGCGAGACGGTCTCTACTACTTTGGCGATCCTCCATCTTCTAAAGTGTCATCCTCCAGTCTCCAAACTTCTGTTTTGCCAGTCTCAAATAATGTTTTGCCAAACTCAAATAATTATGTCTTTTCTCTTCAAACATTAGAGTTGTGGCATGCTCGTCTAGGACATGCAAATTTTCAATATTTGTGTTGGTTATTTCCTTCTTTAACTAAAGCCTGCAAGGATTCTAATTTTAAATGTGTGGTGTGTGAACTGTCAAAAATACTCACACTACATATATTCCTCGCATGCACCGAGCAACTAATGTCTTTGATCTTATCCATTCTGATGTGTGGGGGCCTTCACCTGTCACGGACCTCTATCAACACCGTTATTATGTCACATTTACACTCCTTGCACTTGGGTTTATCTAATGAAGAAAAAAACTAAAGTCTCCACTCATTTTAGAAATTTTCTGCAAATGATCAAAACCCAATATCATACTGTTGTGTGTAATATTCGGTCTGATAATGGTAGGGAATATATAACATATGAGTTTAGATCTGCCCTTAACAAAGATGGGATTCTCCAACAACTTACATGTCCTTGAACTCCAAAACTGAATGGCATGGCTGAACGTAAAAACCATCATATCATGTCTATCGTTGGATGTCTCTTATGTGGTATGGGCGTTCCTAAATTTTTTTGGCACATGGTTGTTCTCACTGCCACTTACCTTATTAATCATACTCCCAATCGAGTACTACAGGGCAAGGCACCTCTTCACGTGCTTAAGCCTGAGTACTCTCTTTCCTATTTTGCCACGGGTCTTTGGTTGTACTTGTTTGTCCAAAATAGGAGTCCTACCTGTACCAAACTTGATAATAAGGCGGTTCATTGTGTCTTTTTGGGGTATTCATCCATGTCTAAAGGGTATATCGGTGTTGTGATCCCGCCACTCGTCACTTCTATCACTCTTTGGATGTTACCTTTCTGGAAACTGTTTCTTTCATTTTAGGTTCTTCCTCACCAACGCAAGTATCTGTAGAGCCTATTGAGGACGATAATGTTGCTCTACCACGTCCCGTTCGCATCCTTGAGTTCGCCAGTGAATCTCTGCCTTCAGGGCTACATCTACCTCCATTTATCTCCAGCGATCCATCACAGGTTTACTCTCGCCGTCCACGTTCAACTGCTACCTTGTCAGATTCTTCTCCGAATTCAGGTATCTCATCTCCTCCTTTACCTACTGATATTGCTCCTGAAATTGTTTCTCCCCGTTACTTCACTCGTATACGCCGCCCCCTGCTCGCTTTCTTCTTTTTGATATTTTAACCATCCAATTTCCAAGTATATCTCTTATCATATCATTTATTAGTCAAGTTGATTCGATCTCCATTCCTCGTTCTGTTCATGAGGCCATCACAGGTTGATCCATCACAGGTTAGTCAAGTTGATCCATCACAGGTTTACTCTCGCCGTCCACGCTCAACTGCTCCCTTGTCAGATTCTTCTCTAAATTTAGTTATCTCATCTCCTCCTTTACCTACTGATATTGCCCCTGAAATTGTTTCTCCCCGTTACTTCACTCGTGTACGCCGCCCCCTGCTCGCTTTCTTCTTTTTGATATTTTAATCATCCAATTTCCAAGTATATCTCTTATCATATCATTTATTAGTCAAGTTGATTCGATCTCCATTCCTCGTTCTGTTCATGAGGCCCTCCAGAATCCTAAGTGGGTGGCTGCTATGAGAGCGGAAATGGCTGCTCTGCAGGGAAATCAAACGTGGGAGCTTGTTGCTCTTCCAGCAGGTGAACGCACGGTTGGCTGCAAATGGACTTTTAACCTTAAATATTTGGCGGATGGGACTATTGATCGCTATAAGGCTCGATTGGTTGCTAAGGGTTTTACTCAGGTTCCTAGTAAGGATTTTGGTGCCACTTTTGCTCATGTGGCTAAGTTAACTATAGTTCGTCTTCTGGTTTCGTTAGCTGCTTCTTATTCTTGGCCACTTCATCAACTTGATGTTAAAAATGCTTTCCTTAATAGTGATTTATCTGAGACTATTTATATGGATCCTCCACCGAGTTTTCGAGCTCAGGGGGGGTATTCTGAGAAAGTTTGTCGCCTCCGTAAGTCTCTCTATGGCCTGAAGCAATCTCGTCGTGCATGGTTTAGCCGCTTTGGTGATGTGATTCTTAGTATGGGGTTTATTCGGTGTCACTCCGATCACACGTGTTTTATCCGTCGCCAGTCTCATGGGAGGTGTACTATTATCTCAGTATACGTTAATGATATTATTATTACTGGTGATGATGCATCTGGCATCGCTCGAGTGAAGCGTGATCTTGGTATGTCGTTTGCTATTAAGGATTTGGGTCCTCTTCGTTATTTTCTCAGTATTGAAGTAGCTCGCTCAAGCCAAGGTATCTCCTTATCCCAGCGAAAGTATGCTCTGGATCTTCTTCAAGATACTGGTATGCTTGGGTGTAGACCGGCTTCTTCTCCTATGGATCCAAACCTAAAGTTATCTACTGAGTTGGGGGAATTATTACCTGATCCCTCGATATATCAGCGTCTTGTGGGTCGTCTCATCTATTTGACGAACACAAGACCGGATCTGACATTTGCTGTTAGTGTTGTGAGTCAGTTTATGCACTCACCTCGAACCTCTCATTTTGAAGATGTGTATCATATTCTCCGATATCTTAAGACCTGTCCGGGTCTTGACCTGTTATTCAAGACAGGAATATAGTCAGGTCTTTCCTGTTTTTACTGATGTCGATTATGCAGGTTCGAAAAGGGATAGACGTTCTACTTCTGGTTTGTGTACTTTCCGTGGTGATCACCTAATATCGTGGAAAAGCAAGAAACAGGCAATAGTCTCCCATTCTTTTGATGATCAGAGTATCGTGATATAGGTCAAGGGACATGTGAGCTGCTTTGGCTTCGTTCAATTCTTGATGAGTTGGGGTTTCCTGTGAAGGGCTCGTCTACTTTGTTTTGTGATAATAAGTCGGCTATCATTTTATCATCCGATTCCGTCCTTCATGAGAGAACAAAGCACATAGAAGTTGATATTCACTTCATCCGTGAAAAGTTAAGTCAAGAGATATCTCACCAAGCTTTGTCACCTCACGTGAACAAACCGCAGATATGTTTAATGTCATGGTCTTCTTCAGCCATCTCTTCACAAGCTAGGGCTAGCCGATATATTCGACCCAGCTTGAGGGAGAGTGTTGGAATTAGGAAATATTTTAATATTGCTGAATTTATTCTTTTTATTTTAGGTCATGTTGACCAGTCTTTATTTCATATTTATTAGGCGATATTTCTTTTCCTTTTCTGGCTTTCTAGCTTTGTAGATATATTATATATATATACATGGAATTAGTTTAATAAAATTATTCTTTTTCCAAATTCTATTTAATCAAACAAATATAAAACATAAAACCAGCCAACCAACGAAGGTTAAAAGTGACAAAAACAGGTGGAATCATCTAGTGACATTGATTAACAAATCAAATGTCACTAAAATTCTTTTTCATTGCAGGAATCTAAAATTGTGTCCACCGAAGGCATATTCAAGGCTCCCTCCCCGGACTCGCTGCTTCCTTTTCATCTAATAACTTACCTATTATCTTAGGGGTTATTTCACCATTACTTGCAGTGTCAGACTAGAGTGCTAGACCTTTTATCAGCTAATTGGGTAGCATAGTAAGGTTAGAGGCGCAACTACAAGAGTTGGCCCAATCTTTCTAATTTATCATAATTCAATCATAGTCTCCAAATTCGTCCATGATTGATTGTCCCCAATAGAATTAGTGTTAATTAGCAGCCGCTTTTGTCCCTTTCTGTGACCAGAAAGCCACGTGATCCCATTAAATTTCTTTCATCCCGCTTATAAGTAAGGTCGTGCTCTTTCTAATTCGGAATATATATATAAATATATATGTATATATTAAAGGGAGGGATGAAAAACAAGTTCGATATGGCAACGGCCTATTCTACAATACGACGAAAGATATTACATGAGGTTCCGAAGTCACTTAGTCGAACGATAACTCATTATGTCAGATTTTTATACTTCTATTTCATGAAAACAAAGTTGAGACAAAATGACATGGAAGTGCTAAGAACCATGTCTCAACCAACACTGAAATTAGCCCTCGCCGGGGAAGGCATCCATGCTCCAAGATCTGAGGCCAAAGTATGCTCTTAAATGTTGAACGTATAGGACCATTCCTTTTCAGAGTTTCATGTTATTTACTACTTACTAGAGCAATCTTATGCAACTGAAGCAGGGCAGATAAGACCAAGCAAATCCATTGCTATTTCCAACATTTGGAATATGGAACTCAATGTAGGTAATTGGTTCGTATGCATAGGAGTAACTTACATGTTAGTCATAACCAAAAAAGATGCATAGTGACCAATGAAGGTACATTCACAAGCCACAACCAGAAAATGCCTTGATGTGTTTCTAACAATACCATGGCGTGGACAGTTATTTTTTTAAATGCTAGGATCTTTAATCTTGTCAGGAGCTTACCATATGCATTTCATGTCCCCTTATCTATGTATATAGTTGTTAACTAAGGTAGGCGAGAAACTCCATCTAGACATTATAGGTGAATCAAAGAACGAACACTTAGAGATACAAATTCCTAAAGCAATGCAAGGACATATGGGGAGCTCCTAATCCTCGATCACGGCAATCTTAGCTCGGGAGGAAAACCAAGGCTTTGATATTAGTTATCAATAAAATTTAAACTCCACCAAATACATCCTAACTTGATATCCCAAGTAGTTGTGGTAGGCTACACATATCCTTCTTCTCTAATCAGCTCTCCCCACTCCTCCCCTTTAATTACTTCTATCTCTCTATTTCTCCTCTCACCTCTCCGTTTCTTCCTCCTTTGACCACACACACAATTAAGCCCCAAAACTTAGTCCTACTTCACCTGTCCATCGCAAGACAAAGCTTGGCCCAAACATGTAACTTGTACTTTAAATCTTTATTCGCAATCAATTATTAGGTAACTTGTATCCATGCTTTTATACTTTATACCAAAACCTTATGAGTCTTGTAAAATGCCTCAAAAGTAACAGGAGGTAAAATTTGAATAAACTAATTTTAAAAATAATAGGTGACAAACGAATCAGTTAATTAACAAGAGCCTGCGATGAAAATTTTAGCACAAGGTCTTACAATATAAAATAAAAAAAATAAAAAAAAAACTTTAACTCGCTACAATCCAAGCTAAAATTAGAAGCTACTGTATGAAGATTGGCTATTTTCGGATGATGTTTTATTCGGATATATATATATATATGAACATGATTATTTATAGACAATATCATTGTGCAGTGACGTATTACTTTTACTTTGGTTGCAACAAATATTATAAGTACATGCATAGTTTGGAGTGTGGTTGATTGATGGGAAAGCTGTCTCACTAGGAACGAAGATAACATAATTTCAAATAGAATAAAGAAGGAAGAAAAAATGTTAGTTATCCTCTGTAACAAGGAATGTAATTCCTACTCAGACCACGAGGCACTTAAGCACGATCATGGTGGGATAAGCCAAATCCACATTTCACACATTCAGGATATGCAATTTTTTATTGCTGCACCTCACAATATAACAGTTAAAAAAATGCAGGGTAGATGCAAAACAAAGTTGCAATTCATTTGATAAGGCAAGCATGTAAATTATCCTCAACGGAGAAATAGATAGTCAGATGATTTAATTACTGCAACAATCAAAACAATATTATTATCTCGGGATACACCAATATATTTTTAGTAAAACGGAAGACGATTAAATGTGTGCGAGGTCTGCATGGAGATCTGAGGTAGATAGTTGGGGAAGAGAGAGACAGAGACAGAGACAGAGAACAGGGGAAAAAACATGGAGAGAGAAAGGCACCTACCAAAATAGGTTTGGATAGCAGTTTGGAGAGAGGCATACTTTTTACCGGAACACTCTTTACGCATCGACTCGAAAGCCCGCGTGACGAAACCTCCCGCAGCACCACCAGCCATTTCTTCACTTTAACAAGTCAAATCTACTGAAATGCACTTTCGGCCCTCACCTGAAAGTTTCAGGAGGAAGAAGAAATGACTAAAAATGAGAGATCAATATGATTGCGCCTAAAGGTACAAATGCAAGAATGGGGGATCGCATGAGACCATGGTTTTTAAGACTTAAAAAGGATTGAGGCATAGATCCACATCACCGTGGTTGGGATCCGAAGCGCGACAATCCCAAACATATCTGTCAGCTCGAGAGGCAGATAGTGCAGATGTTGGGATGAAAAATAACTTACCTTCTTCAGCCGGGGAAGATGAACTCTCGTGGTGACTTCCTGGTGCTCGAAGTAGATCCGGAGAAAAATATATAAAGGCGAGTTGCGACTTTTAATTTTTATTTTCTCTTTTTTGCCTCGTTTGGTTTGCACGGAAAGGAATTCAATTAATTTTTTTTTTTCTTTTTTTTATGTTTGATACATTTAAATGGTTTGGAGTGTATAATGAAAATTAATTTTATATAGAAGTAGTTTTTTAGAAAAATAAGGAAACTAATTCATTATCTAGGTGTGGTAATGAGATTCATTTCCTTAGTAATTAAGAAAAAAAGGTAAATATTAGATATCTTTAACCAACTTGATCCTTATCTTTTGATCATATCTAATTATTTTTAAAATTTTGATTAAGTGATATTTTAAAATTTTGATTTTATCAGATTTCAATTTTGTGATCTTATTGATTAATATATGTATATATATACATTTATATATGTATGTGATAAATATATAGGGAGAATTTAGTTTACTTTTTTTAAATGTTGTTTCAATTCTCAACTAAATTATCATAAACCAAACAAATGGACTGGAATCTATCCTGTTTCCATAACCATATTCATTAGTTACCCAAACAATATAATGGAATATAAAACAGATTACTTTTCATGGATTCCAATTACCTGGAATCTATTTACTTGTACACATTCATTTCCATGCAAACCAATTATGGTTCAAAAATGCTAGGTGGATCCTGTGCGGATCCATATGAGAACCTCGTAGAGCACATCAAAATTAATGACAAGGATTTACAATTATGAAAGGACAATGCTATTGTCTTAAGGTTAGATGCTCATCCAACGGTTAAAATTCGTCTTCTCACATGAGAAGTCTTAAGTCTAGATGCTCATCCAACGGTTAAAACTCGACTTCTCATGTGAGAAGCTTCTCACATCCATTCTTTCTGTGGTTAGGTCTGAAATATTATACTTAGCCCACCACCAAACTTGGAATTTTCGGCATAAAGTCCTGATATGAGAAGGGGAATTTTGTAGGGCAAATTCCCACTTGAGAATCCAAGGGACTGAGAACTCCACAAAGAAATAAAATAAAGGATTTTCATTTCTACCAAGAAGATCCTTGTTTTTTATACATTTGATAACAGCAGCTTATTTCAAAGGGTAATATCTCAAGTTCAGGACCGTGTTCAAAAATCCAAGAATGAAACCAAGGAGGAATATCAAAATTAAAATTCCTATTAAATTGAAAGTACCAAGTATGTTTATATAATGAGTTTTGGGTAAGCAGGACTTTGTCCCAAGCTTTTTGATAGTCATAAAAATTATATGACCTTGAATCATTAGGAAGAGATTTGAATAACTTCCTTTCTTTTGTAAGATCAATACCCCAATCATAAGCGGATAAGATCTTTAAGACAAACATCTGGGAAAAGGCTGGCTTTCCTGCAGCGAACTTGTGTTTGATGTCAACTGAACCAGTCTCAATTAAAATGTTTTCATAATATTCCCTGGAATTACCATTAGCTGTTTTAGGAAAGAACCAGTCATTGGGAATATCAAAATAGTGAGTTGCAATGTCACTAGGCAGTTTAACTGCTTCTTTGTTGTCATTTAAGACAATGATTGGCCAAAGTTTAACTTTGTCAATAGGATCAGAGTAATTTATGATCCTTTCAAGAGGAGAATTACTTTGAACTTTATTTTTACCTTTATTACCAGCATTATGATGGTGAGAATGGTATCTACCCCTTCCTCTTCCTTCAGTGGTATAACCCCTGAAGTTAGGCCTCATGGCTTGTCTGCAAAAATTCGCGGGTAAGGAAGTCAGGGAGAGAATTTGAACTTCCTTTTATGAATTCAATTTTAAAATCAAAAGCTGACAATATCCCTTGCCATCTGGCAAAGATCTGTTTAGAGGCTATGTTTTTCACATCTTTGGTAAGAACACCTTTGGCAGCTCTGCAATCTACTCTAATTAGAAACTCTTGATTGAGTAGATCACCATCAAATTTTGTAATACATAAAACAATTGCCAAGATTTCCTTTTTAATTGTAGAATAGTTTTTCTGTGCTGGTTTCCAAGCACCATAAGTAAAACGAACCAATTGCTCAGAGTTATTAACTCTTTGTTTAAGAATTCCGCCATATCCAAGGTCTGAAGCGTCTGTTTCAACAATTTTAAAAGCAGTAGGAATCGAAAGACATAGACATGATAAAACTTTTGCTTTTGCCTTGATTCTTTTGACAGCTTCAGTATGGACATTAGTCCAAGGGGGAGGAATCTTTTTTAATCTGTCATATAAGACAGCTGAATCCTTATAAAGATTTTTGTAATAATTGGAAATATTATTTAAGCTTCCCAAAAATCTTTGAAGTTGAGTTTTGTCTTTAATCTCATTTGGGAATTTTTCACCAAAGACAATAGCTCTATCAATGGGAATAATTGTTCCTTTATTAATGTTATACCCAATAAATCTAACATTTGTTTGAAATAATTTTATTTTCTTGGCAGAAACAACTAAACCATTTTTCTGGATTATTTTATAAAATAAATTCAGGTGTTTCCAATGTTTTTCTATAGATGAAAAATAAATCAAAACATCATCTATATAAACAATACAGAAATCAGAGTAAGGATTAAAAATATCATTCATTATATTTTGATACTCTGAAGGGGCATTCTTCAGCCCAAATGGCATGACATTCCACTCGTAATGTCCAAAAGGAACATTAAAAGCAGTTTTATATCTATCATTCTCCGCCACTTGAATTTGCCAATATCCTGACTTCATGTCAAATTTTGAAAAAATTGATGCATGGCAAAGTCGATTGAGCAAATCTTTTTTATTAGGTATTGGATACCTGAGCTTTATTAAGAGGTTTATAATTTATAACTAATCTAGGAACACCTCTTTAAATTTCTGCATTTTTATTCACATAAAAAGCGGAACAGCTCCAAGGAGATTTACTTTTTCTGATAAGGTTTTTGTTTAATAAACCTTCAATTTCTTTCTTGCAAAATTCCATTAGCTCTTTATTCATTTGAATAGCACGAGCTTTAGTTGAATTGTTTTTCTCATTAAAGTCATGTTCATATGGTAAAGAGACAATATGTTTCTTTCTATGCCAAAAAGCATTTGGATGTTCAGAACATGTATTATCTTCTAACATTTTTTGGAATTTTTCAATTTTTGTTTTTTAAAACAGTACTTGTAATTTGTTTACTGATTCGTTTATGAACCAATTCTTCTTTTATAAGACAAATCTATTTTTCTTTAAAAACAATTTTCTCTTTAAGACTTCAGTTTCCATAGGCTGATGGAGGAATTTAAACAAAACTTCCTCATCCATTAACTTTGTTAATAGACCTTCTTTAGTAACCGTGAAAGGTCTAATAAGGGACAAAAATGGAGTACCTAATATAATAGGTTGGTTGAGGGATTTAATTAATATGAAAGTTGTAGGAACACAAATTCCTTGATTGCAAACATATGCTTTTGGAATCTTGTATTTAATATCAAGTTTACTTCCATTAGCAGATGTAAGATTCTGGGTGGTTTTTTCAAAATATCTACAAGGAACTAATCCTTCTTTGATGCAATTCATATCAGCACCATAATCAATGAGTGCAGTATTGTCGAGGATAAAATCTTCTCCTATGACAATAGAAACCTTTGCATACCATTTTTGATAAATGAGTTTTTCAACAGAGAATATCCCTGTTTCTTCTACAAAGTTTTCTGGATAATCATTATCATTTTCCAATGGATTAATTGGATTGAAAACTTCTTCAGGAATAAAGTTTTCTTGTTCAAGTGTTTCAACTCTTATTCTAAGATCTTTAACTAATATATTTAATTCATTTATTTCTTCTTGTAAATCTTTTACAGAAGGAAGATTATTTCTAGGTTTCTGAGCTCTAACTGTAACTCTAGAAATAACATCTTTGAAATTATAAATTTCATTAGGTTTTTTGATTACCTCTTGATCTTGTGAAGTTCCTTCTTCTCCTTCTAAGGACTTCATGTATTGTAGAATAATTTTCTTCTTTTCTTCAAGATCAGGTATTTTGTCAATAATCTTTAAGATTAAGCTTTCTTGACTCGTTATGGTATTAATACTCATACCATTCATTTTTAAAATGGATTCATAAAAATCAATTTTATCTTTGCAATGATCAGAACATCCTTCTTCTACTTCTTGTTTTGATTCTTCTTCATGAATTTCATTAATCTCTTCTTCTTCTTCTGGTTCTGAAGAACTGGTTCTGAAGAACCATACAATTCTTCTAATGCTTCCTCTTCTTCTTGACTTAAAAGCATTATAGAGATTAACTGATTTTAAAAATCTTCATCAATGTCTAAAGCATTGATTTTTTGTTTAACTTTACATTGGCTTTTATAATAGCCAGGTTTTCCACATTTAAAACAAACAGGAACTTTCCCTTTAGGATTCCCTCTTGGTTTTCCTTTTAGTTTACCTTGAGGTTTTCCTTTTGGTTTTGAATACCTGTTTATAGGTTTCGTATTTGGTTTTGAAGTCTTTCTTTTAAAAGACTTCCTGGTTTTCTTTTCAGATGAACTCATATCATAACCTAATTGTTTATAGAAATCCCCAAGTTCTTTATTACTAGAACTTCTTTCCTTTTTCATTTGTTTTTTCAATTTTATATCATTACAGAGGGCTAATCCTTTAGAATTTATTTCACTGATTAGTTCTCCATAAGTATATAAATTGTAAGGAAGGAGATTATTATTTTTCTGCCTTAATCTTATTCTAATCTTTTCTGCAAAAAGACCAGGTAAACCTGCTATGAATCTTTCTTTCCAAAAATCTTGACTAGCATAATTTCTAA
The DNA here is from genome assembly GCA_033977485.1 of Hydrangea macrophylla. Classification (NCBI taxonomy): domain Eukaryota; kingdom Viridiplantae; phylum Streptophyta; class Magnoliopsida; order Cornales; family Hydrangeaceae; genus Hydrangea; species Hydrangea macrophylla. The sequence continues at coordinate 149,909,057 of CM066988.1, forward strand.
AATATAATCTGGATAAGAAAATAGCTTTATACCATTTAAAGTGATAAAGTGTTGGACATTTGAGATTGATTAATAAATCTCGTCCTCTTTCCATAATCTGAGAAACATCTCCAAGAAAATGGAAAGTAATAGTAGTGATTAATGCAATTATTGCATCAGGTATAGGAGTCCTACTTCTATCTAGAATAGGATTTCCATCTTCATCAGTCTTGACAGAATTAATAATTTCTTCTCTTTGTATTTCTGTTAAAAACTGATTCCACCAGCCATTTAATTGACCTGTAAATCCAGATACTAAAAGATTTAAAACAGTTACTTCTGGATTAGTGTCAATCATTATTGCTCTAATAGCATTAGCTACCATAGCCATATGCTGGAGGACCTTTAAGATCTGATGATCTGATAAACCATCAATATTCCATTCATAAATGGAATTCCCATTGGATTTATAATCTGTCTTTCTTCGAATTGAAGATCAATAGGTGTAGGCCTAGGATAATAATTATGAGTAGTCCTTACTGTAGAATTAATAAACTGACTTTCCAAGGCAACTACATCTATTTCTTCATTAACTGATGATTCGTTATCAGTATGAGATATGGCGTTGACAGATTTTCCATTTTTTTTTCCTCACTCTTAGTTCCTGACCCTGAGGGTTCAATCTTAGGTAGATCTGTTGAAGAAATTATTGGGGCTTCTCTAATGTTTTTCCATTTGTCTTTTAAGACAGATAAGAATTCTGTATTAACAGTGTTTCTGATCTAAGGCTTTTGCCATGTTTTATATTTAATAGAACTTTTAGGTTTTGGTAAAACTGATGGCACATCATTTGCTTCAATTTTATCAATTGAGAGTTGATTCATAATAATACTAACATATTCTTCAATTCTATTAGTCTGTCTTCCTAAAGATTGGAGGTAAATGTTAGCGTAATTTAATTGCTCTATTATAGCAGTAGTATCTTCTTTTAAGATAGGTAAAGAGGCTCTGGGTGATGAAGGATCGATCCCAACTTTAACTGGAGTAGCCTTAGTTTTTTCATTAGTATCACTGTATCTGACAAAAAAAATAGCATTTGGGGGGTGGATACTTTCATGGACTTCTCCTCCTGGGAATAAACCCTATTGATTTAATATTACATTATTTGTAACATTAATGTAATATTAATGTTACAAATAATGTACCTTTTAAAGAATATTAATGTTACATTAATGTAATATTAATGTTACAAATAATGTAATATTAAATCAATAGGGTTTATTCCCAGGAGGAGAAGTCCATGAAAGTATCCACCCCCCAAATGCTATCTTTTTTGTCAGATACAGGGATACTAATGAAAAAACTAAGGCTGCTCTAGTTAAAGTTGGGATCGATCCTTCATCACCCAGAGCCTCTTTACTTATCTTAAAAGAAGATACTACTGCTATAACAGAGCAATTAAATTATGCTAACATTTACCTCCAATCTTTAGGAAGACAGACTAATAGAATTGAAGAATATGTTAGTATTATTATGAATCAACTTTCAATTGATCAAATTGAAGCAAATAATGTGCCATCAGTTTTACCAAAACCTAAAAGTTATGTTAAATATAAAACATGGCAAAAGTCTTTGATCAGAAACAATGTTAATACAGAATTCTTAGATGTCATAAAAGGAAGTTCAGATTCTCTCCCTGACTTCTTTACCCGCGAATTTTTGCAGACAAGCCATGAGGCCTAAATTCAGGGGTTATACCACTGAAGGAAGAGGAAGGGGTAGATACCCTTCTCACCATCATAATGCTGGTAATAAAGGTAAAAATAAAGTTCTAAGTAATTCTCCTCTTGAAAGGATCATAAATTACTCTGATCCTATTGACAAAGTTAAACTTTGGCCAATCCTTGTCTTAAATGACAACAAAGAAGCAGTTAATCTGCCTAGTGACATTGCAACTCACTATTTTGATATTCCCAATGACTGGTTCTTTCCTAAAACAGCTAATGGTAATTCCAGGGAATACTATGAAAACATTTTAATTGAGACTGGTTCAGTTGACATCAAACACAAGTTCGCTGCAGGAAAGCCAGCCTTTTCCCAGATGTTTATCTTAAAGATCTTATCCGCTTATGATTGGGGTATTGATCTTACAAAATAAAGGAAGTTATTCAAATCTCTTCCTAATGATTCAAGGTCATATAATTTTTATGACTATCAAAAAGCTTGGGACAAAGTCCTGCTTACCCAAAACTCATTATGTAAACATACTTGGTACTTTCAATTTAATAGAAATTTTAATTTTGATATTCCTCCTTGGTTTCATTCTTGGATTTTTAAACACGGTCCTGAACTTGAGATATTACCCTTTGAAATAAGCTGTTGTTATCAAATGTATAAAAAACAAGGATCTTCCTGGTAGAAGTGAAAATCCTTTATTTTATTTCTTTGTGGAGTTCTCAGTCCCTTGGATTCTCAAGTGGGAATTTGCCCTACAAAATTCCCCTTCTCATATCTGGACTTTATGTCGAAAATTCCAAGTTTGGTGGTGGGCTAAGTATAATAATTCAGACCTAACCACAGAAAGAATGGAAAAGCTTCTTAATATTGATCTTCCCCCTACTTCCTCTAAGAAAGAAGGATCATGTTCTTCTACAGACATTTTAGAGATTAAATTTCAAATTAAAATGGATTTAAAATCCAATTTTCCTAATTTAAGTCCTGAGTTTAAAGCTCGTGTTAAAGAAGAATCATGTGAGAAATTAAATTTTGATTCAGACAGTGATACTGAAACTATCCCTCCTTCTGATTCTTCAATGCAAGATGGACAAGGAGATCCTTATTACGAAAGTGAATTCCCTAGAGATGATGAAGACTATGGGTTTGAGACCCAATTCAATCATTAAAAAGAGTCACTTGAATACAAAATACTTTAATAAAGTATTAAGGATCTTATCTTTTAATAAAGATGTTTTCAGCTTTTAAAAAGCAATGGTCCTGATTCTTCCATGACTTAAAGTTACTTTTGTAAAGAGATTCCCCGACAAGATTTAAAGAAAATCTCTTTAAAGTCAAAAGTGATTCTGTTGACCAACAGCTTTTAATAAAGCCTCTTTCAAGAAGATAAGATGGAATCTCTGAGTGCTTTCCAGCTGTCCTTCCAGATCCTTCTGAATTCCCTATAAATTCAGACTTCTTCTTCATTCGAAGGCATCCAGTTTTCACTTTGAGTTTTCTTTCTTCTTCCCCTCTACCTGTAATTTCAGAGTGTTTTATTGTAAATTAGTGTGAGCGTGAGTGTTTTGAAGAAAGCAAAAAGCTCCTATAGCTGAAGCTAGTGTGCCTTGTAAAGCTTCACATTCATATGTAAGTACTTTGTGTGAATTTAAGTAATGTATTGTTCATGAGTTATTGTTTTCTTGTTTTAAGTCTTATTCGTCTTAAAGAACAGATTAGAGATAATTATCAGAAGATATATATATAATGACTATAATGACATCCTAAATCCTGATAATAGACTCATGCTACATGTTAGAATTTCAAGATTAAATGTTGAAATTGAAAATTAAATAGAAAGTTGAGAGTTCTTGCATGTGAATGTGTGATAGACTCAGTTATCGTTTTTTAATTAGAAATCTTAAGGATTTAGAAGGAAGCTATTCCGCTGCTCTGTCTGACCCTTATGTTCTTACAAACCATCATCCTACTACGTTAAAATGTATGCAGAAAGCCCTTAATGGAGTTAGGTTGGATATTAAGTTAATTAATAAAAAACTGTTCATTCTTGCTTGCTAGACTCTCTTCCCCTCCTTGTTGGTATCAGAGCCATAAGTGTTGGTTCCTGTTGAGATATTATCCTACTGTTAGGACATAGTACCTGATTCTTCCTAGGTAGGACGCATAGGTCGCATAGGTCCACTGTTGCCAGGTAGGCAATAGGACTGGAACGTGACTGGAACGTGTATTTGGAAGAAGTACTATTCACAGTATTATAATGAAGACATTAGCCAAGTTCTTTGGAACTTATACCTTAAATGAACAACTGTTCATTCTTGCTTGCTAGACTGTCTTCCCCTCCTTTTTGGTATCAGAGCCATAAGTGTTGGTTCCTGTTGAGACATTATCCTACTATTAGGACATAGTACCTGATTCTTCCTAGGTAGGACGCATAGGTCGCATAGGTCCGCTGTTGACAGGTAGGCATTAGGACTGGAACGTGTCTTTGGAAGAAGTACTATTCACAGTATTATAATGAAGACATTAGCCAAATTCTTTGGAACTTATACCTTAAATGACCTAATCCAATTAGAAAACTCACACGATTTATGCTAATCAATCTCAATTGAATTGTATTGCCTTATCAATTTACTTACCATGTATGAGTAGGTCTCTTGTATCGATAAAAGAGACCACTCACCTATTTTAAGGGGAATAGCACACTCATCTTACGCACCTATGCCTACTTCGCCTGTCTCTGGTAGCTTCATCCCCATTGTTGGTTCGCCAAAGACCCCCGGCGATTTGATACCATAGTGCAAGTACTCTGACACACACATGGACGTAGGGCTCTTCAATAACAGGGCCGAACCACATACAACTTCTCTTATCTAATTCTTCTTATCTTTTACACAATATTTGGCATCATTAGTTTGGCACCGTCTATGGGAAACGACGATTTTTTTCCTCCAAAACAAATCTCTTAGCTGATAATCATGCCTCCGAAGAAGAATAAGAAGATTGCTCAGTCAACATATCAGGCAGATTCGTCGATCGCGCAATTGGCGACTCCCATGACTCCAAAGCAGATCACTACGACTCTTGCACAACTTCTAGAGGATTAGCATCAAACCTAGCTACAAATCGAAGCTCTGCTGGCCCAACAGAATAAGCCCTCGCAGACTAAGGAACAACTTAGGAACAATGAGCGTGGTCATGTTCCTGTACGAACACGACGTGCCCGGACTGCTCCAGCATCCCCCCAGGATGTCGGACAGTCCGGGAACGATGAGCATGGTTGGGGTTCCATATAAACCGGCAAAGCGCCCGGGCCAACCTAAACCGCACAGGGAATGCCAGAGAGATCATCAATGATAGGCGCGTAGCCAGAGGAAAAGGACAATAGTGATTGACCCGGGAATTAGCCTAGGATCTCCCGGCCAGGAGCTAAAGCGACCTTAGGCACACGATTAACCAGAGTTAAAGCCGAGCCCTATCCCTGAGGATAGTGCACTTTAAAGAAGAAGCCTCTTCCTCCGACCCGACCTACCACATTGATATCGGACGAGACACCGGTCGGGAGGACGTGGAAGTATCAACGACTTGGAAAAACTGATCAAGAAATTAAGCCGAAAACCAAGTCGCAATTATACCAATACAGAGACTGAGTCACCGTTCACCGACCGGGTCACAGGATTTACCATTCTACACAAATTTTAACAGCCTCATCTCGACTCTTATGACAGGTTAGGAAGTCCGGTTGATCATGTCCGGACCTACAAGGCCCAAATGGCACTGGCGACCAACGCCGATGAACTGCTCTACCTGGCCTTTCCCCGCACTCTTAAGGAGCCAGCCACATAGTGGTTCCACTCGCTTAAGCCCCAATCGGTTGGTCACTTCAAGGAACTCAGCAGGCTTTTCGTTAGCCAGCTAGTGGGTATGCTTGGCCGACTACAGACAGACACCTAACTGCTAGCTGTCAATGAGCGAAAGGAAGAGTCTTTGAAGGATTACGTTGACCGGTTTAACTAGCAAAAGCTTCAGATTCACAACCTGAATGAGATGGTCGAAATCACAGCCTTCTGCTCGGGGGTTTAAAACACCAAGGTCGCCACGTCGTTCCACCGTCAACGGTCATCAACCTTGGTTTAACTCTCGGAGAGGGTCGGAAAGTACATCGACATCGAGGAGTTATTGAAGTCCAGACACTCAAACTTCGCGGAAGATGATTCCCCAAGAGTCAAACAGAAATGGGAGGCCTCTGAAAAGAACTCAGAAAAGAAATAAAAATAGGATTAGCAATGGGGTGGTCGGGATCAGACCCCAATCGCCTTCACGCCACTTTCCTGGCCCATTCAAGAGGTCATGGTAGCTATTGAGACTCAGAATCTGCTCAAGAAACCCACTAAATTGAAGAGCCCACTGTAGATACCCCATTTTGTCGGCTAACAGATTTAGGAGGCCACAAGCATGTCAAACCTCGATGATTAGAAAGTTTGGATTTTCAGAGATTGCCTCTAACTCTCAAGAAGTCAAAGAATTTGCAGAAATGACCAAAATGCCCCTAAAAGTCCAAAATTCTCCACGATTGGCCCAGAATCTCAGAATTCATTCGATGTTATTCCAAACAAAAAAAAGGTATTTTAAAAGATGAATATTTGAAATCGTAAGCTCCCAGAGACCCCCGGAAGTTCCCGGAAAGTCTCCGTTGACCGATTTGACCAAGGTTTGACCAAGTTTGACCAGGTTTGACCAAAATCATCCAAATTCACCCAAAAGTTTTGAGATCATTCTACATCATGTGAAAAGTCTTAAAATATGTTTTAAAAGAAAATCGGACGAAAACGTCAGTCTTTGGAGGCTCCCAGAACTTCCCGGAATTTCCTGGAAGTGCACTGTTTGACTGATTTGACTGCAAGTTTGACCAAAAATCAAAGTCTTCTTTTCGACATTGAAATATTTTTATCAAATACTAGAGGTCAATAGCTTTCCAACGGTATATCGCACATAATTTCTGGACCTAAAACGAATTTGTTATGAATTTCTGAAGGTGAAAAATGCAATCAATTCGGCTTTTATCGCGAATACCGCAAAACTTTCCAAAGTGACCCAACTCTAAACTATTTTTTATGGAAAGTAGACCTCAATACCTTTCCAACGGTATATCACAATCTCAATTTGGATTTCGTATGAATTTTCTGTGAATTTCGGACGAAATAGGGCCGTTTTGCGAATTTCGGGAGTTCTGGGGGCCAAAATGCAATTTTTGGTCAACGGGGGAGTTGACTGCCGTGGCGGCATTGGCCAAGTGCCGCGGCGGCACTCTGAGTGATTTTTCATTTTTTTTGTAATTTTTGGTTAATTTTTGAGTTTTAATTCAAATTTTCAACAAATAAAACGACATAGTTTTTATTATTCCGGGATTTTGGACCAATTAGAGACTTTTTAAAACCCAAAATACATCCCCAAGTTGGCCTATAAAAGAGACCCATTTACTTCCATTTAGGGAGGAGCTTGGAAGCCATTAGAGAGAGATATAGAAAGTTAGGAAGAAATAGAGAGAGAAATCAAGATCTTCTTCTTCAAATCCAAGCCAAATGTGAGTTTTTTTATTTAGTTTTCTAAAAACTAAACTTTTATTTTCAAACTTCAATCCATCTTCTTCATCTTCTTTGAGTTTCCTATGAGTTAGAGAGTGATGTACTCACCCATATACACACATATGAGAGGTTGAATGCTTGTGGTTCTACCATTGGATATCATCTATTGATTTGTTCACTTGCTTGTTTATATAATGTTCATCTCTTCTCACCTCATTTCTTTTTGATTTTCTTTATTTACTTACTAGTTCATCATCATCTAAGTGATGACATGAAGTTTGAGGTGAGTGAATCCTTATGGATAGTAGCTCTTGACCTCAAAAACATGTTTGATAGATGATGATTATAACTTCAATACCTCCAAGGGTCGCAGAAAAAACTGTCACAGAACTCAATAAAATTAGTACTAATATGATAGACTCACTTCAAGGAGTCCGAATATATAGCCTATTTTGAAAACCGACGACGTTAGGCGTGTCAACCGGCGTCTAGAAAGTCGTCGTCTTTCCGTCACAATCTCTCGTAACCCTCTGTATACTAACCAATTTGTAAATTAAAGAAGGCACAAAGGAGGTGATGAATCACCTCCCAGGTGTCTTACTTATATAACTTCCTAATTTTATTATAACAATCCTGCAAGTTTGCTATTTTTGTAATTACGCCCCTATTAATTATGAAACTGTATTAAAACTATCCCAAACCTAAATAGATGTTCTTCTATGTCTCGCATGGGTCCCATAAGTGGTCCCATATAATTATATGAAGTTTTAAATTAGCCTACTAATTATGTAACGTGTTCAATTCGTGCTCACAAAGGTACCCTAATTGACCCCAAAAGTGGTCATCACCTAATAACATGATATTAACAACAATAAAATAATAAATCATTTAAGCCTTAATAAACATTTAGGCACATAGGGTATTCCACATATTGCTGTCCCATCTCAACTGGGACCCATCCACACGTATCTCAACTTGGGATTGCCATACTGGCCATAACTGGGTTCCCAACTGGACACCCATAATCAACTTAGTGGGTTAATCCCACCTCCAGTAAGTGTCACATGACACATTAATTAACATTAACTCATTATTATGCATGCTAAAGCAATATTAAAGACAAACTGCGGGAGCGGGTGTTATAATCGCAGGTCATCCAGCCACATGAAGAGCTTCCACTAGTAGAGAATCCACCATAGGAAGAGGGTATGCCTATTAGAAAGAAGGTTATGTAGTGTGGGACACATTTTTAAACAAAGATAGTCCATAGGATCCACAATAACATTTTGTTTTTGATGTATTATAAACAGATAACTGCACATTTGTATATATATAATTTTTTTATTGTGTACATCAATATATCTCTTCCCTTCACACACTCTCTATCTCTCTCTCTATCTCTCTCCCACATATCTCTCTATCCCACTCTCTCTATCTCTCTCTCTCTCTCTCACACTATCTCTCTATATCTCTCCCACTCTCTATATCTCTTGTGTTTTTACAAATACACCTCTTAGTGGATTGATTATGTTGATATTGTTGGAGTATTATGCTTGGAGTATTGCAGGGGGCTGCTGCTAAAATGGACTGCTGGGAAGTTTAGCTACTGATGAAATCGCTAGTTCAGGTAGCAACTTATACTTGACTAAAGTCGCTATTTGAAGTAGCAACTTTTGTATTTATTGAAGTTGTTATTTGAAATAGCGAGTTCAAGTTGGAATGTTTTGGTGTGAAGTCGCTAGTTGAGGTAGCGACTTCAAGAAAGTGATGAATTTGGAAAATAAGTTGAAACAATGACGGATCATGGACATATTTGACCCAATTTGAAGCTTTGAGTAAAAAATTCCAAAGAAATGGTTTTGTTTTCAAAGATAACATTCATCACTTTTTACAAAGATATGGATAATGTCCAGTGGATAATTTGTCCGGTAGTGTGGACAGGTTTGTTTTAAAAAAAAAAAGATAATTGTTGGGAAATCCCTACAAGTAATCCTCAAAAGTTTAAAACTTCAATTGCTTTGACCATTTTTTAAAAAGGACAAAATGAATCTAAGTCAGTGCTCGCACGGTATAAGTGCATGCACTATAAGATATCTCATGCCACTATCGATCGCCCCCCTCACGCGCGCTTTGCTTGCTTTCAGCCACTCACACCGTGTGAGTGGTAGTACCATATGATATCCATTTCGAAAATATTTTTTTAAAATTTAAACCTCCATAACTTTTGATCTACAACTCTATTTCTTACAAATTTTATATCGTTGGAACCGTGTCGACGAGATCTACAAAACTAGTATCATTGTTGATATCTTTTGAGCAAAAGAAAAAAATTATTATTTTTACATGCCATGTTCTTGACGAACCAAATCAAATTTTCACATAATATTCGTGTTTGGATTATTGAATTTTCACTTAACATTCACGTATGCTAAGTTGATATGTTGTGATGGTTTTAGTGAAATTTTATAAGAATTTTGCATTTTGTTTGGGCTGAAAAACTATGTTTTATAATTGTTTGTAAAATTTGATTTTTTAAAAACAAAATATGCATTGTAATGTGAAAAAAAGAGAGTGAAATTTCACTTGTCATACTTGAATATTAAGTGAAATTTCACTAAACTCGTAAATGAAAATTAAGTAAAATTTCACTTAAATCGACATTTGAGGGACTTTTTAACAAAGTAAGTATCAAATTGAACTTTAAACTCTAGAGAGTTGCTTCTAGTGACTTTTGGGATAGTTAGTTAGTGAAGTTTCACTTGCCATACAAGAAAACTAAGTGAAATCTTACTGAACGAGTAGACGAATGTTAAGTTTAACTTCAAATTTTTCATGAAGAAGACATGTACGGGTTTAGTGAATTTTCACTTAATATTTATGTATGCCAAATTTATATGTTTTGAGAATTTTTTTTTTTTTTTAAAAAGATGAATAGCAATAAAGCCATTGCTACCTCATTAAGGCTTAGTTTGGCCCCATTTTGGTGCTTATCCTTTTTTAAAGCTGTGGATATCGCAGGTTTTTCAAATTTTACCCACTTTTAAAAACATTTTCAAATTCAAAGAGTCGCCACTTAATTTTTTTTTAAAAGGAAAAATTAAGAAACCATTTCAAAGGCAAACTGATCTTTTTGCGAAACCAAAGATAAACTGGGTCCGGGGATTATGGAATGAAAGGGGAAGGAGCCCAGCGGACTAAAACACCCCCTTTCATCCTATCTCACGATAGGCCTCTACTCAACATCCTTTTTAATCAAATTAATAATCTAAGCATGCCCTCAATTAATACATATATAGGCATACATAACACGAGCATGTTGGAAATGGTGTAAAATTGCTAACGATAAGATATCATTCATAAGCCACGTAATACAAGTAGCAAACAACATGATGTGCAATAGAGAACTAGAAAACATACCCGGGATCCAGCCGCGAATATCAAACGTGCAATGCATGCAAGAACAAAATAAACCTAAGAAAGGTCTCTAACACATATATACACATAAGGCAAAACCTAAGCTAAGGTGCCGCACATAGGGTCGAAAAATCAATTAAAATCAATGAAATAGATTAAACTAGAGAAGGGTTGAGAAATTGTACCTCAAAGCGCTACAAAACAAAGGTTAGTACACATGCCTCATACTAGATATAATATCAAAGGTAATCAATCCTAAGTCATGTTCAATTAAATTCAATTAAGCCCAATCTTTGTCCAAGAACTATTTCTAACTATAAGCATCAATGTATATGAATGAATGAATGATTATGAACAATAATAAGATATGAATTTATTCACTAATTTGGATCACTTAGCCTCTGGGTTTAATCTAAATTATCCTTGTTCAAAACATGGTTTGAGTCCTAAGCCATTAGGAGACCATTTGAGTTGAAATAAATAAGATTAGACAAAAACATGAGCAGTTTTTTGTGATTTACAGAGAGCAGACCCGACGTTCAAAAATGGAAATAAAATACTTTCAATGGTTGGATCTTACTGATTTTTGGATATGTTATGCTTCTGTGAGTCTAGTTTCTAACCCAAAAAGAAAATCAAGGTTTCAACGGTTAGATCTCCGGGAATATGAAAAATACTAGACCTCACTCAGGATTATGCAATTCTCTGTCCAGAGATCTTGTATGATTTTCTAAAAATAGTAAAGAAATGAGAAACACTTAGATCTTTTTAGGGTGCCTTCCTAACACATTAAGGTACTTATAAAAAATTATTTGAGACCCCAAAAACTTTATTAGGGTTCTGATTTATTAATTTCAAAACAGACTTATTATTCTGAAAGCATTTTAGAACTCTGGACAGATTGTGATTAGCTCACAAAAATCATGATCAAACTTCTCTAATCACAAAATCTTGCTAAAACAAAAATCACAGCGGTAAAACAATGTGTTACTGATATTTTCCCGTTGGTTTCACTTGATTTCAACGGTTAGATCTTAAACTAAAAATCTTTGATCAAAAACAGTTTGTGAACCCACTGTTTTTGTCTTGCTAGTTCAAGTTTGTTGATTGGCCTCAACTATTAAAACATGAAGTTGGGGCTCAAACCAAACTACTTCTTCTACCATTTGATGGTCATTTAAGACTATGAGGCACACCACACTTATGGATCTTGATGAAGTATTGAAATGAAGTATTGAAATGAACTTCACAAAGTCCTCAAATAAAGAACTCAAACCTATGGACCCAAGTTTGAATTCAACTTATCACTCCTACCATTTGATGGTCATTGGAGTTAGAGACATACTCATATGTAGGTTTTAGATGAAGTATGAAAGACTTCTTAAAACCTAAGAGAAAGATTAGTCCAAGCCATGGGAGTAGACTTGAATTAACACATTTTCTCCTACCATTTGATGGTCATTGGAGACTAAATGAAGTTAAAATCTACTTAAACCTTATTGGAATATAGTAAGGATTCCATAAGATTTCTTAATGAAGAGGTTCAAGTCATGGATTAAGACTTGAATCTCACTAATTATATGTAGATTAAGACTATGATTCATTCTAATCTCCATATAGATCATAAGATCATAGGAAATTAAATAATCAAACTCAAAGAGGTTCAATGAGATATGGAAGATCTCATGTACCTTTTTAATGAAATAGAAATAAGGAAAATCAAGGAATACTTAGAAGACTAAGGATACAAACTCTTTAAAGTTGAATTTATCTTAAACCCAAAGCTAATTACATCCAAATTGATGAAATGTCATGAGATTCAATCACAAGTTCTTGGTGGTGTGTGATGAAATGGGATAAGAAGAGAGGTTTTGAAAATGTGAAAAAGTTCCTAGAACTATGAACTTGTGATTGAATGGTCCTAATTCTATCAAGGATTAAGAGGTTACCTCTAGGACCTCAAGTATTTCTTCAACTTCTTGTGAGGATCTCCCAAGATTTCCCAAATTCTCTTCAAGATTCTTCAAATTCTTCAAGAAATTCTTCTTCTCTCTCTCTAAAAATCTATATGATTCTTGTATGTATCTATCTCTTGATTTTCAAGTTCAAGTCCTCAAAATGGAAGATGAGGTTTTGTTTATATAGGCCTCTATTCCAGGGATAGATGGGTAAATTCGGGTGAAAACCCATGTGCAAGGTTTTCTTCTAGAACATGTGAGAAGATGCAGTCTGTTACAGCCAGCGGCACTCGCTGAGTGCCGGCGCGGCACTCAGTGAGTGCCGCCGCGTTTTCCGCGTGCCGGGGCTAACTGAATTTTGTCCCTCTTTTTGATTTTTCAAAAGTATGTTGGTGTAAACAAAATTTTTTTATTTTATGTATGTATATATTTGCATTAAGATCCCCCATGTGCATGGTATATTTTTGAATATACTATTTCTTTTTTGTATTTTCTCTTTTTTAAAAATCTTTTTATTTATTTTGTTCTTCCTTTTTTCAAGAAAAACTCCCTCTTTCTCTCTTTCCTTTTTTTTTTCTCTTTCTTTGAAATAAAATGGATTTCCAGACTGGGTTTCTCACACGTTCTTCATCGTTCGGGTTTCCCTCCCGAATGCCTGAATCCTCTCCCTTTATCATTTTTATTATTTTCTAAATTTTTTTCTTGAAGGTTTTGAATTTCTTGGGAAAATCCTCGAATGTCACGGATATCATCATCATCGGTCTTTGAGAGGTAACCAATCTCTGGATTTGACGTTTAGTCAAAATTGGGGTGTCTACAAAAGCATAATTTCATGTTAATTCATTTGATAACTAGTTTATGAGCTTTGCAAAAATGGAACTTAGGGCTTTTTTGGGGAGAGTTTTTAAAAGCTCTAGAAATGAGTGAAACTTCACTTAATATTTTATGTATATCAAGTGAAATTTCACTTATTATTTATGTATGTAAAAACATGAAAATCTTTATTCTCAAAACATATCAACAATAAAATTTTAAAAAGACGAATTTTAACAAGAATTCCTGCATTTGTTTTGGTTGAAAAATTGTGTTTTATAATTGATTATGAAATTTGCTTATTTTAACAAAATATGCATTGTTTAAAAAAAAAAAAAATCACCATGCCTACATGAATATTTAGTGAAATTTCACTTAACTCGTACATGAACATTAAGGTTTAGTTTGACCCCCATTTTGGCGCTTCTTCTTTTTTAAAGCACAATTTTATGTTAATTCATTTGGTAACTAATTTATGAGCTTTGCAAAAATTGAATTTAGGGCTTTTTTAGGAGAGCTTTTAAAAGCTCTAGAATTGAGTGAAATTCACTTAATATTTTATGTATATCAAGTGAAGTTTCACTTATTATTCATGTATGTAAAAACATGAATTTTTTTTTCTCAGAATATATCAACAATGATACTAGTTTTGTAGCTCTCGTTGACATGATTCCAACGGTATAAAATTTGCGAAAAATGGAGTTATAGGTCAAAAGTTATGGATATTTAATGGTTAAAAATATTTTTTGAAATTAGAAATAATACGATACACTGCTCGCACGATGCGAGCAGCCTTTGAAGAAGACGCGTGGGGTGATGGTGGTTGTTGATTGGAGATTCTATGGTGCGCGCACTTATACCATGCGAACACCAGCTGCCAACTTTTTGTCCTTTTTATTAAGTCACTCTCTAATTTGTACTTGAACTTAATAAATGGTATACTGAGGTCCTTTTTAGTAAATGCCCCTTAAAAAAAGAAAAGAAAATGTTATTTCAGCGGGTGATTCTATTTGCACCCACCTTATTTACTCACTACACCCATTTACTTTTCACACCCACAATTTCAATTAAAATTAAAATAACCTACTTTCTACACCCACCCTCTATTCCCAAAATAACCTTAATACACCCTCTTTTTATCTCTCATTTCATTTACTCTCTACACCCACCATTATCATCATTTCCCTTTCTAATTTGCAATCAAACCCTAAGCAAATACCCAAAAATTTACAGCAGTGATTGGCAACTTTCAAGAAGCCATGGTGGTGAAGGCTCCTCCAAATTTGCTCACGGTACACTTACATTTTCATAAATTAATCATGCTTTTTTTTTAATGTGTTTCGTATATGTGATGTAGCAATTTAAAAGCTTTGATTTCGTGATGTGCTGGTATTTTTCCCAAAAAATTTGCTCACGGTACACTTATTTTTCGTGATGTGCTTGTAATTAGAGACAAGGCTAATTATTTTTGTTTGGGCGATTTCCGTTCGGACTACCAGGGCCGTACATTTTGCATTTGTTCAATGCACTTCAGCCGAACAAATACAACATGTTCCACTTATATTAACTGAACAAAGAAAGAACTAAAAAAATTGAATGTTCATTTGGTTGATCTAATAGCTATAATAAATAATATTATACAAGAGAAATACTTTTGTTCAACTTCTATGAAACATTCCACTAACAAGGAAAGATCCACACTACTATGCCACCATCTTAAGTTATGATTCTCATATTTGATTCCCAAATTTGGTTTCTAAATGGCTTAATAGGTGTACTGTCTGATGTAATTGTGATCAGTGGTATCACTGTTGGGTTTGTGCCCTCAAACCATTACTTTATGTATGAGACATTGACATTTTAATATATGGATATCAGCTTTACATTTCATTGTGTATGTTCTTTTCATGAGATGATTGTTAATCCTTAAGTATTATAGTAAGTAATTCGTGTGTGTATGAGATGCACACAAGTGAGATACGAATTACTATTCTTTAAATACTTAGAATGTGTCACAGTGGATGATGAGACTGGGTACCTCATCAAGTCTACACTGTAGCATAATTAACTACCATTGGATGGAGTGATTAATCTCAATCACTAGAGTGTAGCTCTTAGTTGATATGATAGTGCTTATAGTGCATTGACGGACCTGAGTTTCCTATTGACGCTTAAGACTGTCAAATAGTCAATAGGAACTCATAACTTGTATAAGGTACGTGTTCTTAATCTTGAGACGATTATGAACACAGACTATGGATATGGCTGCTTTGACTTACCAATCAGTGAGGTCTATAAAAGATCAACACCTGGGTATCTTGGGTATGTCATATTCATAGGGTTGTGAACATATATTGTCAAGATAGAATCTACCCTCTGTTTCAGAGTAAGCATTCCCTTGAGAATGTCACCATATCGATTACTGAGTACTGCAGTCTTGTTGATAAGAGTTATCAACATGTTTGGTAATCATGAGAGGTGAATGGGACTCAAGGAATACAAGAAGTAATCATGATTCAGGTTGACAGTAACAGTTATCCGACTACCTGAATATGATTACGAATGCTGACGATAGAGGGATATTAGTACACCATACAAGTCTAGTTATCGCTTCGGATATGTTCTTTTGCGTTGGAGTTCAGTTATCGTTTTATAGTGGAGTAAACTTTAACTGACCAGTTAGTTAGTTTGCTGATCAAAGAGTTTGGTCATGGTAATTAACAAACTGGTCTGAGCCAACAATAAAGAGCCTAGGAGGTCCCACTCTTAGCTCCGCTAGGATACTTGGAAAGGCAAATGAGGATGATGTCCAGACAGGTTCGATCGATCGAAGATGTTTCGATCGATTGAAGTCTGCAGGTTCGATCGATCGAAGATGGTTCGATCGATCGAATGTTCGATCGATCGAAGACACTTCGATCGCTCGAAATCTAGGTCGGTTCTGGGAATCTATAAATAGGGCAGCTGCGTTCTGGAAAAAGTTGTTCGTCGTTTTGAACGTCAGAAGCTGCAGAAACTATTTTGGAGTCCCAAAACCTTCTCTATCCTCTCCATTAGGGTTCCCACAAACCCTAGCCCTTCCTGCGAGCATCCACAGGAGTCATAGGAGTGAAGACAATCTAGTGGAGGCTGCTGGAAATCAGAGATTTCAGAACTGGGTTCAAGATAGTAAGGTATAATCTTTGTCCCCCCCTTTGTACGCATCTATAGAATTGACTAGTAGTAGATCCTAGGGTACCAATAAGTTTTGTAACTTGACCTATTTCCGCTGCGCGTTTAAACTTTCAATTTAAACCGGTTTTTCCTTCAATTGGTATCAGAGCCACGCTCGTTTGGATCTATAGATGCGTTTTTTTTTTGGAACACTATTTTGATTTGCATGTTGATTTTAGAACAGCTTTCGAAACTGCATCGTCACAGATCTGTTTCTGCAGTGTTATTGCAGCAGTATACAAATCTGTGATTGCATTGGATGCAAGATGGGTTCGATCGATCGAAGTAGTATCGATCGATCGAACGCTCTGTACTCAAGCGATCGAACAGGTTTCGATCGATCGAAACCTTCTGTTGTTCGATCGATCGAATAGAGTTCGATCGATCGAGACAGACTCTTTGTCAGGATCTTTGTTTCACAGTCTTAAAGAGTTTTGAAATTAAAAAATTTAATTTTAAAATATTCTGTAAAATTTTCAAATCATTATGTGAAACAGAATGTTCAAGCGATTGAACAATGTTCAATCGATCGAAGGTTCGAGCGATCGAACGGGCTTCGATCGATCGAACTGTGACAGAGAAGTTAGATGCTGTTTTTTGAGTTCTGATTCAGTATGTAAAGAGTTTATATACTGTGTGAATCAATTAGGGGTTCCAATAGTTATATTTTTGTTATATATATGCGTGGATGTGGTTTCAACTAACCTTTTGCAGCAAAAGTTAGTCACTATCTCTCATGGCGCCAAGAGCATTTAATTTTGTGTTTGAATGGTTTGAGATTGGTGTATTGTTTTAATTTTGGTTTGGTTTTAAGGCATATGTAAAGGGCGCTGCGACTTCAATCCTACGACAAGGAAAGTCGCACCGGTTTCCCTAGCCTTTTATTTTGTTGTTGCTATTTCTATTTCTAGATAAATTGTAAGCTTCAAAAGAGGCATAGGTTCAATGTAATAGAATTAGAATATCCATGAAGATGGAGCAAGGAGCCGTTGTCCATGAAGATGGAGCTGGAGGCGATCAAACCAAAAGCAGGTTCTATGGAGATAGAGCCATGGGAGATAGAGGCATCGTTTGGATGTCTTTTATTTCATTTTAGTTTTTTGTTTTATGTGCTTTGTTTGTGATTGGCGTATAATACATTATTGCATGCACGCAAAACAAGTTTTCTAAAATAAAATTCAAAAACCATTTTCAACACATTAGTAAACATTAGATGTTTATGGGAAGTGTGTAGAAACAGATTTTCTCAAAAAGCAAAATCCTTTTTTACTAAATCTAGTGGGAGAGGGTCTTATTAATTACACCCACGATCTTCCATTAACGGTTCAATGTAAGATGAGTGGTGCATTCTGTGTCACCTCGCCAGGGGTGATCATTCCATACCGAGGGTGCATTACTCATTGGTTACTAGATGTGAACTTCTTTTGATAGGATCAATCAGACGTGTTAGAGGGTGACCACCATACGGAGGCGCTACTTGAGACGGTTGTGATTGGATCCTAGTTAATGGTACACACTAGCTAAGCTATGGATAAGGGATCCCACACGGGGCATTATTCAGAAACTTAGAGATCAAATAGGTTCGGAAGTCATAACTTGTTTTGCAAGAGTTGCATAGCGGATAAGTTATGATAAATCGAAAGATCGAACATTGACCACCACACGGAGGCTTTATTCTTTCGTTTCGATATTCCGGCGACTTTGTTTTAAAATAAGAGTTTTTAAAAGGATTCTTTTATTTCAAACTGTCAAATTCTGATATCCATATTTATTTTGTTTTGATTTTTCAGTAAATCATAATGTCTGGATCTGCATTTAGTCCACTTGCCACCATACTCACTCAAAACAAGTTAACTGGAAACAACTACACTGAATGGAAACGTAACCTTGACATCGTGTTAACTGCGGAGGATCACATATATGTCCTCACCACCCCATGCCCCGAAGAACCCGCTGCAAATGCTTCGGCTGCTGCTAGACGCGAGTTCGATAAATGGAAAAAGTCGAATGGGATGGCTCGTTGTTACATATTGGCTTCTATGGCTAATGTGTTACAACACCAATACCAGTCGAACAATTCCGCCAGTGACATTATCGAATCCCTGAAAAAGATGTTTGGGGAGCATGGCAAGCCTGCCAGACAGGTAGCTATGCAGAAGATAATGAGTGCTAAGATGTCGGAAGGGACTCCAGTCAAAGAACATGTTTTGAAAATGATTGGTTATTTAAACGAGCTGGAGACCCTAGGTGCCAACATCGATGCACAGACCCAAGTTGATATGATCCTCAATACGCTGTCGCCATCATTCGCTCAATTTAAACTAAATTATAATATGAATAAAATGGATTTTTCAATGAGCGAATTGATGAGCTCTTTATTGGCAGCGGAAGGGGTGATCAAGCCTGGGGGCAGCGTTTTAAACGTTGAAAAAAGCGCTTCCTCTTCCCGATCTATGCCGAAAGGAAAGAAAGGGAAGAAGAAGGCTAGCACTGGTGGTTCAAGTGTTGGACCGGTCCCTAAGATTGCAAAATCTAAGGGAAAAGGTAAGGGCAAAGGGAAGGTTGGTGGCCAAGGCAAAGGAAAGTGTTTCCAATGCGGTGAGAAGGGCCACTAGAAGAGGAACTGTCCAGAATTCTTAGCTACAAGAGTTCAAGGTATGATTGAATCACATGTGATTGAAGTAAGTTTTATAACGGATACTTCAAACACTTGGTGCATTGATTCTGGTGCGACTAACCATATCTGTAATTCATTGCAGGGGTTCAGATCAACCAGGAAGTGCAGTGATGGGGAAATCGTACTTACTCTAGGTTCTAGCGCAACCGTTTCTGCGGTTGCTATAGGAGTCGTAGTTTTAGAATTTCTAGACAATAAAGTTTTGATTTTATCATATGTACTTTACGTCCCTTCAATGAGACGTAATTTAATTTCAGTTTCTAATTTATCGAATAATGGTTATTTTTTTCATTTTGAAACTGAAGTTGTGATTAAAAGAAATGGTTCTTTTATATGTTCTGGTGTTAAATCAAATGGTTTGTATGTGATTACTCCCAATATTTCTAAAGATTCTTGTATGGAACTTAATAACTCAATGGTAACTGTATCATCTAAAAGAAAGAGACCTTCCACTAATCCAACAAGGCTTTGGCATATGAGGCTTGGTCATATCAATCTAAATAGGATTGGCAGACTAGTCAAAGAAGGGGTCTTAGGCGATTTGGTTCTCGAACCAATAGAAGTCTGCGAGTCTTGTTTAGAGGGTAAGATGACCAAAAGGCCCTTTCCTGTAAAGGGCAATAGAACCAATGCATTGTTGGAATTAGTTCATACTGATGTGTGTGGACCAATAAATATTAGAGCAAGGGGTGGTTATGAGTATTTCATAACATTTACCGATGACCACTCCAGGTATGGATATGTGTACCTAATGCAGCACAAGTCTGAAGCCTTTGAAAAGTTCAAAGAGTTTAGGGCTGAAGTGGAGAAGCAATTGGGCACACATATCAAGACCATTCGATCTGATCGAGGTGGCGAGTACCTCTCTAATGAGTTTATTGATCACCTCGTACAGAATGGGATTCTATCACAGTTGACTGCACCTGGTACGCCTCAGCAAAATGGTGTAGCGGAGAGAAGGAATCGGACTCTTTTAGACATGACTAGGTCGATGATGAGTTATTCTGAGTTGCCATTATTCCTTTGGGGTTATGCTTTGGAAACCGCTGCTTACATACTAAATCTAGTACCAAGCAAATCTGTTCCAAGGACACCACGAGAGATGTGGATTGGGCGCAAGCCTTCTTTGCAACATCTCCGGATATGGGGGTGTCCGGCACATGTGCTGAAAGGAAAGATGAGCAAGTTGGATTCTAGATCGGAAGTATGTTACTTCGTAGGGTATCCAAAGGGTACTTATGGATGGTATTTTTATGATCCAAGAGAGCAGAAAGTGTTTGTTAGTACGAATGCTATTTTCTTGGAAGATGACTATATCATGAACCATAAACCTAAGGGAAGGATAGATCTTAGAGAGATAGAAGGAGAGCCCTCAGTTCAACCCGTAGTTAATAACGATGTAAATCAGGAAAACACCACTTCTTCACCTATTTCCGCACCAGTACCTCGTCGTAGTGGGAGGATTATCAGCCAGCCTGATAGATACATGTTCTTAGGAGAAGTTTTTGAAGCTGTCTCCATAGAATCTGAATCTGATCCTACCACATACGAAGAGGCAATGGCTAATGTTGATTCAGCTCATTGGGTTAAAGCTATGAAGGCTGAATTGGAATCTATGGATTCTAATCAGGTCTGGGATCTTGTAGAACTTCCAGCCAATATTAAACCCATTGGCTGTAAGTGGGTCTACAAGAGGAAAAGAGGATCTGATGGAAATATTGAGACCTTTAAGGCAAGGCTTGTAGCGAAAGGTTATACTCAGAGGGAGGGCATTGACTATGAGGAAACCTTCTCGCCGGTGGCCATGCTCAAGTCCATCAGAATACTCTTATCCATTGCTGCATGCCTAGATTTTGAGATCTGGCAGATGGACGTCAAGACTGCATTCTTGAATGGCAATCTTGAGGAGGACATCTATATGCAACAACCAGAAGGGTTCATAGCTGGTCGGAAAGGTAACTTGGTATGCAAGTTGCAAAAGTCCATTTATGGGCTTAAGCAGGCATCCAGAAGTTGGAACATCCGATTTGACCAAGCGGTCAAGTCGTTTGGTTTCATACAGAATCTGGATGAACCTTGTGTATACAAGAAATGTGAAGGCAAAGTGGTGGCTTTTCTTGTGCTTTACGTTGACGACATTCTACTCATTGGAAATGATGTAGCGGCGCTGTCAACGGTCAAGGTTTGGCTAGCTAGTACTTTCGATATGAAGGATTTAGGAGAGGCGAGCTATATTCTTGGGATAAAGCTCTTTCGAGATCGCAAGCGGAAGGTAATGGGATTATCTCAAGCTGGTTATATCGATAAAGTACTAACTAGGTTTTCAATGGATAATTCGAAGAAAGGTTTGTTACCTTTCAGGCATGGTTTTAGCGTTCTCCAAGGACCAGTGTCCAAAGACACAGGAGGAGAGGAATCGCATGACAGGAGTTCCCTATGCTTCGGCAGTGGGAAGTCTCATGTATGCAATGTTATGCACTAGACCAGATATCTGCTTTGCCGTTGGCATGGTTAGCAGATATCAGTCGAATCCGGGTCCAGAGCACTGGACAGCCGTTAAGCACATTCTTAAGTACTTGAGAAGGACTAAAGATCACATGCTTATGTACGGTGGTAGTGAGTTAATTCCAGTAGGATACACTGACTCGGACTTTATGTCAGATAAAGATTCGAGAAAGTCGACGTCCGGTCATCTCTTTACCTTGGGAGGTGGTGCTGTCAGTTGGAGGAGCATTAAGCAGAAATGCATTGCAGACTCAACTACAGAAGCTGAGTATGTGGCTGCTTGTGAAGCCGCAAAGGAAGCTGTTTGGCTCAAGAAGTTCCTTATGGAACTCGAGGTGGTACCAGCGTCGTTGTCGCCTATTACGCTTTATTGTGATAATAGTGGGGCAGTGGCTCAGTCCAAGGAGCCAAGGAACCACGGAAAGGGAAAGCACGTAGAGCGGAAATATCATCTTATCCGAGATATTATTCAACGTGGAGATGTGACTGTCACCAAGATTGCCACAGCTGACAATCTTGCTGATCCGTTTACAAAGGCCTTGCCACAGAAGGTCTTTGATCGTCATCTAGATAGTCTAGGTCTTAGATGTAGTTCTGAATGGTTATGAGTGCAAGTGGGAGTTTGTTGGGTTTGTGCCCTCAAACCATTACTTTATGTATGAGACATTGACATTTTAATATATGGATATCAGCTTTACATTTCATTGTGTATGTTCTTTTCATGAGATGATTGTTAATCCTTAAGTATTATAGTAAGTAATTCGTGTGTGTATGAGATGCACACAAGTGAGATACGAATTACTATTCTTTAAATACTTAGAATGTGTCACAGTGGATGATGAGACTGGGTACCTCATCAAGTCTACACTGTAGCATAATTAACTACCATTGGATGGAGTGATTAATCTCAATCACTAGAGTGTAGCTCTTAGTTGATATGCTAGTGCTTATAGTGCATTGACGGACCTGAGTTTCCTATTGACGCTTAAGACTGTCAAATAGTCAATAGGAACTCATAACTTGTATAAGGTACGTGTTCTTAATCTTGAGACGATTATGAACACAGACTATGGATATGGCTGCTTTGACTTACCAATCAGTGAGGTCTATAAAAGATCAACACCTGGGTATCTTGGGTATGTCATATTCATAGGGTTGTGAACATATATTGTCAAGATAGAATCTACCCTCTGTTTCAGAGTAAGCATTCCCTTGAGAATGTCACCATATCGATTACTGAGTACTGCAGTCTTGTTAATAAGAGTTATCAACATGTTTGGTAATCATGAGAGGTGAATGGGACTCAAGGAATACAAGAAGTAATCATGATTCAGGTTGACAGTAACAGTTATCCGACTACCTGAATATGATTACGAATGCTGACGGTAGAGGGATATTAGTACACCATACAAGTCTAGTTATCGCTTCGGATATGTTCTTTTGCGTTGGAGTTCAGTTATCGTTTTATAGTGGAGTAAACTTTAACTGACCAGTTAGTTAGTTTGCTGATCAAAGAGTTTGGTCATGGTAATTAACAAACTGGTCTGAGCCAACAATAAAGAGCCTAGGAGGTCCCACTCTTAGCTCCGCTAGGATACTTGGAAAGGCAAATGAGGATGATGTCCAGACAGGTTCGATCGATCGAAGATGGTTCGATCGATCGAATGTTCGATCGATCGAAGACACTTCAATCGCTCGAAATCTAGGTCGGTTCTGGGAATCTATAAATAGGGCAGCTGCGTTCTGGAAAAAGTTGTTCGTCGTTTTGAATGTCAGAAGCTGCAGAAACTATTTTGGAGTCCCAAAACCTTCTCTATCCTCTCCATTAGGGTTCCCACAAACCCTAGCCCTTCCTGCGAGCATCCACAGGAGTCATAGGAGTGAAGACAATCTAGTGGAGGCTGCTGGAAATCAGAGATTTCAGAACTGGGTTCAAGATAGTAAGGTATAATCTTTGTCCCCCCCTTTGTACGCATCTATAGAATTGACTAGTAGTAGATCCTAGGGTACCAATAAGTTTTGTAACTTGACCTATTTCCGCTGCGCGTTTAAACTTTCAATTTAAACCGGTTTTTCCTTCAATCACATGCTACTACATTATGCACAACTAACAAACCATTTGGGAACCAAATTTGGAAAGTATGACATCGTATGAACAAATTTTTTATTTATTTATTTATTTATTTTTTTCCGGATTATATGTTTATAAAGTACATTTTTTTGTGTACATATTGTCGTGTGTAAATACACTCTTATTTTTGTTTTAAAAAAATAGGTTTTATGGGATCCATATAGTGGCATCAGGGAACAACATCCCTTCTACGAGGTTGCCTACTACACAGGTTGCATCAAGTGTATGGACATTGTCGAACCTTACCATCCGAACAAGATACTTCGCCAGTTTGGTAGAGTTCAGATGATCCCTCCTTCGCCATTGTCTCCCATACGAGCTGTGAGAGGATCGACTGCTGGCCAATATAGGGTTGTTTACCAGTACTTGGATCAAATGTGGGAGCGGTGGCAAAACCATCTGTTGAGAGATAGGAGTATTCCTGTGACACCTCATCAGTCGGATTGTATGAGAGACTACATGGACTGGTACAGACACATCTCACATTTGACCATTCAGCACCCTGATCATAGAGCCATATATGGAGAGCAACAGACCAACATACCACATACATACATTCACTTAGTAAGAGATACCATGACATCCATTTTAATATTCGAAATAACTCACACACTACACCACGTCAATTACTAATTGATTATGATTTCCAGCGTTTGGAGCGTGCAAGAAGGATTTATCAACCTATAATGGATATGGGTGAAGAGCATGGAGTGCAAGAGCCTCAGATGCTGTACAGAGCTATCACAGAGATATCACGTGTGCTTGAGGGAGATACACATGTTTATACTCGCAAGCGCACCTGACATTCTTGATGGGTGTTGATTTTGTTTAGTTGTAACTTCTAGACTTTTGTATGGGATCGAGGAGCATTTTGTACTTTTTGGATTGATGATGTTAGTTCCTTTTTGCTAGATTGTCTATGACTATTTTGAGGGATGATGTATTGCTATATCTCTACTATTTCAAATGATAATGGTAAAAAAATTCATGCTACAAGTACTTCAACCTTTATATTTTTAAATATCAATGTATGCATAAAATAGTCCCTATCGATCACAAAATTCAATCACTATCATTATCTAAGTTAATTATCTCCGTTGTCGCCACTTCAGGTCCAATAATTGCCTTAAACTCTTTAATACGAAGGGCATATGCCGTTTCCCATCCAGATGCGCATGGATGATGATGTAGATGCCAATTGGCTGCTATAGGTGGCATTGGATGTCCCGACACCAGAAATACCTAAAAAAACAATGAAAGATTAGAACAAATGTTTTAAAAAACTAATAAGATTTTGTGTTCTTTTACCTCAACAAAATGATTGTTGTTGACAAAACCGATCGCAATTTCCCTACGAGACAGTGAAGGCAAGGCTACCGATCTTAGAGGACAGAATGTAAGGCACTGAACTGATGAAAAATGGTATAAAACAACATTATAGCAAGATGCTATAAGATGTCCCATGTCTGGAATAGTCATCCATCGATCTAAAGGTGCACCCCCAGTAAAGAATGACAATGCATGTGCTAACTCTAAAATTCTTGTGGGGCCATCATCATATAACTGGACATAGTGTTGACTGTGTGCGTTCAACTCACGAAGTAAATCCTTTCTAACTTGCAACCATCCATCTTCACCATAACCCAGTAAGTCAGCTATCGCCCTATATCCACAATTTCCATCTGCAACTACATCCTTGATATGTCGAATATATGGCCTAATTCCCTCTGGTAATGCGTCAACATAGGAACTTTGTGGTACTCCTCGTGTCCTTCGTACCTGAAAACATATTGATAAACAAATTAATATGAGTTAAGTAACAATTGATACTAAACACAAAGTTACAATTACCTTTTCCTTCGCTCGTCTCTTCTGAGTCGTTTGACTGCTAATTAAAGGCGAGTGACTATCTTGCGCCGATGAAACCAACTCAAAACTAGATGGGAGACGACGCGTGGATGTATCAATCTTTGCCCTTGGCCTACCACGTGTCTTGGCTTTTACTTCCGGTTCTAAAATAGAAGTACTCTGAGGACAAGCAATTTCACGTAACTTCTTTAGTACATGTAGTTGTGTACTAGTATCCAACTCTCTAAACCGCTTACCAATCAATTCTAACTCTGGCTCGCAAGTCAAATCCAAGGCAGGCTTACTACAAACATATGTGGGTGATGTAGAAAGTTTCCTCCAATGGCTATCAACACTTTCAAGGGGTATAGGGCGAAAATCGCATCTATACTCTGCAATTTCATGTGCACATGGCAATCCGTATGTGTGCCTAATAATGCACCCACATGCAATAGAGTCAATACCCACTGAATTGGTGCGATTTGACTGAGCAATGATCAACTCAAGTGCAGTTTGAGATATAAAACCTCTTAACTGCTTGAATTCTACGTGTTTAAACTTGTGCTGCACGATAATTAAACTCTTTTCAAAAGATGCTTTGCTGTCTGTATGCTGTAACTCAAGAAGGGAATGAATCTGAGTCCAGCATGACTCAAAACTGCCTTGGCTAGAACCTAGTTGCCTCTTTAGCTTTGCATGCGAACTTTCAGCCCTACAAAATAGTAAAAGGAAAACAATGACATTATAAATACAGTTCAACATAACATTGATATGTATGTAGTAGTAGATGTTATATACCTATTTGATGTTAGATTTCCGAAGTGCATACATTTGTCTGTCCATGCCGCTACAAATCTGTCTTTATATGGAGTCAGCCAACTTTCTATTATGTAAGTAATTGCTTGATGGTAGGTGCTAAACTCCTTCTGCAAGTTCTGAAGATGTTGCATGTACTCATCATCAGTGGAACATAACACCAATATACCCCAACTCATTATGAACTTATCCCATTTTTCTTTACTCTCAAATAACTTCTTACACTTAGCCATAATATTCCGACTAATATGCCATCTACATAACAAATGTTTAGAGGTAGGAAATACCTTATCAATGGCTTTCATCAAATCTAGCTCTCTATCAGTTACAATAACTCCAGGCATCTCATAACCATCCAACAAGGCACACAAGTGACTTAGTGCCCATATATAGTTCTCCTCACGCTCGTTCTCAAGATATGAAACAGCTACAGTGTAAGTAAGATCAGTGGATGTCACTCCTACGATTTCTAAAAGAGGAAGACGGTATCGGTTAGTCTTGTATGTATAGTCCATGATCAAAACCTTTGGAAATGTACGTAATAAATCAACAGCTGTTGGGTGTGTCCAGAATAAGTCCTTCACAGTGTCTGTATTCTCACACGCTCTGTGCCACTCTATATATCGATTCTCAGATAAATAACCCAATAACTGTTGCATTTGTGATCTACCAGCCTTTTCTACGACCCTATACCGCTGGCGTACATTGTAAATCGTCTTCATCGTGCTAACATTATGTTCATCCCTTTGTTTCAAAGTAGTCAATATCTCTTTTGGACGAACCAAGCTCTTCGACATGTCAATCAATAGTGAAGTCTCCTCATTGGATAACCTCCCAGCATAGGAATGACCCTCAAGATAATCTGCAGCAGGGTGATTGTGCACTCCACATTCTACTTTTAAGCGCCAGTCATCATCATTTGCAAGTTTTTTCCCTTTCAAACTAAAAGGGCATCCACACTTTTTTGTGCCAGTCATCCTCCTTTTTTTGGGGTCACCATATGTTTCTTTTGGTGTGATTCTATAGTATCCACCATGCTCACAACCAAATGTGATTCTCGGTCTTCTTCCTCGAATGCCACCCATGTCGGATGTCTTGATTACGATAACAAGTCCATTTTTTTTGCCAATTTCACTTGTCCATTTAACCAGCTCATTCCGAGTCTTAAAAATCTACAAAAAGAAGAAAAGTCAATATCTGGTTGATAATATAACCCAATCATCTACGACAACAATAATAATTACCTCGAATGTAGTGAATTCATTAGTGTAATCTTTCACCCAAACCGATTCAATTTTGCTTTTTTTAGTGGGTGCATTGTCCTACAAAAAATAGATGATAATTCTGTAAACCATTTGGTTGATAAGTGTGGAACAATCAGTACTTGTTCGATGGATATTGGTGGAACAATTGCCAAATGTTCTGTGGGATTTGGTGGAACAATTTGGATTTGTTCTATGGTATTCAGTGGAACATTTAAAATATGTTCGGTGGAACAATGGAAATTTGTTCGATGGTATTTGATGGAACACTGAGATTTCTTTATTTCAAAAGTTCGAGCATTACCGATTTCATCAATGTCCAAGGTTCGAAATAATGTTTAAAAACACAAAAAACAAATATGAAAAAGAGTTACAAATCATACCTCTTGCTCTATATTTTCCCCCAAGGTAAATGAATGATGCTCCATGATGAATATATATGAATCAAACTAACTAAAATACTATCTAGGGTTTGTTGATATTGGTGGGTGTTTATAAAGCTTTTTTTTTTTAATAATTCTTTTGATATTGATTAGAGGTGGGTGTAAAGAATATTTATCTTAAAGTCTATGTTAATAACTTGTCCTTTTTAGTCATTGTGTGAGGGGGTATGTTAGGAAGATGAAATATTCATTAAAAGGTGGGTGTAGTGAGTAAAAAATGTGGGTGCGAATAGAATCACCCTATTTCAGCGAAAGCATTTAAAGCTCCACTCTGGCAGCTTTTGTAAAATTGGGCCAAAAGCCAAAAGAACGCAATTGCTTTTGCGATTGACTCATTAATTTAAACACCCAAACACTTGCATAATTGCAATTGGCTATCAAAAAGCTATTTTGGGCAACGAAACCTGGTGCCCAAACATGGCCCTAGGTGTGCATGAACACATGCGAAAAGCAAGGGTAAAAAAGTTATTTCAGTGGTTGAGTCATTGCCTTGCATAAGCTTCTGACCAAAAGCTGCTGGTTACCAGCTTTCCCAATAGCGTTTGAAACTCTACTTTGCGATTACTTTTGCAATTGGGACCCAAACACAACCCTTTCCATGAATGGCAGCTCAAAATAGCTTTTGGAACACCAATCGTGGTGGCCAAACATGCCCTCTGTGGCCCTAACAATTGGTATGAGGTGAAATTGCGACGGGAAGAAAAGAGAGGGCAAACCAAGCTAGATGGGGGAATCGTTTGCAGTGAGTCAGTTCCCAAGTCTGCCACCCCAATATCGATTCCATGCTTCAAATGGAGAGCGGAATTCCCATGTTGGCTATAATAAGTTATTTAATTGGGCAGCAATTGCAAGTACAAGTGTGTTGAAGAGCAGGGCGAAGCCTGGCGTCCTCTCAAGAACGATTTGCGCTCAATCGCAGAGCCAAAAGCGTCTTTCCCCAATTACCTCTACCAAGGTTGTCTCCAACTCTATCCTTATCGTCAAGTCAGCCGGGGAAGAAATAGACATACAACCGGAAAGTGGTGGCGGAGACGGTTTTGGGATTGGAGGTGGCGACGGCGGCGGAGGAGGAGGTGACAAAAAGGACAGCGGCAATAATAACCACGGTGAAGGAGAATCCGAAGAAAGCGACGATTGCAGCAGCGATGGCAACAAGAAGATGGCCATGACCATGTCCCAGAAACTCACGTTCGGTTACGCTGCCTTGATCGGAGGTAAGTTCATAGACGTTAGAAGCTCCAATGTTGATCTAAAGTTTTCAGCATCCCTGTTCGATGATGCAAGTTTTTAGATTAATTCATACAGCTCCTAGTGTTAATGCCTCTATGATGCAATTTCAGATTCTTGGGATCGTCCTAGTGTAGTTACATGCTGCTGTAGATTCTAGAATGGTATTCTTGGATACTGTGATTTAATTCTTGAAGCAAATGGCATTGACCAGCATACCAGTGTTTTTACTTCTTGTTTTCGAATTCATTCTTATCACTAAATTAAATTTTTTGGTAGGCATGAAACCTTGCAATATCATAGGCTTGAGTAACAGATCTCCATCAGTAGTTGATGGAATATAAAATTAAGCATTTGAGATGCTTCATGCCTTCATCAATTCTGTTTCAACTAATTTGTTTTGTCCATTGGATCACTTTTTGCCACTGCATAACTGTTGCTCCATCCATTTTGTGTTCTCATCTGGCATATCCAACATTTAATTCTTCTTTTTAAAAAAAAATCTATCGAGAACATTTGTCTTTGCAATCAATAACTTAGGTCCCGTTTGATAAAACTAAAAATTAGGTACTGGAAATTAAATACTTAATTATTAGTGCTATAAGTTTTAAGCTATTGAATTTGTAGTACCCAAAAAAATGTTTCAGGTATCGAAATAGACTGCATCTGCATTTAGTGATTTTTTTGGTAAAATTTGTACTAGCTTCTTTTTCAGTAAAATGATACATTATCAAACGCACTAAAAAACTAAGTACTGAAATGTTTCATTTTCAGCACTTAATTGAGTTATCAAACGCACGCTTAGTATTATAACAAATGATACTTTTGTGGAGAATGGGTTCAAATTTAACTTCTGCCCAAGTCAAATGACAAACATGACATCCTTCTCTGTTTGACTTTTATTTCAGTGGTGTCATTATAGAAAAACAAGTGTCAATACATGCAAAACTACACGTAAACTTTTTCCCCCCAAAATTTGAGTGGATTCAATTGAACCCACTCCTCAACTTGTGGCCCCACCACTGTCTGTATGCTTTCAAGCAATTTATGTTAATCCAATCCTTTAGGGACCTTTAAGAATGTTTTCAACCTTGCAGTTCAGATTCAGTTGTAGAGTTGGTTGGAGGTAAACTATTGCACTTATTGGTGGTTAGGCAGGTCCAAGTTATGTTTTGCCAGTCTCATTTCAATGTTTTTTTGTTTTTTGGGTTTTTCTTTGACATAAATACCTGATGCCAAATTGATTGTTTTGTTGTCAGCGAGTATTAAGTATGTTGGTCCTAATTGACATGCATACCTCCGATTGTGAATATATTGGCTTTAAAATCATCAACAAATACTAATTTCATTAAAGCATTTTCATTTACGAACTGTACAATTTAAAACTCCTACTTAATGGCACAAAATAAATTATGATTGCAATTTGAAAATAGTGAATATTTTTTAGATGAGTCATCTTATAATGCATAAAACTTCCTGCTGACAATTTCATCCCGCAAACAAGGAGAGCAGGCGATTGATTTTCTTATATAAAATTGGGTTTTTCTAGAACCAATACACTAGTAGGATTTACAACATACCGTTTAGTTGGTACGATCCCTAAGGTTATATCTGTAACACATCTTGAATAAAGTGGGGAATAAACAAATTTTGGCATTCTATTGATTTTGAATTTGGACCTAAGCTTTGGCTTTCTATTTATACTCAAAACCTTTAGCTAGCTTCATCAATAACATCCTTATATCGAACTTTTCGTTCTTTTTATTAGAGCATAGCCAAAAGTAGTTTCATATCTTTCCATGGAAATCAATTTGGACAAATCACCATCTGAAGTCTCCATACATGAAAAGGACAAAACCTAAAGAAATAATCCCTTATCTCGGACCTTTGATACCCGAATATTGTATCATTCCCATTCTGAGAGAGGTTAGAGTTCGATATTGGTATTGTACATGTCGGGTGGTAGGGGAGGATACTAATCATATGCTTATCCATTGTGGGTGGCTAAGGAGTTTTGAGATTCGGTTTTTGTTTTGTTTGGAGTAAATTGGGTTATGCCTCGTTCAATTATTTCCATAGTGGCATGTTGGAATAGAGTTTCAAAGTTATGGCATGGGGTGCTGCATTGGGTGATGGCCGGAATGTAACTTCGGGAGGAGGAGTGCCTCCTCACAAAGGGGGTCGCACAGGGCAACTGGTTACCAAAGACAAAGGTCTCAGCAAAGTCGTAACACCATGAATGGGGGCAAACGTACAGGTCTTTTGAGGATACTCAAGAACCTCTTCATAATTTGAAGAAGATTTTTCTTGATAAATTTAATATTTGGAGTAGTGGTTTTGGATTTTTCCCATGCTTAGTTTGTTCTGCCTTTTATTTTTTAGGGGTTTCTATGTGTAGATTGAGCTTCACTTGGGCTCTGGACATTGTACTACACGTGTGTGACCCTTTGGCATTTTCTATTACATTTTACTTGTCTGAAAAAAAAAAAAAATTGCCTTGGTATTAGCTCCTACAAACATTACTTTATCATACTATTGTTGGAGTTCATAAGGTTGCTGGAAAATTTTAAGATGGATTTCTCTAGGATGGCAAAGCATTTCTTCGTTGACATCTACTAAGTGCCTCACAAATTTATATCTTGAGATTTCTTCTTCTTCTTCTTCTTTTTTTTTTTTTAATTTTTTTTTTATATACATCTAATTTGCTTTCTAAATTCTAAGTCGAGAACATTTGTTAAGCACTCCCACCAGCATATGTGCTCCAATTTGATGCTTATTGACTGAGCCCAAGGTAACTTGGATTTAGGTGCTCATTCCCATTCCCATGCTTAGAGGGTTTTTTGTAAGTAACTATTTATGTGGGCTCCTGCAAGCAATGAAAGCAATGAAAGAGGTTAAGAGGAAGTGTCTTCTAAATCACTACCAAATAAGATGCATTTTGTATGTTCCACAAACAAGGGGGGAACCAAATGCTTGTGCGAAGGAAGAAGCGAATCAATCAGAATGGAGACAGGGAGGAGAGGCGAAAGAGAGATTTTCGAGCGTGCAAGCAGCAAGCAACAAAGGCTGAAAAGCCGTTACGCGCTAGCTTGTAGTTTAGGGGTGTAGTAGGGGTGCTCCTGTGAAATCAACTTCTAAGACCACTTTCGAAGGTGATGGTGGGGCTAGTTTAAAACAACAGATAAGTTCCTCTAATACTATTTCTTGGTGATGTTTCAAGTGTCAATGGAATGGACATATTACCTCCGAATTCCCAACCATTAACCTATCTCCCTAATTAAGGAGGGAAGCAATGTGGCGACAGCTTTTAAAGTGCTGTCTTGTTCCATTTTCTATTGGGAAAAATTACAAAGATGAGCCATGATCCGATGTTGTCCCTATGGATGCTTGTCATTTGCTTCTCGGGCATACATTTTTATATGATAGAAGAGTTCCCAGAATAATCAGTAGTTTTTTAGTCAATCAAAGTCACTGAAATTTTCATGTCATGTCTCATGACACTTATGTAGAGAGCTGAACCTTTCACTTATTACCAAGCATTTTGAGAAAGCCATAACATTTTTCATAAATCATGAAATGCTTCCAAATCTCAATACATTGAAGTATTTTTTAGACTTTTCATAAATTAGAAATGCTTATTGACTGAATAATTTATTATAATACTTGAAATAGTAGAATATCCCTCCAACATCACTCAGATCTATGTAGCACGGACACTACACTTTGGGTGCCGTCTCTGTATCATGTTTGTGTCAGACACTGACACTCGTCGGACACGCGTCACCTCGTGTTAGACACGCTAAAAAACGTGTCTTAAATTTTTTAACATTGGACACACCTTGAGTATGTGTCGGACGGACACGTGAGTAGAACTCGACATGGTGACCTTTCATTAGAAATGCTTTAAAAATTTTGGGCAATATATAGTAAAATTGGAGATAAACAATTGGTGTTTTTGAGAATCCTGGACTGCGAAGTGTATATTTAATTTAAAGATATAATTATTTATTAGTCGTATCCTAGCCGTATCCGTATCGTGCATTTTTAGGATTTGCCGTATCGGCGTGTCGTATCCGTGTCGCATGCTACATAGACTCAGATGCTGCATCAGCCCCCCATGGTTCAAAAAACTCACCCCACAAGTTGTCTCCAACTTTGTTATCCCAAGAGTATTATTTGGAACAAGATGTTTGACATTGAACACATCTAAATATTAATATGACCTAGAAGCTTCAACTGAACAAACTAATGAATGTAACTTTACTATCAAGCACAAATCTGGTATTCAAATTGTACAAATGACATGCTCCATCAATAGAATTCCTTCAAGCTTATACCTCTACTATCAAGCACAAGTCTGGTGTTCCAAATGTGATTTTAGATGCATTGTTGAAACATTCTCTGCTATCAATAGAGCAAGTGATGGTTGTCGGTTTTGAAGCTTTAAAGGAGTTGTAAAAGGATGACCCTTTGGCAACATATGGAATGAATGCATGAAGGGTCCTTATGCTAATATGTGTAAAAAGCTGGACTCCTTGCTTCGCTGTTTTTGTTGGGACCACGAGGAAGGGAAGAGGAAGTTATGGGTCAAAGCTTGGGACAATCTTTGCCAACCAAAAGGGGTTGGGGATTTGGGTTTTGGCCGCTCAAGAATTTCAACAAAGCCCTCATCTCCAAACTCGGGTGGCAGCTCTTGACTCGACATGACAAGCCTTGGGTCCATATGTTGAATCGGCCTACCTAACAAGCCAACAACCTTGCTTTGCAGGTTTGGGGAACCAGAACTCTATTGCATGGAAAGGAATTTGGAGAGCTATGCTTCATGTCGTCACACATTGTTCCTTTGGAAAATTGTATCCAAAAGTGTTACCCACAAAGGATATTTTAGCTTCTCGCTTTCCAGTGGACAATACAAGTTGTCCCTTGTCAGAAAGCTACAATCATCTGTTCCTTGAGTGTGCAATCACCAAGATTATTTGGAGATCATCCAAATGGCCTCAGGACCATTTGTCCTTCTTATCCAGAGGCATTGTTAAGTGGATTACCAAGATTCTGAACCATGGTCCCAATCTTCTTAACCCTCGCTGTGAAGGAGGGGAGTTCACCACTTTTGCGGTTGTTGTGATGGTTCAGATCTGGGCCTTGAGAAATAAAGTGCTGCATGAAAATGGAGTGGTGAACCAAGCATTGGATTTGCCAAGAAAGACAGTGTAAGTCTGTCCCTCTTCTCACCCCCCACGATGGAAGCAGCCCCCACCCTAGACTTGCAAACTAGGATGTAGCTTTTGAACTTTTTTTTTTTTTGGTTTAAGTTCTGTTTCCTTTATTCCTAGACTTGCAAACTCTGCTGCCCATAGTTTAGCTCAATGGGCAGCCTCTCTGTTGTCCTTTGGGCCGGTTCCGATTGATGATTTACCTCCCTCTGTTTTGGAGGAAACCCTCAAAAGGATTTGGTGCCTAATGCTTGTTTGTTTTTTATGCAATGAATGACCTTTTCAGCGGAAAAAAAAGGGAAAAATAAAAGGGGGTGGGGGTGGGGGTGGTTCCTTTTGCTAACTTCTCAGTGCAAGATGGCTAGCTACCTCTTCAACTACAACTGCTTGTGTATTCCTCAATGCTCTCTAAAGGAAACTATTGTCATGGAAGCTCGTGCAAGTGGACTTGGTGATCACTTTGGTAGAGATAAAATCCTTGTTGTGGAGCAAGAGCACTTCAATTGGCCTAAGATGGATGGGGATGCCAAACATGTAGAATCTGCCATGTTACCAAGAGTCATGGCCAAAACATCGGTTTATACTCTCCACTTTTTTTTTGGCCAAAGCTACTTGGAGAGATGTTAGTTTGGTTTTTGTTGTTAGATTGCCAAGAGCTCAAATAAAGAGATTCTGTCATGGTGGTGGTAGATCGATTTTCTAAAGTGGCTCATTTTGTCCAATGTTCCAAGACTTAAGATGCTTCTCATGTCTACTTGTATTTTCAGGAGATTGTGAAGCTCCATTGCACTCCAAAGATCATTCTTTCTAATCAACATTTGAAATTCACGAGTCATTTATGGCACACCCTATGGAGGAAGCTTGGGACTTTCTTCATTTCAGCTCCTCTTGCCACCGTCAACCGGACTGACAGAGTTGTTAATCAAAGTTTCATAATCTTTTGAGAAGTTATGTTGGTAAGAACATTCGGCAATGTGATCTTATTTTGGCTCAAATGAATTTCGTTACAATCGGTCTATTAGCCAAACTATTGTTCTCCTTCTAAACTGTTATATGGCATAATCCCACAAAGTCAACTCATCATCTATTTTGCATAGAACCTTGCTGAAACCTCCTTCCCATGCCAGGGAGAGGCATTGACAAATCACTTCAATGAAATCTTCAGTTCAGATGGAAGGCAGGGATCAAAAAGAACCATTGTCCTACCCGTAGATGCTAAATGGAAACAGAAGAAAGGATAAGCCTGCCCAGCTCAACGAGGGGTTTTAAACTTAGGGTCGAACTGATGCAGTGCTGCTAAGGCGGTCTTGTCCCGCGTCGACTGTGTACTGGGTTGTTCTGGGCATATTTAGTGCGTCACCACTTCCGCCCATTAGCTTAGGCTTTGGGAGTGAATGTTTTCCATTTACCTAAATGACCTCATTCAAGATGATGAATTTCTATAACGAAATGCTTTGCAAATCATGAATCACTTCATTCAAATTTGGTGGTGCAAACAGGACCTAAGAGTCATGAAATCAAAATATACCTTTTGAAATTGAAGTAGTTAATACCTTCAGAAATTAAAGATAGTATAATTAGACATCATAGTTTTAGTAGTGATGATATGATTTTCTTATCACATGATAATTGATATTTAAATATATGTTTGGCAGGTCCCTGTCCTAATTTTTTTTAGAATTTGTTGCATCATCTTAGTGTGTCCATGTTCCCGTATCCGTGTATGGCTTCTTAGGAAAAGAGGTTTGAAAGGAAATGAGCTTTTCTGAAAGGGATAAAATCATAAAAATTGTTTCGGTAATTTGTGTGTGTGTGTGTGTGTGTGTGTGGGGTGGGGGGGGGGGGGGGGGGGGGGGGGTGGGGGGGGGGGGGGGGGTGGTGAACTCTGTATTTGAACATCTAGTAAAGTGATCTATCTAACCCACTCTAGGCATTAAGTGGGTTCTCTACTATGGTCATTTCTCTGTGATTTTCTTTGCCTGTACCGACTGTTAAATATATCTTCATGGATTTTTTTTTCCCGCTTTCCCGACTAAGTTGATTCATTTTCTCACAGTGGGAGGTGTGTTGGGCTATTTGAAAAGTGGCAGTCAGAAGTCACTGATGGCAGGTGGATTATCAGCTCTGCTATTGTGTTTTGTTTATACTCAGCTTCCCACTAGACCAGTCTTTGCATCATCTGTTGGACTTGGTAAGAGATAATGAAATCCTTTTCACTTGTCTTGCTAGTTTCTATACCGGTGTTACTACATATGCCACTACGGTTCTGTTTGTATGTTTGAAATGAGCTAGTAAAGGAAAGAAGGTTGCCAAAAAGAGTGCTTCATTTTTATATCATTTTTTGTATTTTTTATCCTTTAGCTTCACTATGAAGATAAAAGTGGTGTTTTTATCTGTAGCCTACTCTGACATCATCCTTGTTAAAGAAATGCAAGCATTCGTTTTATAGATCATCTAGTCTAAGCTACTTGATGGATAGCATATTCAAAGCACTTTTCTGAGAGTGACAATTGAAATTCTTGTCATGACCAACCACCAAACCCCCCAAACACACACTCAAAATAAAAAAAAAAAAAAAGGATCGTTACTTGCTTTTAATAACGTTAAGTCCAGGGGCGGATCTAATGTTATGGCATCTGGTATTTATTTTTAGGTGTCATTTGTTAGCTACAATTTTATATGGGTAGTAAAAGGTCCCAAAGTTTTGTAACTTTGATGTTTGTATTAACAATGGGAGAAGATTTTCTTGAGTTTTTATATTAATATTAGGGAAAACTGCATTTTACCCCCTATTCTTTGACTTCCCTATACTTTGACTTTTGTTCAAGTCACTCCCCTGTACTTTGAAAAGTATTAAAGAACTCCCTTATACTTTAAACTAAGGTGAAAATAACGGAATCTGTTAAAGTGATAATGAAATTACAAAAATACCCTCAGATACAGGGGGTATGGTTCAAGGTCGCGGTCGCGGAGATGACTCAGTTGCGGTGTCGCGGACTGGTATCGACCGATACGCAAAGATATGCTAGATTTAAGGTTCAAAAAAATATGAAAAAATAATAAAAAATTCTAAAATAATTAGAATAACAAATTTGGCCTAATAGATTATCACATACCCAATGTACCAATTACAAAATCACATAATATCCAATACACACGCTGCAGATTGAGTATTTGATAACACTACATACATAATTGGGTAACTCATCATGTGGTATATATTATATTTTTTTTTCTAGCATAATGTAATATTTAAAATAGCACACATGATACAATAAATATAATAATAGATGGCTCAAAAAAATTTTATAATGTAGTAAGTATAGTAAAATAAGTTCTATTCAAATATATATAGCAAAAAACATATAATATAGTAAGTATAAAATACTTTTAGCCCCCCTAAAAAAAGGAAAAAAAATAAAAGAAAAAGAAAAAGTAAGTAATATATAGCCCTAGATTATATTATACCACTTAAAATTTTTAAACCCATGTTATGCTTTTTTTTTTTTGGGTAGAAGATAATAAAGCATAAATATAGTGTATTATATTATAATGTAGTGTATTATATAGTATATTGGTTTAGTAAAGACCTTACAAATAAAATAAACAAAACAAAACAAAATCTGCCTATTATTCAGTCTTCACGCTTCGCACAACCTCTGAGCAGCCAAAGAGAGACATGGATAGAAAAAGAGACTAAGAGAGACTTCGACAACATTCGGCACACATAGATCGTGAGAGAGAGAGAGAGAGAGAGAGAAGAAGAAGAAGAAGAAGAAGAAGAAGTGAACATATTTATGCTTGGTCAAGAGAGAGAATCGATAGATTGTGAATGTTGATATGTGAATATAGAGAGAGAATCGATCGATTTGTGGGGGAAGAAGACGAAGCCTCTAGTTCAGATCTGTGAAAATAATGCGCAAAAGGTAAGATTCTTACCATTTTCCCCTTTTTCCCGATTTCTTTCTGTCATTTTTAGATCGTCTCGTCGTATCGGCCGAGATCTCATGTGATACAGCACCATCTCGCCCGAGATGGTGCGAAACGACCGAGATTGTGTCATTTTGCTAAAAATATGTTTCGTCTGTGAATCTCGGATTGTTTGGCTTTGAAATCGAGTCAACTCGGCCGAGACGACTCGGTATCGGCCGAGACTTCGAACCCTGACAGGGAGTGACTTGAAAAAAGGTCACAGTAAAGGGGTAAAAATGGATCTTTTCCTACTACTGTTTGGCGGGAATAATGAATTTTAAACACTTTCTGTCCATTTTGACAGAAAATCTAACGCTTTCACTTTAGTTAAAGTACATGGGAGTTCTTTGATACTTTTCAAAGTATAGAGGGGTAAAATGCAATTTTCCCTAATATTTATAACATTATCTTCTATCATTTACACGGAAAATATGTATAAAACCCCCAAAATAAATTGCCTCCGTGGCGCTGCCCCCGAACCCCGGTACACTCAACTACTCACAAGTAACATAAAATTTCTAGATCCACCCCTGGTTAAGTCACTAGTTACTCTAAAAGCTTGAAATTTTAGAGAATGGGCATAACAATATATATCAAGCTTCAACACCCTCCACGTGCAACCCCGCCTTGCAGGTGGAGAAGCAACAAACTAAACTCCATCATAGTGGAGATAAATAACTAAGTGCAAATATGCTCACCATAGCCAAAGCGGGGATGTAGAGTCAAGAGCTCCCACAAGCAAGGCTTTGATACCATGTTAAGTCACCAATTACTTTAAAAGTTTAAGCTGCTAGAGAATGGGCCATTAAATCAAGCTTGAACAAATACCAACAGAACATTGGCTCTTGAGAAGAAATCTTCAAAAAACAAAGTTTCTAGATGATGGCCAAGGATGGAAGATTCATTTAGCACATCATCAAAAACTAGCAGGGATCTCTGCAGCATCTTAATGTAATATCTTATTTAAGTATAAACACATACTGGTTTCCTTTCTCCCAATTTCAGGCATGTCTGCTGCTCTTCTGGGAGTAATGGGGTCTCGCTTTAGGAACTCAGGAAAGATATTTCCAGCTGGTGTCGTTTCCCTTGTATCCCTTGTCATGAGTGGCGGCTACCTGCATGGAATATTTCGCAGTATGCATTAGTGGTTCTTGGCATATTTGCAGGTGGTGGATAATTTTACAGTTCTCCTTTCTTTTATTCTTCTTCTTCTAGTTTGTTTAATCACCTCGTTTCTGTTGTGAATGCTGTTAAATGTTTCATATGTTGCTGACTTTGATCTACACCTATGCCACCAGATTTGTATTATTCTGTTTTTAGTATATTTGGACTTGTGTTGTGAGAAATGGAGCTTGAAATTGAACTTATTACAAAAACTATGGTATTTAGTTTCAATTTGAATCTATTTTGATGCAGGTCTCACCCTACTCTATCACATTAAGTGTGCTGATCAGGCACGGGTCAAATGACCCCTTGGCATGTCTTGATTGAACGTTGAGAAGCCTTGGTTTTGGCACAAAATTGCCATCTCACACCTCATTTAAGGTTTCCATTTCTTGTGATGGTTGTGGGATGACCTTTACCAGTCACTTTTTTTTGAGTAGATTTGCAAGTGGCTTTTCTGGGACTGTGTTGCTACTAGTTTAGCAGACCACTTCATGTTTGGTTGTGACTTCGAGCACTGTGAGAAAAAGTTTTCTAGTGCACTAGGCCACTAGCACGTGTGGGTGATATATCATTAAGAGTTGCCTCATTAATCGAGCAGTTTTTAACTTATTAGGTGAAAATGTTAAAGAGGGCAAGTGTTGGCTGTCAAAATTGCTCGATTGCAATAGAAACTTACAAAGTAGTAAACGTATAACATGATGGCCCGCAATTTTAGGGCATCACAAGTCACACAATACCTGTTAACAATATTTTAAACAATGTTATAAAAATTGCTAGGCAGTAGGCGGGCCGTGAGCCTAGGGGACTAGGCCTAGGTGTCACACCCGTCCCGGGAAAATCATTCTTTTAAATGCATAATTGAATTTCGTGTGAATTATTAATGTTCATTAATAATTGTGGAAGTGGTTGACATGGGTCAATGGTGGGTGTCAATTGAGGACACGAGGATTTGATAATCCGCGAGGCATTGGCATGAATTAAATGACATTTATGTGATTAAATGTTATTTGATATTATCTGGTATTCATGAATAGTGTTTATACCTGTGTAGAGTAATTTCTGGTAGTTTTGTTATCGTTGTAGAGTATTTTGAACACTGTGGTGAGAACGTGAATGACACGTTAAATAAAAGGTAGGTTGTGTAGAAATTTCACAGAATTTAGTTTCCGAACGTAATTTTGGACCCAAACGAGACTTAGTCGAAAACTTTTATAATTTATAGTTTTCACTCGTAAAGGCGTAAAATGGACGTGTGCAACGTTTCAGGAGTTAATTAGAAGTTTTGAGAACTCGTGGGGAGGTAAACGTAATTCCCAAGAGTCGTGCCTATATATAGAAAACCATGAGATATTTTTTCATTAGTTAAAATTTCTAACCTAAATCAAGAGGAGGCCAAAAGGGGAATTTATTGCTTCAAGCTTCAAGACACAAATCGACGAACTTTCGATCGTCAACTTTTCTCCAAATTTTATATTCGAACTCCTCGAGGTATTAGCTACGTTTTGATATCTATTAGGCCACGTTTGACAAATTATTTTTAAAAAGCTAATTTTAAGAATTTGGGGAAAAACGTATGGATACTTGTAGGAATTGCTTATAAACGGAGATTCGACGTTTATTTGGTCCCCTAGTACTTCCCCTGAAGTTATAGAGTGATAACTTAAGGTATGAATTCTAAATCTATGAAATATATGGAATTTACATGTTTTGAATATCGAGTTGATATTTTGGATCCGGGTGAAATTCATGTATTAATTAGGCCCGTTAATTATGCACGCGAAAATGTTAGAAAAGCATGTATAATTGTCTATGTGAGCATGTTATGTGTCTACTTGGGTCAAAGGAGGGTTTAGTGCAATTTCATCCGGGGGTAAGCTCCTCAAAGTTTGAGGATTGTAACATTGATTTGTGGTGTCTGGTATGGAGGAAGGCCCAACCAGGACACGGTACTTGGTATGGAGAAAGGCCCAACCAATGTACGGGGTGCGTGGAAGAGGTGTGCCTTCCACGGCATCAGTTTCATTTACCGGATGAATGCGTACCACTCACCCTAGAGACTATTTTGATGTGTTTAGATGTTTTAAGCATGAATTGTCATATAAGCATATGTTTAGAATTGTGCACTCAGCATATAGCTGAGCAGTGGAGCTTTACTCCATTGCAGGTGAAAGGAAGAAAGGCAAAAAGAAGCGAGAAGAGTGAGGCTAACGGGAATGCCGGGAATCACTTTTGTACATGTTTTTGTTTTCCATTCCAAATGTTGTAAAGTGAAATTTTGAGATGTTTGAACTATTAACTTCAACTTGGAGGGTTAGGAATGGTTTAGTAATGTTGTAATATGTCTCAAACTACTTTGGTTATGGTTGTAACGAATCCGAGCTTGTGGATTCTCGTTTTAGAATACTTAACTTGTCATTTCGGATTTTGAATGTAGGTTATTAGTACTTTTATGATTTGATCCCAACGAGCCATTAACTTATTCCGTTAATGTTTTCAAAGCTTAGACATACTGCCTAATGTGTTTATATACCTTTGGTAAAGTTTCTGAATGATTGGAAATTTGTATGTTGAATTTTTGTCGTGTTTGCGATGTTTTAAAAAAAAAAAAAAGGAAAAAAAATAGGCAAAGTGGACTGCTTGTGAATAGTGCTTTTACAAAGGAAGTACCTTTTTCGGAAAATATTGAAATGTTCTATTTTGCTTCCTACGTGCCTTTGGGGTCCCTAATAGAACTTTTATAGCTAATTTGAAATATAATTAACTTTTCAAATTGATACGGATTTTACGGACGCATAGTCCAACGTTTTTTTTTCTTCCAAAAATGAACTTTGTTTTAAAGAGTTTGTTTAAGTTTTCTTTCCGCTGCTAGAGTTATAAAATGAATTAGACGAGCCTCAGTGGCGTGCCACGTGTCCTATTTCCGCCCGTAGCGGGATGGGTCGTGACATTTAATGGTATCAGAGCAATAGGTAACAAAACTTTGGGGAACGTTCGACGATGAGTGGAGTGTTGAGTGATTTGACACATTCTAGAATGCATCCATACATTGTAGACATGTTTGATGCATGTGGTATGTTGCTATAAATACATGATTCCATTGTTGGCATACATGCATGGTATTTATGCATTGGGTTGACAGGTTGAGAATTATGAGTGACGATGACCGAGATCTATCGCCACATACTCGACGAATGGACCACATGACAGGAATGATTGAGAACTTGACGAGAATAATGGCTGAACGATTACCTCCAACACCTCCTTTTGAGGCAATACCAATAGCTATACCTATACCCGAGAACAGGAGTGGGAGATCGGTGTCGGAACAATTTGCAAGAAAGAAACCGACGGAGTTTCACGGAACGTCTGACACAACGCTAGCAGAGCACTGGGTGATGGATATGGAGAGGATCTTCAGGTCTATCCCAATGTCCGATATGCTAAAGATTGAGAATGCAAGCGATGTGCTTAAAGGAGAAGCCCATAATTGGTGGGTGAATGTTCTAGACCAAGGAGCACCAATAACTTGGGAGGGATTCAAAGCGGAGTTCAATCGCCGATTCTTTCCACGGGCAGCTCACAATGCAAAGAAGAGAGAATTTGATCATCTTCAATAAGGAGATATGACAGTGACTGACTACACTTCAAAGTATAATGCCTTGTTGAGATTTGGAAAAGGGACAGTACCGTCAGAGGAGGATAAAGCGAGAAAGTACGAAGAAGGATTAAGAGAGAATATCCGCCTGAAGGTGGAACCATACGAACACTTAACCGTCAGCGCAGTGCAGCAAACAGCACTTGTTGTGGAAGGTGGGTTGGAAAGATCGAGACAAAATCAATATGGCAAGCGAGGTAATGAGAGTAGTGTCCAAAACCAAGGTGGACCGTTCAAGAGGCCGTTTAACCGAGGGTCTAGTTCTAGTTTCAGTGGACAAGGGAGACCAATGAGTAATGTACCAATGTGTCCACTTTGTAATCGACCGCACACAGGCCGATGTTTTATGACCAACCTCCAAAATAAAATCCAAGGGACAAACAGTGCAAGTTACGCACCATATTCACAAGTCAAGTGTTTTGATTGTGGTACCTTGGGGCATCGAGCGAAAGATTGTCCAAGGAAACGTCCCCAACAAGGAGCGAGTTCCATGGCTTCAAGTGGTTTGAAGCTGAAACAATCCAACGATAGAAGACAGGGGATAGAGCAGCGTGAGGGGAGATCATTTCAGATGAACCCTAGAGATGTGACTGCTACAGATACCGTGGTCTCAGGTATGGTGCTTGTATGTTCGCACTTAGCACGCATACTTGTTGACTCACGATCTACGCATTCATTTGTGTCGCATAATTTTGTTGAACATTTGAATGTTAAATCGACACCTTTAGGATATGAATTATCCATTGCAGTACCTCTTAGTAAGTCGGTAATCACGTCTACGATATACAAGAATTGTGAGATCAAATTAGGCGAGAAGCCGATGACCGTAGACCTTATACCGATTGTTGTGAACCATTTCGATGTGATACTAGGAATGGATTGCTTGTCTCTTAACCAAGCCACGATAGATTGTGAATGGAAAGAAGTTAATTTTCGATCACCGGTGCACGGGAGTTTTTGTTTCCAAGGGAGTGGGGTTACACCGCCACCATATTTGATTTCGGCTATCTGAGCGGGTAAGTTATTGAGAAAGGGATGCCAAGGATTTTTGTGTTCTATAATTGATACTTCGGCGACCGAATTGAAAGTAGAAGACATTCTAGTGGTACGAGAGTATCCAGAT
Organism: Hydrangea macrophylla; assembly: GCA_033977485.1. Classification (NCBI taxonomy): domain Eukaryota; kingdom Viridiplantae; phylum Streptophyta; class Magnoliopsida; order Cornales; family Hydrangeaceae; genus Hydrangea; species Hydrangea macrophylla. The sequence goes on from CM066988.1 coordinate 149,953,789, forward strand.
GTATTCCCAGATGACTTACCAGATGTCCTTATCGAGAGGGAGATTGAGTTCACTATTGAGACAATGTCGGACTCAAGACCCGTATCAAAAGCACCGTATAGAATGGCACCTGTAGAGTTGAAAGAATTAAAAATTCAACTGCAAGAGTTACTTGACAAAGGTTTCATTGGACCTAGTATATCGCCGTGGGGAGCTCCAGTGTTGTTTGTAAAGAAGAAAGATGGTTCAATGCGCATGTGTTTTGACTACCGGGAATTGAATAAATTGACAATCAAGAACAAGTATCCGTTGCCTAGAATGGATGATCTATTCGATCAACTCCGTGGAGCGCAAGTGTTTTCAAAGATAGACTTGAGATCGGGCTATCACCAGTTGAAGATAAGGTAGAAGATGTGGAGAAGACATCTTTCAGAACACGCTACGGACACTACGAGTTCCTAGTCATGCCATTTGGGGTTACTAATGCACCAGCCGCGTTCATGGATCTTATGAACCGAGTCTTCAAGGACTACTTAGATGACTTTGTGATTGTGTTCATAGACGATATTCTCATCTATTCACCGAGTGAGATAGAGCACGAGAAACATTAGAGGTTGATACTCCAGAGACTGCGAGAAAAGCAACTATTCGGAAAATTGAAGAAATGTGAATTTTGGCTACCTAGTATTGCTTTTCTGGGGCATGTGATTGACAAGAACGGCATCTCAGTTGATCCTCACAAAGTAGAAGCTGTAACTAATTGGCAGAGACCGACATCCGTAGTAGAAATTCGAAATTTCTTGGGATTAGCGGGATACTATCGCTGTTTCATAGAGAATTTCTCCAAGATTTCATTGCCTATGACAAGGTTAATGAGAAAGGGTGTTATTTTTGAATGGAGTCCAGAATGTGAAGACAGCTTTCAAGAGTTGAAGTCGCGGTTGACAAGGGCACCTATCTTGACGATACCATCCGGAACCGAGGGATTTGTGATCTATAGTGATGCTTCACATCAAGGTTTGGGGTGTGTACTTATGCAGAGTGGCAAAGTGATTGCCTATGCTTCGAGACAATTGAAGCCACACGAGAAAAATTATCCGACTCACGACCTAGAATTAGCCGCAGTGATTTATGCTTTGAAGATTTGGAGACACTACTTGTACGGGGAGAAGTGTGAGATCTTTACGGATCACAAGAGTTTGAAATACTTGTTCACACAACGGGACTTGAACATGAGACAAAGGAAATGGTTAGAATTGATGAAGGATTACGATCTTTCGATTGAGTATCATCCGGGGAAGGCTAACGTAGTAGCCGGCGCTTTAAGTCGGAAGACGACAAGGAACTTGGCCGACGAGCTAACAAAGCAAAAGGAACTAATCAGAGAGATGGAACGTTTGGAGTTAGATGTGATTCCAGAGACGAATGGTGGCTTGATGATGGCAATCATAGCTCACCCAAACATTCTTGATGAGATCAAAGCAGAACAATTCAATGACTTTTACTTGTGTAAAATGAGAGATGAGATACATTTGGGAAGACGACCCGGATTTATCCTGGAGCAAGGAGTACTAATGCTTGGGAATCGATTGTGTGTACCGAATTTGAAAGACTTAAAGGAGCGAATCCTAGAAGAGGCACACAGTACCAAATACTCAGTTCATCTGGGAAGTAACAAGATGTACCGGAACTTGCGAGAAAACTTTTGGTGGCGAGGCATGAAGCGAGAAGTTGCTAAGTTTGTTTCGGAGTGTTCTGCATGTCAACAAGTGAAAGCAGAAAGACAAGTACCAACGGGACTACTACAACCATTACCTATATCAGAGTGGAAATGGGATGAGATCACGATGTATTTTGTTTCTGGATTCCCTCGATCGCCTAACAAGAACGACAAGATTTGGGTCATAGTTGATAGATTGACGAAATCAGCTCACTTTCTACCGATCAAGACGACTAAGCCTTCGAGGTTAACGGAGTTGTATGTGAAAGAGATTGTAAGACTACATGGGGTTCCAGCAGTGATCGTATCAGATCGTGATAGTAGTTTTACATCGAGGTTTTGGGGAAGTTTACAAAAGGCCATGGGTACGAAGTTGAGTTTCAGTACTGCTTTTCATCCTCAGACCGACGGACAATCAGAACGAATGATTCAGACGCTAGAGGACATGCTTAGATCGTGCGTTTTACATGCTTAATCGAATTCGCCTACAACAACGGATTTCAATCGAGTATCGGAATGGCACCGTATGAAGCTTTGTATGGGCGTAAGTGTCGTTCACCGGTTTGTTGGACCGAAGTTGGAGAAAGGAGATTGATAGGACCAGAGATAATACAGTTAACTACTGAGAAGGTGAAACTAATACAGGAGCGACTTAAGGTGGCTCAGAGTCGTTATAAGAGTTATGCCGACTCGAAGCGACGACTGATGACATTCGAGGTGGGAAACTTTGTATACTTGCGAGTATCGCCTTCGAAAGGCATAGTCCGATTTGGGAAGCGGGGAAAACTAAATCCAAGATTTGTAGGACCTTTTGAGATCCTAGAGAAGGTAGGACCGGTGGCTTACCGACTGGCCTTGTCATCTGAGTTGGCGTTTGTCCACAATGTGTTTCACGTATCGATGTTGAGACGGTGTATGACAGATACGAGTAAGATCATAGTCCCAGAGCCATTGAAAATTCAAGAGGACTTGACTTATGTAGAGCATCCAGTAGAGGTTTTGGATCGAAGAGAGCAAGTGTTGAGAACCAAGACGATTCCAATGGTGAAAGTGTTGTGGCGTAGTCACACAGTCGCGGAGGCTACGTGGGAGAATGAGGAAGAGATGAGGAATGAGTATCCGTACCTTTTCGACTCATGAGGTATAAGTTTGGGGACAAACTTCCTTTTTGGAGGGGAGAGTTGTCACACCCGTCCCGGGAAAATCATTCTTTTAAATGCATAATTGAATTTCGTGTGAATTATTAATGTTCATTAATAATTGTGGAAGTGGTTGACGTGGGTCAATGGTGAGTGTCAATTGAGGACACGAGGATTTGATAATCCGCGAGGCATTGGCATGAATTAAATGACATTTATGTGATTAAATGTTATTTGATATTATCTGGTATTCATGAATAGTGTTTATACCTGTGTAGAGTAATTTCTGGTAGTTTTGTTATCGTTGTAGAGCATTTTGAACACTGTGGTGAGAACGTGAGTGACACGTTAAATAAAAGGTAGGTTGTGTAGAAATTCCACAGAATTTAGTTTCCGAACGTAATTTTGGACCCAAACGAGACTTAGTCGAAAACTTTTATAATTTACAGTTTTCACTCGTAAAGGCGTAAAATGGACGTGTGCAACGTTTCAGGAGTTAATTAGAAGTTTTGAGAACTCGTGGGGAGGTAAACGTAATTCCCAAGAGTCGTGCCTATATATAGAAAACCATGAGATATTTTTTCATTAGTTAAAATTTCTAACCTAAATCAAGAAGAGGCCAAAAGAGGGATTTATTGCTTCAAGCTTCAAGACACAAATCGACGAACTTCCGATCGTCAACTTTTCTCCAAATTTTATATTCGGACTCCTCGAGGTATTAGCTACGTTTTGATATCTATTAGGCCACGTTTGGCAAATTATTTCTAAAAAGCTAATTTTAAGAATTTGGGAAAAACATATGGATACTTGTAGGAATCGCTTATAAACGGAGATTCGACGTTTATTTGGTCCCCTAGTATTTCCCCTGAAGTTATAGAGTGATAACTTAATGTATGAATTCTAAATCTATGAAATATATGGAATTTACATGTTTTGAATATCGAGTTGATATTTTGGATCCGGGCGAAATTCATGTATTAATTAGGCCCGTTAATTATGCACGCGAAAATGTTAGAAAAGCATGTATAATTGTCTATGTGAGCATGTTATGTGTCTACTTGGGTCAAAGGGGAGTTTAGTGCAATTTCATCCGGGGGTAAGCTCCTCGAAGTTTGAGGATTGTAACATTGATTTGTGGTGTCTGGTATGGAGGAAGGCCCAACCAGGACACGGTACTTGGTATGGAGGAAGGCCCAACCAATGTACGGGGTGCGTGGAAGAGGTGTGCCTTCCACGACATCAGTTTCATTTACCGGATGAATGCGTACCACTCACCCTAGAGACTATTTTGATGTGTTTAGATGTTTTAAGCATGAATTGTCATATAAACATATGTTTAGAATTGTGCACTCAGCATATAGCTGAGCAGTGGAGCTTTACTCCATTGCAGGTGAAAGGAAGAAAGGCAAAAAGAAGCGAGAAGAGTGAGGCTAACGGGAATGCCGGGAATAACTTTTGTACATGTTTTTGTTTTCCATTCCAAATGTTGTAAAGTGAAATTTTGAGAAGTTTAAACTATTAACTTCAACTTGGAGGGTTAGGAATGGTTTAGTAATGTTGTAATATGTCTCAAACTACTTTGGTTATGGTTGTAACGAATTCGAGCTTGTGGATTCTCGTTTTAGAATATTTAACTTGTCATTTCGGATTTTGAATGTAGGTTATTAGTACTTTTATGATTTGATCCCAACGAGCCATTAACTTATTCCGTTAATGTTTTCAAAGCTTAGACATACTGCCTAATGTGTTTATATACCTTTGGTAAAGTTTCTGAATGATTGAAAATTTGTATGTTGAATTTTTGTCGTGTTTGCGATGTTTAAAAAAAAAAAAAAAAAAAAAAAAGGAAAAAAAATAGGCAAAGTGGACTGCTTGTGAATAGTACTTTTACAAAGGAAGTACCTTTTTCGGAAAATATTGAAATGTTCTATTTTGCTTCCTACGTGCCTTTGGGGTCCCTAATAAAACTTTTATAGCTAATTTGAAATATAATTAACTTTTCAAATTGATACGGATTTTACGGACTCATAGTTCAACGTTTTTTTTTCTTCCAAAAATGAACTTTGTTTTAAAGAGTTTGTTTAAGTTTTCTTTCCGCTGCTAGAGTTATAAAATGAATTGGACGAGCCTCGGTGGCGTGCCACGTGTCCTATTTCCGCCCGTAGCGGGATGGGTCGTGACAGTAGGCCTAGTATTTTAAAGCAAAATTCACATTATCAAATATCAACAATGTAATTTAAATTGATACTTACCAACAAACTAAGCTTCTAACTCACAGCGACATACTTGCAGCACGACGAGCACGCACACACACACACACACACTCACACTATCGTACGAAACACAGTGTCACACACACACACACTCTCGTACTCGCACACACACACAGTCATACTATCGCACGCAAACGCACACACTGGAGGAGAGAGACAGAGAGAAGAAGCTCAAATTTCATACCTCTTGGTCTTCTTCTTCTTCTTCTTCTTCTTCTCTCTCTCTCTCTCTCTCTCTCTCTCTCTCTCTCTCTCTCTTTGTAGTCATACTGAGTAAATGATTGTGGTGGTTGATGTGTTTACTGAGTAAATGACAATCTAACCCCTAGGCCTTCTGGGCCGCCTAGGCCGGCTCAGGCCTTTTAGGTCTGGCCTAGACCTGGCCAAAATTTCTGTGGGGGTTTTTGCAAAGGACTAGGTGAAAATCCAGGCGGCTGGGCAAGGCTTAGGGCCTAGGAG